>CM061530.1:13445139-13971476 GCA_030068015.2 Neoceratitis asiatica | reverse complement strand
AACTGATATGCCAATGGATTTGAAATTGGTATTAAATACGAGAATAGTGCATGCGAGCTAGGCGGAGATTTATATCAAACATCACAGGCAATGCTATCAAATACAAATGCTATTTCTCTCGCATTCAATAACTTTGATCAAAGAACGTATATGAATAAGAAGGGAAAAGAACTGTGAACTAATTTGAAATTTTTGGCTGAGGTGAGTACTCGCGTGTCATGTTGGGCCTTCGGCGCATCCGGCAGGTTTCTCTCCATATTCTTACCACGGAGGGGCAATAATGACGGCGAAACGAAATTTCGTACCAAAACAAAGCAATAGCCGGTTGAATTTTAAAATGTACAAGCGGGAGTGAATTTCAATAATAAAATTAAATAATTTCGAAAATAGTACAGTGCATTGTTAAAAATTTAGTAAAAAAACTGATTAATGATGGTAAGCTCTGTGCATTTATGTTAATATATGGTGATAAAATGCTGTTGTTAAAACCTGTGCCCTCTCGTTTTGCCGTCGGCATTTTTACAACAATAGAATTTCAGTAACAAAAGTGAATTTTTGCTAAAATGTTTATAGAAACTAAAAAATTGCATTAAAAATTAAGTTATTATGCGAATTTAATCAAAGTTCAATGTAATAAGCTCTTTGTTTGTGGATTATGAGAGTTTATGGCAAATTGTAACAAAACTAGTGTACATTTTCATATTTATCAATGCATTCGTTCAATACAAAATCTATGCATTTTTATATGAGTGTACATATGTTTGGTTGACATCAAAATTATACAGAGAATATAGAATACATCCAGCATTGCAAACATTTCTATTTATACACGCATGCGTCTACAATAAAGCGAAATGCGTTCATTCATAAGACGATCTAGCACATTAGCTCGCTTACCCATCTCAACATTAATAATGTAGTGAAGAATAAATTCGGGTAGAACCGTACGTTAGATACTTCGTACCTTCCGAGACAATTTAAATTCTTACTGGAGTTATCGTATACACTAAGAGACGAACATACTAAGCCAAATAAACTTGTCTCGTAATTTCATGATGTTTAACATAAATATGTTTATACCTATGAATATTAATTATCTTACGACCTTTAGCTGAACAAACTTAATATACTCTGTGTACATAGTACAGCCGAGTATAAAAAAATTGAAAGACGACCATCTTTGCGAAATGTAAAGCAACAACAACATACATTTGTATGCCCTATCCCGTAACAATCATTGCTTCAAATTTTTTTGATTTTGCCTAAATTCAACATCGTACGCTGAAATGCAGCAAATCGCTTTCGTGGCGCTAAACCTGCTGTTCGCCTATTACCTCATATTGTCCAGCAAGCAATTTCCTTGCCTTCTCGCATGCACCTTCTTTGTCCTAAGCTGAAAGTGGCGAGGATGTTAAAATTCTAAATTGATTGATTTTTGTTCAAGCAAGAAAATTGTCAAAATCGCTAAAGGGGATTTAAGTCAGCAAAATTATTATTTTCGCATTTCGGTGTAGGAATTCAGGTACAGTGAACTGTGTATACCATGAATGTTCACATCACATTTGAATTATGCATCTAGCTACTTTACATTTACCTAAGCAATTGCTCATTGATTTCAAGTTTCTCCATGATTCTTAGAAAATCTTGAAGTATTAAACATAAATTTCATCAAAAAATTTATATTTAAAAATAATCAGGTGCTGTTTCTAAACATTCGTTTATAAATTGTTAAGAACTCAGTTTGCATTATCGAGAGTGCGTTTTACAATTGTGGAGTGAAGAAAAAAAATTCTTCAACTTCCAATTTTTGGCATATGAGTTTGTGGAAGAGCCGCTCGCGGGGCGAATATCAGTTTTAGATTTTTTAATTTGCCATCGGATTGTAAAAATCTTAAGTAGACGAAGCAGTAAAATAGCTTGTTTATGGAGGGTACAAGGGAAGAGAAACAGGATTTTGTGTATGTATAAGTTTTTTTGTATACACATTGGGCCCTTTGAATGTATGTGTCCTAAAGTTCAGATCAACTTTAATTTCTGATTTTTGTAAATTTTGTCATCGTCGCGGAGAAGATGTTTGTTGATGGCGGGTTGAATGAAGAAAGGGCAACCGCATTATTATGATTGAATATGTTTAGCGTATACGTATTCAAATACCTGAATGTATTTTTTTTGCCATCATCGTCAGCTGAAATGACTTGAGGGTGAAGGAGGTAAGGGAAAAGGAATTACTTCAAATTCATGTATCAAATAATCTTAAATTTTAGAGTTTTAGCATTTTGTCTATCATCCACAATTCAGCTTGTGGACGGACGGACAAAATATGTATGCGAGAATGCTTGTTACACAATATGAGTTAGCAGGCAAACAGAAAATTTAGCAGCACAATAGCGATTTGCTTCATTTCGACGGACGCTGTTGGAATTTTCGTCAAAGTCTCACAAAATTGAAGCCAATGCTTGTTGATGCTACATACATTTTTAGGGTTGAAATGAAAAGAACATGCAAATGTCTTTTGTTGTTGCCTCACATTTCGCGACCATGATGATTTTTTGTATTTGTGCTTTGGCAAATGTATGTTCTTGCTGCTTCACAATTTCGCAACGATGTACGATACGATGTACAAAAATCAGTAACTCTCATCACCGCCGCGTCGAGACAACTTTAGGACAAGCGTATGCGGGGACATGTGAGCAGCGTTTTTTGTGAATGAACACACTGCTTCGTTTTAGGGCGCATGCTTTTATGCGACAAGGCATTTAAAAAGAGAGGTACGCATGCCCATTGTACAGCCTACATAGTAACCTAACTCCGTTTCCATTTTACTTCTTTCTTCAATCGGTTCCTTTTATCGGTTGTCAAACCAGGGTGCTGTGAAACAGCCAGGGTGTCGTAAATCACAGCCTGGGCTTCGTGAAGCAATGAATTCGAAGTAGGGTTGTTGTGTTGCAAGAATTTTTGTTAATAGTTTAAGAACATCAGGTATGTTTACACAAATTTTATATATTTTCTTTCAATAGATTAATAAAACTTCTTGGAAAGATTTCGCTCAAATATGTGCAATCGTTTTTTTCCATAAATTTAGTAGAATATGAAAAATAATTACAAAGCTATTTACCAAAATATTAAAACCGAATCCGATGTAGGTACAACCCTGCGCTGGTTTGTTTATGTTTATTTCTCATTCTTTTGAGGTATATATGTACATACATATGTATGTACAATGCTTTAGAGAATGAGATTGTCACAGAAATAATGTTAGTTGCTGAATAAAATGAGATATACCGAAGTTTTTATTGCAGAATGTCTTTTATATGTCATTTATGTAGGTAGTTATTTGTCTAAAAAGAAAATTAACTGAAATATGTTAGTTTAAAATTATGAGTATACATATGTATATAAAATTTGTATTGGTTTTCTTGTGAAATAAAAAATTGAAAATAAAAAATAAAGTTCAAAACACAATGAACTTTGAAGTTCGAGCTTAAAAAATGACTTTTATTTTAAGAAACTCATTAATTCAGGTTTGTGCAATTTTAGTTTATTGAGTTAACCTGCATGCTATGCACTGGCAGCGCCGAAAACCAATGTTACTTTCGAGGCATGCAAAGAAAAACTAGATTCAGTTTAACTGAATAATGTATACTGTACTTAACTGAGCACATACACAAATTTATATATATGTATGGTATATAGCATTCTAATTAAAATGTTTTTATTTAATAAAACTACAATATTCAATAAAATATATTTTGTTGGTTTCATTGACATATGTATTTAACACCTTTATTAAATTATATGACAGTAATATTACAATAAAACAAATTTCATACAAAATTTGGTGCGTACTTCAGGTACTTGTACACATACGACCTCACGAGACCCAAAACGAAGCATATTCTATACGGGAATATACATACAGCAACCTGATTTTATAAGGCGCAACTCACTGAAAACTGTATGTAGCACACATTTTGTTTAAACATAGCCAAATGCAGATTTCAAACATGCATTGTATTGTATATGTATATGTAGAAGTTTCTGTGTATTTATTTTACATTTAAGTCATTAAATGTACTACCACCATTGCGGCAAACCTTTCACAAATCACAGTACGCGTATTTCCTTCTAGGGCACACTAAATTTACATGCCTAAGTATATCACCATCCCAATATAATAAAGAAAATATGTTGGGATTTACATTTCTTGTTAGGTAGCAGAATATTATTTGTCTTGTTGCAGCGTGTGTGTCTAGGTTCAACAAGAATCAATTGGCACTTGCCATCCTATCCTTGCGACTGCGCTCCATATGGTTTCGTATAACAGCTCATGGCACCGAGGTATAATATATGTATCCGTATGCATGCGGAGTACAGCAGTTCCTGTATCTATAAATCAAGAAGTTTATTAGTAAATAAGCGTTTTTAATAACGAAAACTATATTTACCTTCGTCTGCCAAGCAATAAATCTGCATCTTGTTACGTATACAAAAGGAAATACAATAACCCAATAAAAACCTTTTGTATACGTCGTAGATCAAATATGGCTAGTAGTTCACCACTTCCTTTACCTATAAATGAAAAAGTTCATTAGTAAATAAGCGTTTTTAATAACGAAAACTATATTTACCTTCATCAACAAAACAATAAATCTTCATATTGAAATGCGAATAAGAGGAAATACAATAAAGAAAATAATTACGCATGGTTGCATTTGTGAGGTCCATTTCAATATTAAAATTACTTATTAAATGTATAAAAAAGTTAATAAACTATTCAAATATTAATGAAAATAACTTGTAAGTAATACTTTTAACATTTCCCATGTACTTAATAATGAAATAAATTATTATTTTTTCCAATTTCAGTATCATTTTATGTCATTTAGTTATAGGTACTTTTTTTCTGCAATGTAATGCATGCTAATGCATCCCAGCGCTCGAAGTTACGAATGACAACCGAAATGAGAAACGAAAACGATCAGGTGATCTCAGCTGTTCGCCGGAAGCGGAAATAGACGAGAAGTTATTTTACTATGGAGGCTGTACAATGCGCATGCCTTAAGGCCTGAAATTTGTTTTCTTCTCACTTTCGTTGATCATGACACAGCAAATGCGGTACATAATACATATCTAAATGTATATTAGTTGACCTACTTTCCATATGCATTTTTTTATGAACAAAATATATAGGTCACATTATACTATATGTTATTATATATACCTATGTGCAAAAATATGTAATTAATTTTTGACAAAAAATTCTTATTGAAATTCATTGGATAACTTTCTTATCAAAAATACATTTATTTCATCAAATAAATTAAAAGCAAAATTATTCAAGTAATATGAAATAAATTCAAGGCAAATTCATATCATTTGCTCCTCCTTTTTGTTTTCGTTGTGATTGTCGCCGTAAAAATGTAAAGAAAAATAAGATTACCCTTGCGAGGTGAATTTTATTTAGCGAAAGAAGGTCAAAAGAAAACGCGCAGGTCCAACATGACTCGCGAGCCACTTCAATCAACAGTTCACAGTTCTTTTCCCTTCTTATTCATATACGTTCTTTGCTTTGATCATAAATTTGATCTGATATTCAAGAATCGCGTGGGATGTAGGAGACAGAATAGAAGAAGGCGAATTCACAAGAGCGCTAGAGGACTTGCTACATTAGAGCGTGACTATGAAGAGGTCGGTGGCGATGATCAAAAACAAAGTGATGACGATGATGAACATCAAATTATTTTCAGTAAATAAAAATTAAAAGGTTTTTGAAAATTGATTTGTTACTTATTTGAACAAAAAATAACAATTATTAACTTATTGTATTTTATTATTAATTTTGTGTAATATTTTAGGTAAGGGAATGTTTTAGTTTTTTCCTCAATAAGGAAAGTTGAAAGAGATTGGCACATTATCATTTTTCACACCACATACAAAAACCCACATATCTATTTTTGTGGGGGTGTTCGGTTCTTCTAAAGGGCTCTTTTATCCAAATGACTTAAAACAATAAAGAAATAAGTTAAAACAAAGCTTTTAAAGCAAGAATCATAGTACATAAAAACGTAAGAAAAATTAATTTCATAACAATTATTAAATATAATTATATGAATACTAGCGGATCCCAGCGTGTTTTGCTACCATACCCTATAAAAAAATCAAAATCAAGAAAATCTAAATGAAATTTTGAATTTTCGATTTTTATTTTGGAAAAGGAAACGGATAATATTCTATTATATTAAAAAAATTTTAATTTTTTTTTTCATCTTAATGTTTTTTCACTCTCGCTATCTCTCTTACAACGCCGCATACAACGTAATATACTCGTATTTTGGAATTTTACATGTATAGGGTGTTTTTTATAGAGGTATAGAACTTTAAGTTGGCATTACTTTTCAAGGTGGCGACCGATTTAACAGCTGTCAAGTGATTTATTCTCAGTTTGGTTTGGCATATCATCATCAATAGACTCATGCCTAAATAACGCTTGCAAATAGTGCAATTTTATTTCGAAAATAATGGTTCTGTGCCCCACAGAAAGTAGTCTAGCGGTGTTAAATCAGAAGATCTTGGAGGCCAATTCACAGGTCCAAAACGTGAAATTAGGCGGTCACCAAACGTGTCTTTCAATAAATCTATTGTGACACGAGCTGTGTGACATGTTGCTCCGTCTTGTTGAAACCACATCTCCTGGACATCATGGTTATTCAGTTCAGGAATGAAAATGTTAGTAATCATGGCTCTATACCGATCAGCATTGACTGTAACGTTCTGGCCACCATCGTTTTTGAAAAAGTACGGACCAATGATTCCACCAGCCCATAAAGCGCACCAAACAGTCAGCTTTTCTGGATATAACGGTGTTTCAACATACACTTGAGGATTACCTTCACTCCAAATGCGGCAGTTTTGTTTGTTGACGTAGCCATTCAACCAGAAGTGTGCTTCATCGCTAAAATGGACGTAGTGCGCGATACGTTTTCCGCACAGAACAATTACTTTCGAAATAAAATTGCACTGTTTGCAAGCGTTGTTCAGGCGTGAGTCTATTCATGATGAATTGCCAAACCAAACTGAGAATAAATCATTTGACAGCTGTTAAATCGGTCGCCATCTTGAAAAGTAATGCCAACTTAAAGTTATATACCTCTATAAAAAACACCCTTTATTTGTTGTTGTTGCATGTATTTTGTATCTCTGGAACGGCTGCGCTAATCTGAATGAAAACTGCTTATACACATTAACCTTCTCCTAATATCCCTTTTTAACTCCATCATCAACTGCAATCATTCATATGGAATCAAATTCATTGGCATTAAGGACATGCAGGAAGACATAAATGCATGAACAGATGGGTTGGAAATCAAATACCGGCATAAAGGCAAGCAGCTTATCCGTAAATATTCAACATATTTGATAAGGATGGCAACAAAGCAGGCAAGATCAACATTGGCCGACCTAAAGAGAAGACAACATTTAGTGGCGACAACGGTTATCGTCATTTTACGGTGATGCACTTTGGATTATTCAATGCTCCTGAGAAATATTTGAACAGTATGGAAGAAGCTTTCGAGAAAATAGCAGGCACTGGGCTTAAACTAAGTCCTAAGTAGTGCTCTTTATTATGGAAGGAGGCGAATTATTTAGGCCATCAAGTAACCACGAAGAATGTTTGTATAGCAAAGCAAAAATAGAAGCAGTGAAGGATTATCCAAGGCCCAGAAAGTTGCACGAATTAAGAATTTTTTTGGGTTGTGCACTTACTATCGCCAATTGGTTCCGAATTTTGCTAGCGTAGATAACAGCCTCCATAAGCTCACTAGGAAGAATAAATATTTCGAGTGGAACAAAGAACAAGATCAGGCCTTAAAAGCTCTGAAGAAATGGCTATGTACTGTGCCTATGCTAGCTTACCCGGTTCCAGGTGTAACATATATTTCGAATACAGATGCTAGTGACTATGTCATGAGAGGTTTGCTTTCTCAAGTGATTGATGGGGGCAGGAGAAGATAATTGCCTACTATAGCCGGTCTATTGGGAAACCAGAGCGGAAATACTGCGAAACTCGGAGAGAACTTCTAGCGTTGGTGGATTGCATCAAACACTTCCACAAATATCTGTATGGTCAACATTTCCGAGTTAGAACGGATCGAGCAGCGCTGAAGTGGCTACTACAGTTCAAGAATCCCGAAGGACAGCTAGCACGGTGGGTTGAGAGGCTGCAAAGTATGGACTTCACCATCGAGCACCGCAAGGGTATTACGCACAGAAATGCTGACGCTATGTCCCGTCTACCATGTATTTTTGAATATAAGCACTGTTCAAAAGCCGAGGGTAAGGAAGACATAACAGACGTCCGGCTAATGACAATTACAACAGCAGAAGAGTAGGAGGCAAGCCACTTAAGGAAATGTCAGCAGGAATATCCGGACTTGGAACTGTTAATGCACGGATTGGAGATAAATAGACGACCAAGTAAAGAACAAATGGCAGCGGAAAGTCCCATCGTGAAGGCATACTGGTCACAGTGGAACAGTTTAGAGTTGATATCTGGCTGTTTGCATAGAGTATGGGAAAGTGAAGATGGCCAGTGCGCTCGAAGGCTAATAATAATTCCGAGATTAAGGATTCCGGATGCTCTTAAGGAATTCCATAATGGTACTAGTGGAAGGCACCGAGGCATTTCGAAAACGCTGGAGAAGATCAAGCAACGGTTCTGCTGGGTTGGTTGTCCTCAATCGATCGCTGAATGGATTGCTAACTGTAAGGAGTGCATAGCAGCTAAAGGCCCAAAACCACGAAGTCATGGGCAGAGGTGCACGATTTGAGCGGGTGTCCAGGAATGTAGCCGGTCCGTTTTCTATAAGTAAACAAGGAAGCAAATACGTTCTTGTGGTTATGGACTACTTTAGTAAATGGCCCGAGGTCTACCCAAATCCCAACTAGGAAGCGAAAACAGTTGCGGATGCATTCACTAACAATTGGGTTACCAGATACGGTGCGCCTATAGAATTGCACTCAGACCAAGGAAGAAACTTTGAATCGGCGGTGTTCGAAAACCCCGAACGACAGCTCTGCATTCTCATTCAGATGGCATGGTTGAACGATTCAACCGGACCCAGAAAGAGCACTTGCGCAAAGTAGTGGACAAACATCAAGATGGGATATCGTTCCGCAGTGCATGAAACAACAGATCAAACACTTGCGAGGATATTGTTTGGTAGTGAACTTGGAAGGAAGCGTCTGCCGTTCTCGAGGAAAAGTTAAGAGAGATATATGCTGCTGTGAGAAAGCGAACTGAAATTATGAATGACAAAATGAAGGCTAGGTATGACAAGGTGATGAACTCTGAGGGCTTCCAAAATTGAGATTTGGTGTTGCTGTACAATTCACAACGGAAGAAAGGTTTGTCCCCTAAACTTCAATGTAATCGGGAAGGTCCCTACCAGATCATCAAAGAACCAAACAACATAGTGTATCGAATCTAGACCGTTGGGAGGCTCAGAAGAAAGATGAAAGTGGTCCACCTAGAGAGGCTTACTGCGTTTGGAACAGCGAAAGTCTCTGATCAGGACGATCAGACTTAGGTGGACGGCAGTGTAGCGAAAATGCGAAGCGAATTTCAGATGAAAGAGAAAAGCCGGTAACTGGCGTAAAACGAGAACATTCGTTATCGAGAACGATTCGATCATTCCAGGCGTTCGAGCAGCCGACTAGTATATAAGGGCGATGCAAAGCTGCCAACCTAATCAAACGTAAAGTACACGCGTTGGTGATTACACTACAGTGAAGTAATAAAAATAGAACATTGTGCAAGTTGTAATACAAGTGATTTTAAATAGTTAAGTGAATTGTGAATTACGGAGTAATAAAAGGACATTTAATAAATTCTTTATAAAGTAAGAAACTGCGAACTTAGTTGGTGACATTTATTTAACAATCCAGTGATCGTACCCGAAGGATTTGGGAAATCATCGAGGTTGATTCAGCGAAATCGTAACAGTACAAAAATACCACAGAATATTAATGCAGTTCACGAAACGTTTTTGGACTACATCTGTCGCTTTCAATAATAGCGTTTACTGAAAAAAGTGAGTCCAATGCTATCGAGTGCATTCCAGGCGGAATGGATCCAACGTATACTGTAGTAGGAACGATTATGTAATGTCAGCCAGTTGTGTCCAAAATATGCTCCATACAACCTCGAACAACATCAAGCCATATTAAAACTATGTCGAACTTTGTGAAACCCCATCAAACCTTATGTTGCATACACTCTTGCTTGCCGACTTACGTTGTAGGCTGATGGTGTAGTGAATATATACCTTGCAAACAACGCGAGTATTCCATGCACGCGTGAAATATATATTCTACGCGCTCAATAGAGTAATCCACAACCTCCTACAATCCATACAAAATATATTTTTCTATTAACATTTTGATGTCTTCGGGCTGTACTATATACTTTACCTCTACGTAACACCCGAGTACTCCATGGAGTACCTACAGGGGATTATATTATGGAGGATTTGAGTAAAATAACATTCGAACATATTTTTTAGTTTTGAATACCGTTTGCTGAGGTGAAAAGTTAATAAAACATAATATTTTTACGTAAATTTATATTAATTTTAATAGTTTATTGTTAATAAATACATAATATACCAACTATACCAAAACCTATGTATATTTATTTCCCACAGATAGCAAAAAGGAAAAAAAGCAAGCCTATGAAAAGAAAAGCAACCCTGTGCCTGTGTGGCAGTTATTGTTTTACTTGAATATGTCACAATTTTGCAACGGGGGTGCTCTCGATCTCTAGCACAATTCCATAGAAAATATTTGCATAGTATGCATTTCCTGAACATGGCGAATCCCCCTAATATATTTTAGTTTGGGCATTTGTTCTATATATTTTGCACTGAAATATATTAATTCATATTCTGCACGTTTTTTGTGCACCAGAAGAGCTCACAAGAAAAACGAAATTGACTTAGCTTCATTTCGACACATTTTCTGTATATGAGGAACTTTTTGTACAATTGTCTTCGTGTAGTTATTGCGATCGGTAAAACACGAAGAATGGTCGTGCAGCACTATATTGGTGTAGAAACGTGAGTTGGTCCAATAGTTCAAACAAGGGAGTATATTTGTAGGCACTCCAATGGACCATATGGTCCACAAATGTTTGCAAGGTGTGTGAGAAAGTCTATAGTCACGTGTGTGTATGAAAACTCAGTCTGAATGTGTCAACAGGATGCTCGAGTGAAAGCGACTTGAGAAAATTTCTTCAGACTCGGGTATAATCGATGACCGTGAAGAAAATATAGATATGTGTGTTTTTTAATATATAAGATACAAACCAAAAAATTAAAATAAAACCGAGACCTCAAGGGAAATCCTGCTCTGAAAGTAATGAAATAACAGAAAATAGCATATAGCTTATTTATTATAAGTATAATAATGTTAATTTAATATGCAAAAAAAATGTAAAAAATTACTTGACTAAAATAAATTTAACAAGAAAACTAAAATATGTACAAATAAGTTAAAATAAACTAGATGACAATAGACCAATGTTTGCATTACGCACTGTAATTCGGAAGATCTGGGTTCGAGCAACATCCAAAATATAAAAAAAAAAAATTCTAATTGCAGTCGTCTTTCGGCAGGGAATGTCAAGTCCTTCGAGTGTATTTTTCATATGTGTATTTCTCATATGAAATTAAAGCTCAAAATAAAGCTTAAAATTTAACGCGCTTGATAAATTTTTTTCTCATTTTCAACCCTTACGCCTGACCACCCCCATCATGCACACGATCAGATTAACATATGTAAATTATTGAAAATACGTAGGACATGGTTTCTATCAGTATCTGACGCGTTCAAGTATGACCATGCAAATTTATATTTTTTTTATGTTTTGAAATCTATTGCCGCCCCCACCACCGATGGAAAGGTATACATCGTATAATAATTTTTTCTTTTTATTATCTAAGCTTCGCAACTCCATAGGTCTCTATGATGCTCGAGTAAGTTCCTATTTAGCATCATGGGCTCCCCTACTATAGCATAATAAAATAAGTTGAATTAGCGATCAGAATTTTATATAATTACGTATGCTCACACTGTGTCAATAATTGTTTTTGTGGAATTTTTATTTCTAACACTTGTGCATATACATTCTTTTTTCTTTTAATACTTATAATATAATTAGCGTCCAGAAATGAAATATATACATGTATAAAAAACTTTGAAATATATATATATATAAGTTAGCACATACTAAATTCGCATTCGCTGCGACGCTCCCACGGTCGTCCATTAAACGTGCCGCAGCGTCAGCACATTTTAATTTCACAACGAAATGTAACGGGAGACATTTCCGTCTGCATAACAAAACTTTCCCGTGGAAAACCAGTCTCAGACAACGGGCTGTAAACACGTTATACAACTTTTACGCCGCTGCCATGGAATAACGGTATATAACGGTTGGGCTACCGTGAATAATTAATTTAATAAGTGTTCAACCTAATGTTTAGAAAATAAATTGTTCTTGTTATAAAAAGATTTCCTATCGCTTTCATTTCCTTGAGCTGATGGCTCAATTATTTTTTTAAGTAAAAAAAAAACTCAATAGGAAAACTTTAACTTATATATACTTGTATATATATATACCGGCCAGCTTAAAAGACCTTATAGATATCCTAAAGCGAAATCTTAAGCCACAGTTAGCAATCATTACCTTTGCTTCGAAGACAACCACACTGGCCGAGCTAAATGACGAATGTTAGCGTACCGAGTGGTTGATTAGGAAGAATAGAAGTAGATATAGGCAACTTAATGAAACAATTTATCCACAGGAGCACCTAAAAGAAGAAATAAATACAATTGAGGTTGTTAAATATCTGTCTAAGCCGCAGTATAGCCAACCATCATCAACAAGCAACAAGTTACTTAAATCCACGTTGTCTGCATCCAAACAAAAATCCATTGATGATCCCGTTTCGTCAAACAGGTCTTTTCACCAATCCCCATTTAATTTAATGTTATGTTTCACGTATGTAGTGCCCGTAGCCCACTTCTTGAAAATCCGTCCGAAGGAAATAAAAAAATCAAGGTGTAAGTCCACGTATCGCAATATGGTATGTTTTTCGTGTGGTACTGATATAACCCTCTGCGTATTTATATCTGAAAAGGGAAACTCCGAACTGGCGGAAAATGTCGGGAGATTCAGCCAGTGAAAGAAACAATCAGGGTAATCTACCACAATATAAAATATTAAAGCAACAAAATGAATCTCCATAAGAAAGATCTATAAGACCGAGTGATCGTAAACTATAAATCGCATCACCGGACGATGTTTTCAACGTTTGGATATTGACCTTATAGGCCCAACCCTCGTACAAAAGATGGTAACGTTTTTGTATTTATATATCTTGACAATTTGTCCAATGAAAAGGGCGATATCAGCCAAAGTGATTAAATATTTAGAGAAAGATATCTGTGATTATGTACCCAAATACATACATTCAGATAATGGTAAGCGAAGTACTTAAGAGCTTTCTTGAAAAATATGGTACATATTAAAACAGCGTTTTATTACGCTATATTTGGCATACTCATAAGTCAACATGGTGCCGCATGCAAAACATACAGAAAACTGGCTGAAGTAAAGGACGCAGACTATCATCCAGATCTAAGCACGGACAGAATGCAGCTGATGAGAGAAAATATTATGGAGTCGAAACCAGCTCACATAAAGTTACAAAAAGTATACAGTACGAGAAATAAACATGTACAATTTAGAATCGGAAGAAGTTTATAGACGAAACTTCAAACGGAACTCTAAAATAGACAATTATAATGCCAAACTTGCGCCAAAACAAATAAAATGTATAATACTAAAAACAATAGAAAACTCGATGTATGAACTTTGCGACGTTAGTGGAAAGAAAATCGGAACCTATCTTCGTCAGTTGAGACCTTTGTCTGTATATAAATGTTAAGTGTTATTAAAAGTGTTCGTCTCTTATGTTTACTTGTTAATGTTTCATGTAAATAATACCTGACGTTCGAGAAAATCTAATTACATAGACTGGCTATATATGTACTTGTATCCTGTCTATTTATATACTACCTGACGATTCAATTAGGCTAACCCCTGGCAAAAGACTATTTAGTTACTAGTCAACTTGACGAAACTGTCCAAAAGAACTACATAACTCAATATCAGTGACATAAGAAGAAGACGCATTACATAAACACAACACAATTACTTGACCATGTCCAATATGAGAAATAATGAGATATGAAAAAAACCACTGATAAATAAGCCCGGCTTTAGATCGTGAGTCGAGGCCAGACATTAGGCAAATAATGATTAAAGCATCACGAAAAAGGTTGAAAAGCACAGGCAGCGCTTTTTTACGCACACGCTCTAGCCTGCATGTAACATCGAAGGATGCGAGCCTGTTGTGGCCAAAACATGCTGCATGCAGCCTCGGACAACCTCAAGCCATATTAAAACTATGTCGAACCTTGTTAAACCCCATCAAACCTCATGTTACATACACTCTTGCATGACGACTTACGTTGTAGGATAATTGTAGTAGTGTATATATACCCTGCAAACAACACTATTACGTCATGCACGCGGGAAATATATACTCCATGCGTACAAAAGAGTAATCCAAAACCTGCCACAATCCATCCAAAAAATATGGTCCAATTAACATTGTGATGTCCTAGGGCTGGCCAACATAATCCATCCATAACATCCGAGTATTTCACGGAGTGTCTACAGCAGATTATGGAGAAGGAAGGGGCTGTTGACGCTGCGAAAGAGTCAGAGCAGTCGGCAACTTAGGTTGAAGAAAAGGCTTCTGGCTCATCTACGAGTATGGACATGAACATGTTATTGGCTGCAATTTCGCAAATTAATGCCAACATGTCATAAAAAACAGATGGATGTCAAAATGTCACAAATAAATACCAACATTTCAGAGAAGGATAAAATAATTGAGACCAAAGTTAGGGAATTGGAGGGTCGTGTCCGCGATTTGCTTTTGAATCGTCCAACTATTTCGAGGAACACCCCCAGGATAAAATCATCATCCTCTGATGGTACACTCCCTTTCCAGATCTTTATTCTACAGTTCGAAAAGACGGCTATAGCAAATAACTGGAGCATAGAAGAGAATTCAACTGCTTTATTCGTTGCATTGAAGCAGCCTGCAGCGGAAATTTTGCAGATAATTCCTGCATATGAGAGAGATGGTTACGAGACATTAATGCGAGCCGTGGAAAAATGCTATGGTAGCGAGCTTAGAAGACAAGATGGAATTAGAGAACTGCTGTCAGAAATCCAACGAGATCCTGCAGGAATTCGCCTGTGAGATTAAGAAGCTAGCTCATTTGTGATATGGAGATAGTCTTGGAGAATACCTCAAGGGGACAAAACTTCAGAGGTTTACCAGCGGAATAAGTGACAAGTATAGTAGGCGAGAGACATATGTGAATCCAAAGCCAACATTTGCCGAGACTATCTCGTATGCCCAGACACATGAAATGGCCAAGCTCTTGTGCAGACCAGCGTATAAATCTGGAAAGCGTCGAAATTCCTCAAGGAGAAGTGTGGTAGTAGTACAATTGCCAAAATGATTAGGAGCAGGATTTTCTACAACTGTAGAAGGCCACGACACTTGCCCCGCGACTCTAATATGGGCTCCACCAGACAAATCGATAACAAGGTGAGCAACGTTACTAACTGTGGTACGGGCGCATCAAACTCCACGAGTTTTCACCCATTCGATCCGACTTGATCACCACGGAAATAAGTCCATTGCGCTGAGTTAAGTTAAGAACAGTAACTGGTGAGGACACCAAGGTTCTAGGAAAAGCCGCGTGTAAAGTCATCATCGGAAATATGACAGTTTTAAATGAGTTCATAGTAGCGGAAATCGTAGATGAAGTCATAGTTGGTGTGGACTTTTCAAGGAATGAAGAAAAGAGTAGTGGAGTACGGAAATACGGAAGTACCGCTAAGTATTGGCCACGATCCTGCATGCAACGGAAATGATGTCCGCCTGGTAAAGAACGAGCAGTAGAAAGGAAATACCTACGGAAATGGCAAGATATCTCGTGCCCTAATGGAGAAGGTGAGAGATGTACGGGCTCGAAGGATTTGGGAAATCATCGAGGGTGCTACGAGAACGTTACAATATTTTTTAGTTTGAGCAGTTGCATTGAAATACATTTGTTCAAATTCTGCATTGCACCGCTTGCGACCGGTAAAACAAAGCGGGTATAGAAACATGAGTTGGGCCAATAGTTCACACAGAGGAGTAAATTTGTAGGTATTCCAATGGAAAATATGGTCCACAATGTTTGCAGGGTATGTGGGAAAATCTGTAAACACGGTAAATTAAAATAAATTTAAGATGAAATAGTATAAATCAATTATTACATCTAAAGCAAGCCAAATACTTTGCAAAAATGTGTCGTCCATACATGTATGCACAACTACCCTCGTATGGATGTACATAGATACATACTCGTACACACACCAAAATAAAATAAAACAAGAAATAATAAAATATACAAATATAAAACATAATATGTAATAAAATAAATATTTTAAGATGATATAATGTAATATAATGGTTACAGATGATTTTATTTTCGTATCCCAGTTCCATCTGGTAGGGACTTCCACGAGTTCTCACTCATTCCCGTTTTTTAAGGCATACTAACCATATTTTTTATTTTTTATTAACATATTATTTGTTTACTGAATCTGCTTCCACCGCACAATAAGGAATAAAATCTTAGAACTAAACCAAACATAATAACCCATTAACAGGAATGGGCTGCTGGGCCAATGCCGCTCTTTGGAAGGATGTTTTATCTCTTCTCATCAAGTGGGTTTGACGACTTCTACCTACTCTTTGATGGTGCGTATGTTTAGGACTTTCTGAATGTTTTCATTACGTATGTACCATGGTGCTCCTGTTATTGTTCTTAGAGTTTTAGACTGGACTCTTCATGACACATCTATATTTGTCGCGCAAGCTGAGCCACATAACTGGATTCCATACATCCATATCGGGTTTATGAGCGCTTTATAGAGGAGGACTTTGTTGTCCAGACTGAGCCCAGATTTCCCTCTTATGAGCCAATGCAAACTGGCATATTTAAGATTAAGCTGGGTACTCCTCTATTATATATTCATTTCCTGATACAGTGAATCGCCTGTTTAACAAGTATAATTCAAGGACACTTTATTAATTTTATGAATAAGTCCATCATGCCACACCTTGTCAAAAGCTTGAGTCACATCGAGAAAAACGGCTAAGCAACACTCCATGCATTCGAAAGCATTTCTTATTTCATCGGTACTTGTTCAATTGTACCGTGTTTTTCGCGGAAGCCAAACTGTTGTGTAGGAATAATATAATTTTCATAGAGTAAAAAGGAAATTTTTGATAACAACACTTTTTCGAAAAGTTCGGAAAGACAGAGCAACAGACTGACTGGTCTATATAATAACGGCAGGTTTGCGTCTTTATCTGGTTTGGTTATCATAAATATCTGGGACTTTTTTCATACTTATTGACAATATCCTAGCTTTAATATGACACTGAAAGCTTTGTGATTGGCAGTTCTTTTAACATCTTCGGTGTGATAGGATCGTATCCAGGAGACCTTTTTGGATCTAGAACGGCAATAATCCTTCTTAGCTCTGAAATCAATGTTCCACGAGAAGCATTGCATGTTGGAACACTATGATTTAGTGGCAGTGATGCATTATCTGTAGCAGCGTTTGGCTAGAATACCATACTGAGGTGCTCTGCAAAATAAGTTGCCTTATCTTTCTCTGTTTCAGCCCAGAAATCGTTACGTAGTGTCAACAGCTCTTCAGTATTTACTGGTGGTTTAAGATTTTTGCTAGCTTTCCAAAGAGATTTTTTAGAGGAATCGCTTGATGACAAGGATGATAGAGATTTTTTATAGTTTTTTCTTCGTCGTGTTTTAATACCATTCTTAACTTTTTCTCTGCCATCTTAAGTCGGACTTTTGCATAGAGCGATCGATGCGTTTGCCATTCACGACACAAGCGTTGCTTGTTTCTAACAAACAATTCGATTTCGCTGTTAGTTATAAGTGTTCTGCTGTTTAGCTGCGTTTTCTTCTCTGGTGTTGCTAAAGATGTTGGTGTTGCTAGCATACTCTTGAATACAAGTTCTTCGTTATCAATGTCAGTCTCGGTGTTTATTTCAGGATTAACCTTTATGTGAGACGGAACTAAACGAGGCAGTCAACATCGCTAGAGCGCTGCCATTCTGCGGTCAGCGCAGCAGCGATTAACGGGAGCAGTAACGTCATCAAAAACAGTAGATCATCTATTTTATTAGAATCTGTTTATCTTTTTTCTTTTTTGTGAAGATCAGGTAAAATGACATCGTCACTATATTAAACATAATTTACAATCACATTTTTTGATCCACCTAATTTTTTTGATTAGTGAACTGCAGTGTTTCGGTATTTTTAGTGCATATTGTATATTTTTAAGTATAGATGTTATAAATATTTAAAAATTTGTAATGTTCACAAAGTAAAAATTTGTAAGAGAAAAGAATATATCACTAGTTAGTGGCCGATTTTTATATTACGTATTTTTGTAATTTAATTTCATATTTTTTAATAGTATAAAAGTAAAATTTCATATGTATATATAAAAATGCTATTTAAATAAATTTTTTAAGGAAAAATAAGGCTACTTTTTTGAATATTGTGTAATAAATATTATGGATAAAAGCATATGAAGCAAAGGGGAAATATATGCAGCAAAACAATGACTGACTAACTTAGGAATAGACATATAATAGACAGATGAACTTGTCAAGAAATGGGAACTTCGTGGAAAAGTAGTAGCCATAACGACGTTACTTTGTAACGAAGTTTCCCTCTTGGCTGAGGTTAGCTCAGTCTCGCCAAGGTTACTGAAATAACTACTGAATTTCCTATATTTCGTACAACAAAGTTTATTTAGTATTATATAATACAAACGTAAAGATAGCGGGGTGATATGCCCTCCGCTAATCTTCCCTTCGGTAAGGTAGAAACCCTCTCCCGAATATACTATACTAGCTACGCTTCTATAATAATTTAGCTACTCTTCGTAAAGGTAGTGGGGGTGGTATTCCCTCCACTAGCCTTCCCATCCGTTTCTTAGTTTTTTTTTCTCAATGTAAATTACTATCGTATTGTAATTATTAATTAATTTTTAGTCCTCGCGTCTCCTAACATTTGCTTCGTTCAAACTCCACACGGATAAACTTTGTTCATTCAGCCATCCCATTTCATTTTCACAATTTACACTTTACACGCTTTCACATATTTTTAATATAAATTGTTATCATACGAAATTAAATATATATAATATATTTACATTATTATATTCGTCGGCCGCAACTAGGAAGGCCTGGGTTCGAGCCCATGTTCGAGTAACAGCCAAAGTTATAGAAAATGAATTTTTTTAATTGTGGTCACCCCTCAATACCCATCAAGCCTTCCGACGGCATTTCTAACATGAAATGAAAGCTCCTTGTAAAAACCCAACGGCCGTTCGAAGGCGACTTAGAATAAACTGTAGGTCCCTCCATTTGTTGGTAAAAACATTTAGACCCAAAACCACAAATTGGAGGAGGAGCTTTGTCGTGTGTTTCATTTGCTGTGCTTAAATAAATGATGAAGTGCATTATTATGAAATGACTCTTCAGGAATCGCTG
Source organism: Neoceratitis asiatica (assembly GCA_030068015.2). Lineage (NCBI taxonomy): Eukaryota > Metazoa > Arthropoda > Insecta > Diptera > Tephritidae > Neoceratitis > Neoceratitis asiatica. Next base: position 13,951,683 of record CM061530.1, on the reverse strand, counting down.
CGCTTTTGTTTTAAGTCCCGCTATAGAATTGACTGAAGTAAAAAATGTATGTAATGTAATGTTGAATAAAATGTAACGTTGAATAAAAATTTAAATAAAAGAAAGCGCCGGCGCTTTACATTATCAATAATTCAAAATCTCTTTAATCTATTTGTTTCCAAATTGTATTTCTTTTCCTGAATTCATGTCGCAAACGCACTTCAGTGAGGATCTCTCGTAACTCCACTTATTTCCAGTATAAGACTCTGCTGCTAGCGCTGATTACTTTTAGGCTGTATAATGATTGTTATTAATTGTTATTACTTTGTAAACCTTTGTAAAAAAAAAATATATCTTGTATAAAAAAAATTAACGATACAGATTTATTATCGCTAAAGAAATCACAACATCACAAATGAAAACGATACACAAATTTGCCAAACTTACAGCATAGCCGAAAATAAGTCACTGGCGTTTATGAAGTCAGCCTTACAAAAATTAAATTCATAACAGAAGAGGAAAAGAACAAGTGGCTAACCGTCCTAAATGTTTAAGTCCATCGAGTTAACATCGAGATTAAACTGAACTGGTATCCAAAAGCTGCTGCCTCATGCAGAATACTAAACTTTCATTCAAATCATCTAGGGAATTAACAGAAACTACTGTCATAGAAATATTTATAACATCAACAATAAACAAAATAGAAGAAGCCAACCGTAATGTAAAAACTAAAAATCAAATTAGAACATTCACTGTCATAACATTTATATCAGGTTTAACGGGCGAGAAATCCATAGGCAAATACATAAACTTTTAAACAATAACTTTGCCAAAATTAATGACAAAATAAATAAAGAGCAACAACTCAACGTTTTATATGAAATCAAATCCAATGGTAAAAAAGACGAAACTTCGAAATTTACAATGATTGGTGCATTTGTATGAAAATATCGTTTGAAAATCATGTCATCAATTTTAATGATTTAATATTTTTGTTTATTGCCAAAACACTGTTTCATAACTCGACGCGTTATATTATTACGAAATTTTGAATGTCGCGCTAACTCCAAAAATCGATTCGTTGTCTGTATATGGCATCACAGGACAGCGTTGTTTGAATTGGAACAGAAGTGGAGAACTGCTATTCCTACTGAGGTTATACAACTTTTATAATATACTAAAATTCACAAGGAAGGGACAGCAACGCCAACCATTACCCACATCGTTTTCATCGTTGTCGATGTTCATTAAGGAAAAGTTGTTAAATTTTTTCTATGCTATAACCAACACAAAAGAAATAATATACTCAATTCAGCAAATTCGAGAATCTGCAAATGCTTTTTTCGAGGAAATTTTGAAAACTGAAAGCCATTCCAATTGATTTGCCTAATATATCATTTACTGGGTAAAGAAATTATAAAACACCAAAAATTTAACGTTAATTAATATTTCCTCAAATCTCAGTTACTACTTGCATTTTAGATACTAGTAATTCTATTAGAAAAGATGACGACAAATTGGTTTAATGGAAGCAAGTAAAAACGTGACGAAAATTCATTTTTCTTTATCAGATTAATATTTAAGACGTTACACATAGATGAGCAATAATAACTGATATCACTTGAGAATTTGTGGGCCCCTTCCGAAACTAAATCTTTCTACTGGCCTGATAGAAACAATGAAGTGACTGTTAGTAGTTAGAATCAACGATCGCAGACGCGGAGAATAAAAAATGAGCAATTGCATTAGCCCAACACCTGACAACAAGCGATCACACAGCAGAAAAAAAAACAAAGAAACGGATGAAATTAGATGCGCTGCCGATATAACAACAAATGCAATGAACTACAAAGGGAACGTATACATCAATCGTGGACGCATACACAGTGATCATAACAAAAAATAAACGAAAAACTGGTATGATATATTAATGTAGCTTTTGTATTGGATATGATGATCAAAATTTGCACTTTTTACTTTAAATTTGCTTACACAGTGCATTTATTTACCTGGAAATAAATTTAGTAATTATGAATAGCAGCGGCTTTTGTTTAAAATTACTCAAAATGTTTTGAGTTCCTTTTCAAAATAAGTGTAATGGATGTGTATTTCATTGATAGTTGCTGTGCTTTAAAAAAAGTAGCTCTGGACCAGACCAACAACGATTTTGACTTGCATAGTATATTCACGCAACACTTTTTATTTATATAATTTGGTTGCATATTTATTGTTATTTTATAGATTATTTCACGAAGCACGATAAAGCCAAGCATTTGTAGTTTGTTTGTTGGCAATATACAGGAGGACTCCCTGTACATATGTATGAAAAAGTACAACTCTAAATATTAATAATTTTTCAACTATTTAAACTATTTTGAAAAAAATACACATCATATTATTTAAACAAAAGCCACTGTTCTCATTTTCACCGTCACATAATAATAATTTTTAAAAACAACTACTCACTGTATATGCGTAATTGAAAATCCTCGAATTCTGCGGTAAACAAATCTGCAATGAAAGAAAAATTGTATATGAGCATAAATTATTGCCATTAAGATCACAGTTTTTATAATAATACTTACTTGTGTTGGCTTCTCTATGGATTTGGAACGCCTGGGAAATCTGAAATGAAAATGATATTAATAATTTAAATAATTTTAATAATTTCGTTGAATTTCTTACCGCTTACTTCAGCACAGCCCAATGGTATGTATTCGTTTGAAGTAATACCATTTCATGTGAATTTTCAAGATGGTTGTGATCACTGTTGCCACTCACGCATCGAAAATGCATCAAAATTATTACATATTTGCTCCTAAAAATATGCATACTGTGACGAAAATCCCAAATACGAAGGACAGGTATGAGAAGTGGCAGTAAGATGCAAATTACCCTTACCAAGGACAAACAAAAGGGTACACAGCGTAAAGAAAATTCCACGTCGTTAAGGATAAACGGAGTAGCTGCAGCAACGACAGGCAAACGAATAATCAGCTTATTCTTAAGCACGTGAACAGAATGTTTTGGTCATCCTCAGGTATACAAAGAGCGGCAGTCCCTATGTTCTCGATTTCAGTTATCGGCTTTTCTATTTATCTGACATTCGTTTCGCATATCCGCCACAATATGCACTTCTGCATTTAAAATAGTAAGTTTATTTGGATTTTTGATATTCATATAATATTATATACAAAATTATATGAAGCTAAGTCGAGAAAATTCGATTTTAAAATACTGCAATTATTCGTAGAAAATTCTTCAGTTTTTTTGCTAGAGTAATTAAGAAACTGTGATAAGTCTTTAAAATTTTATAGTAACAGATGTTTACTAAATACACCATATTAAAAATTAAATTGGTACATGATAGTTCGAACGGCAACCATGACTGTGAGAATGAATTCGCTTCATGTGAGAGCTTTTAAAAATCCTATGTTTATTCTTTGCTTTCTCTAACACACGCAGTTCTTAATAGAATACAAATTATTATTAGATTCGCTGTTCTAGCAGGACTAAGTTAAGGAAATTTATTCCTCTATTCGATCACAAAATTTGTAAATGTGTTCGAGAGAAGATAAAAATGTGTGAATGTGTGGGTAAAAGTGGTTAGTCGTGGTTGGCAGGGTACATACATCCATACTCGTACACACACCAAAATAAAATAAAGTAAGAAATAATAAAATATACAAATATAAAACATAATATTGTGGCGAAAATCCCATACCAAGGACAAACAAAACTATCGACAATGTAAATACCATTTCCCGGAAGGACAGAAAATAAAGAAGCGGCCGTATAATGCAAATCACCCATACCAAGGACAAAGAAAACTGTTGACAATGTAAATGAAATTTCCCGGAAGGACAGAAAATAAAGAAGCGGCCGTATAATGCAAATTACCCCTACCAATGACAAACAAAAGGGTAGACAGCGAATACACGCTGTTGAGGAATAAAAGGAGCTGCAGCAGCTATTTGAAATAAATGAAGTTGAAGACTCAGTCCTAGCGTGTGTTTTGAGAAACGGATAAGCTGAGTGAAGCAGATAATAATTGTGTATGATAGAGATTTGTTAAATAAGAAAATTGTAATTACCAAAGAAATAAATTCCTGAAAGACAAAAGAAAAACCCGAACAAATAATCATTTGGGAGTTTGTTTGGTAATCCAGTGATCGGACTCGAACAATTTGGAGAATAATCGAGGCGAATTAGCAAGTTCGTTACAATTGGTGTCAGAAGTGGGATTGCTAAATAAATTCCGAAAAAAAAAAAAACAACAAAAATATTTGAAAATGGTCAAGATTCAAGATTTAACGATACTACCGCTCAAAAAGGAATTGGCGAAGAGGGGATTATCTTCAACCGGGAATAAGGCTGAACTACAATCACGGCTGCGAGAAGCTTTGGAAGCAGAAGGCATAGATTTGAGCGAATATGAATTCTGCCGTGAGGACGAGGAGACATCCAAGAAAGAAATGGAGAAGGAAGAGGCTGTTGAGACTACGGAAGATTCAGAGCAGTCAGCAACTAAAGTTGAAGAAAAGGTTCCTAGCTCATCTACGAGTATGGACATGAACATGTTACTGGCTGCAATTTCACAAAAGTTGGATGAACAGGATTCCAAGATGTCACAAAAGTTGGATGCACAGGATGCCAAGTTGCTACAGAAGTTGGATGAACAGGATTCCAAGATGTCACAAAAGTTGGATGCACAGGATGCCAAGTTGCTACAGAAGTTGGATGAACAGGATACCAACATGTCACAAATGAATGCCCACATTTCATCGCAAATGCAAGATCAAGAAGCGCGTATTTCATCCCGGCTCATACAGCTTCAGGAGAGTGTTGTTAAAGAATGCACAGAACTGAAGGAGAGACAGGACGTAATCGAGGAGAGGCAAGACAGAATAGAGGAGCTTATTCAGACCAAAGTCAGCGAATTGGGAGGTCGGCAAAACAAAATAGAGGAGCTAATGGAGACCAAAGTCAACGAATTGGAAGGTCGTGTCCGCGATTTGCACTTGAATCGTCCAACCACTTCGATGAACGCTCCCAGGATAAAAACACCCTCCTTTGACGGCACAATTCCGTTCCAGGTGTTTAAGCTTCAATTCGAAAAGACGTCAAAAGCAAATAATTGGAGCATTGAGGAAAAATCCGCTGCACTATTCGTTGCGTTAGAAGGACCTGCTGCGGAAATTTTACAGACAATCCCAGAATATGAGAGAGATGATTATGATGCATTAATGCGTGCCGTGGAAAGACGATATGGAAGCGAACACAGGAGGCAAATTTTCCAGATGGAGTTGGAGAAGCGCGATCAAAGACACAACGAATCTCTGCAAGAATACGCATCCGAAATTGAGAGATTGGCTCATCTAGCTATTGGAGACGCATCTGGTGAACACCTCGAAAGGGTGAAAATACAGAGGTTTATCAGTGGAATAAAGGATATCTACACCAAACGAGAGACATACGCAAATCCAAAATCAACATTCTCTGAGACTGTCGCCTATGCCCAAACCCGTGAAACGGCTTCACTTATAAGCAGGCCAGCCTACAAAGTCAGTCGTGTGGAAGTAGAAACACCAGATGTGATGAACGAGATTCTGAAAACCCTAAAATCAATCGATGGAAAGAAGAATCAAGCTGGCAAATGTTTCAATTGTGGGAAGCCAGGCCACTTCGCGAGGGAATGCAAGACGGGCTCGAGCAGAAACAACAATTCAGCAGAACGAAAACGAAGGGCTGAAGATAACGAATCCGATTCTAACCAGTCGTTAAACTAAAACGAGCCAGCCGAAATGGGCGTATGCTGGCTCCTGCAATTGAATGCCCAATAATCTCCGTCTCTCAAATTGGTAGGAAGGCGAGCAACGTGACAATTGGTGGATATGTGGATGGACATGAGCGAATACTTACTGTTGATACGGGCGCATCGCACTCCATCCTTAGATACGACCTAATCAACAAAGAAGTAAGGCCATTGCCTGGAGCAAGATTGAGGACGGCAACTGGCGAGGACACCCAAGTTGTAGGAGAGATAACATGCGAAGTCGCGATAGGAAATGTTGCGGTTTTATATCAGTTCATAGTCGCGCAGATTGTCGATGAAGTCATAATAGGAGTAGACTTCTTGCTAGACCAAGGAATAAAGATCGACATGGATAACCGAGTAATGGAGTACAAAAACATGGAAGTACCACTTAGCATCGGCTATAATTCTACATACAATAGCAAGCAAGTGATCCTTGAACACAACGAACTCATCCCACCAAAGTCAGAAGCTGTTGTTTGGGCAAAGATTGATGGAGATCGTGGGACAAACAAAATATGGGTTGTCGAAACAGCACGAAATTCCACATCGGACGTAATCATCGGTAAAACACTGGCTAAAACAAAAAGTGATGGACTCATCCCAGTAAGAGTACTAAACGAATTTATATCACCAATGAAACTTCGAAGAGGAACGGTATTGGGACAATGTCAGCAGGTAGACGCCATTATTAATTGCGGAGATGCGCCTAAAAGCAGTTCCATTGACATAAAGGATATCAAGGACAATGTAGATGAATGGACGCAAGGGTTGGAAAAGGAATACAAGCATCAGGCCAAGAAACTTCTGTGCAAATACTCCAATATATTCGACAAGGATGGCAACAACCCAGGCAGGACCAACGTTGTGAAACATTGTATTGATACTGGTGACGCTAGGCCGATTCGCCAGGCTCCTCGAAGTGTTCCACTAGCCAAACGTGAAGCTGTAAGCCAAATAATAAAGGAAATGAGTAAAAGCGGTATTATTGAACCATCTGAAAGTCCATGGAGCTCGCCGGTAGTGCTCGTAAAGAAGAAAGATGGCCAGCTGCGGTTCTGCGTGGATTATCGAAGACTAAATGATGTGACAAAGAAGGACAGCTATCCTTTGCCCAGGATTGATGATACTCTGGACTCGTTAACTGGCACGGAATGGTTCTCAACACTCGACCTTAAGAGCGGCTATTGGCAAGTGGAAGTAAGTGAGAAAGATAAGGAGAAGACTGCCTTTAGTGCTGGAAACGGTCTTTGGCAATTCACGGTGATGCCCTTCGGACTATGCAACGCTCCTGCAACCTTCGAAAGATTAATGGATCATGTGCTTAAGGGACTGCATTGGGAAACTTATCTGGTGTATCTTGACGACATCATCGTACTTGGCAAAAGCTTTGAGGAACACTTGGGCAATTTGGAGGAAGTTTTTCAGAGGATAGCTAGCGCTGGCCTTAAGCTTAGTCCTCAGAAGTGCTCGCTATTTAAGAAAGAGGTTAATTATCTAGGCCATCATGTAACAACCGAGGGCGTCTGTACAGCAAAGGAGAAAATAGAAGCAGTGAAGGATTGGCCAAGGCCCAGGAATTTACATGAATTACGGAGCTTTTTGGGCCTGTGTACTTACTATCGCCGATTTGTTCCGAATTTTTCCAGTGTTGCTAATAGTCTCCACGAGCTCACCAGGAAAAATAGATCCTTTGAGTGGAATAGAGAACAAGATCAGGCTTTCGAAGCTCTAAAGGAAAGGCTCTGCACTGCGCCTATGCTAGCGTACCCGGTTCCAGGTGCAACATTCATTCTGGATACAGATGCTAGTGGCTATGCCCTGGGAGGTGTACTTTCACAAGTGATTGATGGACAGGAGAAGATAGTTGCGTACTATAGCCGGTCTATCGGGAAACCAGAACGGAACTATTGCGTAACACGGAGAGAACTATTAGCGTTGGTGGATTGCATCAAACATTTCCACAAGTACCTGTATGGCCAACACTTCCGAGTTAGAACAGATCATGCAGCGCTGAAGTGGCTACTACAGTTCAAGAATCCTGAAGGACAGCTAGCCCGATGGATTGAGAGACTGCAAAGTTACGACTACAGTATAGAGCACCGCCAAGGGAATACTCACGGGAATGCTGACGCCATGTCTCGTCGACCATGTAGCTTGGAATGTAAGCACTGCTCCAAAGCGGAAGGCAAAGAAGACATAATAGACGTCCGATTAATGACAATTACACCAGCGGAAGAGTGGGAGTCAAGTCATCTACGGAAATGTCAGCAGGAAGATCCAGATTTGAAACTATTAATTCATGGACTGAGGATGGACAGACGGCCAGATAAGGAACAGATGGCAGCAGGAAGTCCAATAGCAAAGGCATACTGGGCGCAATGGAATAGTTTAGAGCTGATATCTGGCTGTTTGCATAGAAAATGGGAAAGTGAAGACGGCCAGTGCTCCCGAAAACTAATAGTAGTTCCGAGGTTAAGGATTCCGGACGTTCTTAAGGAATTCCATAATGGTCCTAGTGGTGGGCACTTAGGCATTACGAAAACGCTGGAAAAGATCAAGCAGCGGTTCTACTGGGTTGGTTGTCGTCAATCTATCGCTGAGTGGATTGCTAACTGCAGGGAGTGCATTACAGCTAAAGGGCCAAAGTCACGAAGTCATGGTCAGATGAAGCAGTATAACTCAGGCGCACCATTTGAGCGGGTTGCCATGGATGTAGCCGGTCCATTCCCTATGAGTAGGCAAGGAAACAAATACGTTCTTGTGGTTATGGACTACTTTAGCAAATGGCCGGAGGTCTACCCAATTCCAAATCAGGAAGCCAAAACAGTAGCGAATGCATTCACTTACAATTGGGTTTCCAGATACGGTGCGCCTATAGAACTGCACTCGGACCAGGGAAGAAACTTTGAATCGGCAGTGTTCCAGGAAGTATGCTTGATACTGGGAATTCGAAAAACCCGAACGACAGCCCTGCATCCTCAATCGGATGGCATGGTAGAACGCTTCAATCGAACCCTGGAAGAGCACTTGAGGAAGGTCGTGGACAAACATCAAGATGATTGGGATATCCACATACCGCTGTTTCTGATGGGATATCGGTCAGCGGTGCACGAGACAACAGGTAAAACACCCGCAAAGATTCTCTTCGGTAGTGAACTTCGGCTGCCTAGTGATTTGAAGTTTGGAGTAAGTGGCGATGCTAGAAGGATTGGAGAGAGGGCGCCAAATGCCCTAGAAGAAGAGCTGAGGGAGATACATACTCTTGTGAGACAGCGAACCGAAGTTATGAGCAGCAAGATAAAGGCCAGATATGATAAAGCGATGAACTCCGAGGGTTTTCAAGAAGGCGATCGAGTGCTGCTGTATAACCCACAACGAAAGAAAGGATTGTCCCCGAAGCTGCAATGCAATTGGGAAGGCCCCTACAAAGTAATAAAACGGTTGAACGACGTAGTGTATCGAATACAGACTGTTGGGAAACCAAGGACCAAAATGAAAGTGGTTCACTTAGAAAGGCTCGCGGCGTTTGGAACAGATGGTATGTCTGATCGGGACGATCAGACTTAGATGGGGGGCAGTGTGGCGAAAATCCCATACCAAGGACAAACAAAACTATCGACAATGTAAATACCATTTCCCGGAAGGACAGAAAATAAAGAAGCGGCCGTATAATGCAAATCACCCATACCAAGGACAAAGAAAACTGTTGACAATGTAAATGAAATTTCCCGGAAGGACAGAAAATAAAGAAGCGGCCGTATAATGCAAATTACCCCTACCAAGGACAAACAAAAGGGTAGACAGCGAATACACGCTGTTGAGGTATAAAAGGAGCTGCAGCAGCTATTTGAAATAAATGAAGTTGAAGACTCAGTCCTAGCGTGTGTTTTGAGAAACGGATAAGCTGAGTGAAGCAGATAATAATTGTGTATGATAGAGATTTGTTAAATAAGAAAATTGTAATTACCATAGAAATAAATTCCTGAAAGACAAAAGAAAAATCGGACTCGAACAATTTGGAGAATAATCGAGGCGAATTAGCAAGTTCGTTACAATATGTAATAAAATAAATATTTTAAGATGATATAATGTGATAGAATGGTTACAGATGATTTTTTTTCGTATCCCAGTTCCATCTGGGAGGGACTTCCACGAGTTCTCATTCATTCCCGTTTTTTTTAAGGCATACTAACCATATTTATTATTTTTTTTAACATATTATTTATTTTTTTACATATTATTTATTTCCACAACTGCGTTGATGGACTGCTTCGACCACATGGAGACTGAAATCAAACACGAACTACAACGAAAGTATGAAAAACTGAACCGAAAATTGGACCAGTTAACAGGACGACGAAATCGCAATAACAGTCAACGGACATACGAATTTAAAGAAAGGTTCGTGAACCTAACAACAGTGACCATTAGCAAGGAAGCGCAACTTCTAGAGAAGGGCCTAAAGCACAACATCGCGGATAGCAATAAAACGAAGAGAACAGAGCAAGCGATAGTAGATGCAGAGGTTGCTATATTCTTCTTCCATATGAAGAACAAGAGCACGCAAGACATATGTTCAGAGAAATTATAAGCAACTAAATAAAAGCCCAAGAATCACAAAAAGGAAACAAGGAGCAAAAAATATTGAAAGGGCTAGAACGAAAGCTAAAAAATAACAACATTGTCACAACGAAGACGGACAAAGGAAACACAACAGTGCTAATCAGTAAAGAGGAGTATATAGCAAAGACCGAGAAACTCAACGAAGAAATGAAATGCCGTATCGTTAGGGAGAACCCCACGGATGAATACCAGACCGGAATTAAAGGGGCTATAAAAAATGCTACAAAAATAATAGACGAAAGGATGGCATTTACCCTAACTCAAATGAACCCATCTGCTCCTCCACTCATTGCGTTACCTAAAATCCTCAATCCGGATACGCCAATGAGACCAGAATTAATTTCAAGTCCGCGCCGGGTTATAAACTGTCCAAACATTTGAAAACGATTTTAAGGGATACTTTGCAACTAGGCTACGAACACACAATACATAATACAACAGAACTAATCGAAGGACTTGAGACCGTTAAGCTCACAAAGAACAGCACACTAGTATCTTTTGACATAAAGGACTTATACCCATCGATACCACCGACAGAGACAATGGATATAGTCAACAGAACACTACTAGAAAAAACTGAAGATAAAGGAAAAACTGCACAAATTACCGACGTGCTAATAACAACACTGCGGTAAAACTATTTCCAGCTCAACAACAAAATATATAGACACACAAACAGACTAGGAATGGGAAACCCAACATCGGCCATTCTCATGGAAGCATTCATGCAGAACTTGGAAAGCAAGTACATACAGGAGCTAAAAACCAACTAATTCATTAGCATTCTACGCTAGATACGTTGATGATATCATCTGCGTCCTAACCGCCAACAACGAAGAGAAAATACTAGAGTTCCTCAACAGGCAACATGGGAACATAGAATTGACAAAGGAAACAGAAAAAGAAGGAAGAATGAACTATCTGGACCTAACTATAGAGATTGGCAAAGAGACAAAACTAAGACATTTATAGGAAACCGACTGCCACAGACACCATAATACATTCTACGTCAAACCATCCAAAACAGCACAAAAATGCAGCATTGAGGCACTTAGTGGATAGACTTCGGAGAACGCCGCTAACACAAGAAGCATACAGGAGAGAGCTTAATAAATATATAACATAGCTGCAAATAATGGATACAAGAAAGAACTTGTGGATAAACTCAGAAGTAGGCATAGAACACAAAAGAGAGTAAACGTAGAGGAAATAGCGACATATAAATTGGCAAACTTTAAAAAAAATAACATTAACACAGCTTTCAGAGCATCGAACGATGTAGGACAAAAACTAAGAACCGACACTAATTCTGATGACCCATTTAGCAGACACGGAGTGTATAAGCTTACTTGCGAATGTCAATACAGCTACATAGGACAAACAGGACGAAAAATAAGCACAAGATTCCGAGAACATATCAGGGACTACAACAAAAAAACACGAAAGCCCACTATCACACCAGAATCTAACTTCGCGAATCACATTTTCGAAAATAACTGCACCCCATCTAGCATCAAAACAACGGCTCGAGTACTTCACGTACAAAGGAAGGATCGGCTGCTCAATGTACTTGAGAACATGGAGATATACAAGTTAAAAACATTTGACGGTAGGATCATCAACGAACAAACTAGCACGAACTCTGACGAAATATTTGAACCCTTAAACTAATTTACAAAAAAACAGCACAAGCCAGCAGGTACAGCTACCAAACACGTAACAATGAATAAGCAAAAACAAAAAATTAATCAAACGACAAAAATCACCGATTTCTAGCTGCCGCTTAGCAAACGAGCGGTATAGCGAATGTACACGAAAACAACCCTTGTGACAGGTAACAATTCGGACACATCAATAACACACACACACACACGTATGTTGACATTACCTACCACAGAATACACACACACGTACATAGATTAGCATGACCTGCCCCATCACCCATGGACTATAAATACAACACAACAGATAGACACAGACCAGAACGAAACTAGGCGTTGAGGATGGCGGAACGCCGAAACCGGTTTGTCGCAAAACCAAAATTGACAAGGAATGACGGAAAATCGTTCCAATATAAATCATATATTAATTTCCTTATATCTTTCTCTGTTTCGGCCACAGCTCTTCAGTATTTACTGGTGGCTTAAGATTTTTGCTAGCTTTCCAAAGAGATTTTTTAGAGGAATCGCTTGAGGACAAGGATGATAGAGATTTTTTATAGTTTTTTTTTCGTCGTGTCTTAATATCATTCTTAACTTTTTCTCTGCCATCTTAAGTCGGACTTTTGCATAGAGCGATCGATGCGTTTGCCATTCACGACACAAGCGTTGCTTGTTTCTAACAAACAATTCGATTTCGCTGTTAGTTATGAGTGTTCTGCTGTTTAGCTGCGTTTTCTTCTCTGATGTTGCTAAAGATGTTGATGTTGCTAGCATACTGTTGAATACAAGTTCTTCGTTATCAATGTCGGTCTCGGTCTTTATTTCAGGATTAACCTTTATGTGAGACGCAACGAAACGAGGCAGTCAACGTCGATAACGGGAGCAGTAACGTCATCGAAAATAGTATTATTATTATATTTTATTGTTAATTATAATTAAAATTACAAAACAATATTATTAGCGCAAGCTGCCAGGGATATCGGCTTAGTTACATAGTTAAATAATTAATAATTTTTTAATTACACTAAATATATTATATTGTTACGATTTTGCTGATTAAACCTCGATGATTTCCCAAATCCTTCGGGTACGATCTCTGGATTGTTAAAGAAATATCGCCAACTTAATTTGCAGTTTCTTTATTTATAAAGAATTTATTTAATTTCCTTTTATTATTCAGTAATTAACAATTCAATTACAATTCACTTTACTATTTACAATCACTTGTATACAACTTTCACAATGTACTGTTTATATTACTTTGCTGTAATGTAATCTCCAACGCGTTTACTTTATGACTGAGTCGTCCTTATATACTTGTTTGCTGCTTGGAAACGAAACCCTGGAATAATCGGCTCGTTACGATAACGGTAAGATAGATTGTAGCGGATTACTCTTCTTGAAAATGTGATACCTTGGTTTGGAAAGAGCTGGACAGTTCAGTAAGATGTGGTTGACTGTAAGACTCGAGTTTCGGCAAAACTGGCACATCGGCTGAGGAGTTGATAGCAAAAGATGTTCGTGGGTCAATTGAGTGTGGCCCAGTCTGAGGCGTATGAAGCATCTGTCAGCCCATGTTGATGTGTTACTTGGGAGTTTTATTGCCGTTCCCTGAGGGTTTATTTCTTTGTATTGGTGTTGGTGTGTTGAAAACTCATTTGTGTATTGCAGTTTTATGGCGTTTGAAAAAATGTGTTTTAAGGATTTGAATCCAAATGGCATAAAATAGTGAAGGCATGATTTTAAAGCAATTTTTGCTGCTGCGTCGGCATGTTCATTACCCGGTATACCAGAATGGCCTGGAACCCACATCACTTTTGTTTTTCCTGACTTGTATATCATTATGCTTTGAATTGTTTGAATTGTATCGTCGTTTGAATATAATTTTTGTGTAGCCCTGAAGACTGACTGGCTGTCAGTGCATATTACGTATTTTTTGTTTGACCCTTTGGCTATTGTTAGTGCCGAAAGCATTCCTTGTAGCTCAGCATGAAATATATTTGCATAATGTGGGAGTATTCCTTTGGAACCGTCTGTAAAAAGGAAATGCTATCCTTCTTGTTTGAGTGGTATTGCAATGCTGTTGAACAGCTGTTGGTAGGTAGAATTGCAGGTGTGTTCTTTGCATCGGATCGCCAGCTGGTTAATAAAAGTTTCACGCTCAAGTTCCCAAGGGCGGACTTTACAAGATGACGTGTTGTGGATATATTTAAGCTTAGATATTTTTCTAGTGTTATCAACTCACCGAGTGTTGATTTCATTTTTATATTTGTCCTTCTTTTTTTTAAAGTTGTATTTCATGGTTTAAAATGCTTGAGGTGTTGGCAAATGGTTTGTAAATTATACGACTGTTAAGAAAATTATATCGCTTTTCTATCGTGTGAAACCCTCCTTCAGCTAGTAAGTTTTTTATTGGGGTAGTTCTGAAAGTTCTTAAGCTTCGTCTTATTGCTGAATGCATTGTTGACTTAATTTTATTAAGTAAATTTTTCGAACATTTTTCATAAATGTACAGACCATAATATATTTTACTTAGCATAGTTAATTTGGTTATAGTTAACAGTGTATTGATGTGTACAAAGTTTTTCTATGAAAATAAGTATTTGATAATATTTAGCCTGGTAGCAAGTTCGTTTCTTAAGTTATTACAGTGATACTTAAAAGTATGCTTACAATCGAAAATTAAACCTAAGATTTTTAGACTGTTAACTTTAGTGATAGTGTCATTATTGCTTTTTATATAAATCTCATTACATTTATGTTTTTATACATGCAAATGCTTGCATTTCTGTATCGAAATACAAGCACCTGACAGATACAAGTTGTGACCAAATGTTAAAGTAACTGAGAGTGAAGAACCTTGGGGGATTCCGTTGTAAATGGGAAGAGTGGTTGTTGACTTTGAAACGAATTTTTCTGTTGGTAAGATAGCTCTTGACGTAATTAAATATTTTTTGACCGACTCGCCACTCCTGAAGCTTTTTTAAGACGACGTGACCGCCAACTTTATCGAAGGCCTTGGCGAAGTCTATGGAAAGAATTGAAATGTGGTTTTTTGTTGCTAAGTTTTTGCATATGTGGTGGTCGAGGAAAATTAGCGCATCTAGGGTACTGGTTCCGGATTTGAAACCTACTTGGAAAGAGGATAGAAGTTTGTTAGTTTTTAAAAACCACATCAGCCTTGCGGATATAATTTTCTCCATGATTTTACTCATACATGGTATAAGAGAAATCGGGCGGTAGTTTTCAATGCAGTTGGGATCTTTTTGGGATTTAGCTATAGGGATGACAGTGGCTGTCTTAAAATTTTGTGGGATTATGCCTGTGTCGAATATTGCATTATAAAGTTTAAAAATTCTCTGTTTAATTCGTGTTGGAACTTTCCTTAGCATTTCATAGCTTATTTTATCGAAGCCGGGTGTGGTATCATTTACAGTTTTTTGGACAGACTCAAGTTCTTTGTAATTTATAGCGTTGTCAATGCGTAAAGCTAATCTATATGTATTCTCAACCGGGTGCATGTTTGGTATATTAGAAGATAGTTCTCTGAATGTGGTAGGGAAATTTGAAATTTTTGACGCAGTGGAGAAATATTGGGAAAACTCTGTAGTTATATCGAAGTTCTTTGCAATAACTGTGTTATTTATCGTTATAGAAGGAATAAGAGTTGGCGCGTATGTTCCAGTGAGGGTATAAAAATACCCCTCCATACTGTGATAGTAGATGATTTTGGATTTAACCTCTTTGTAAACTCTTCAAAGCTTTTGCGTCTTGCTAATTTCTTTTCTTTATTGAATAGAGAATTTTTTCTTAAATGTTATTAGGGATTCAATAGTTTTCGTAACTTTATATACTTTCCATGCGGTGATTTTTTCATTGCGGAGACAGTTTAACTTTGGAGTCCACCAAGGTACGTTCCTTGATGGCTTATAGTGTGTAGTTTTCGGTATGGATAAGTTTGTCGCAGCTCTTATGATTTTTTGGAGTGTCGCCGCTTCTTTGTTTATGTTAAAATGCTCTGAATCAGGAATCTCTTTTGAAAAGAAGTAAGCTTGATATTTTTCCCAGTTTGCTTTTGAAAGGGTGAATTTAGAGATCTTGGAGATTGGGAATATGCTTTCGGTTGAGAGTTTAATTGTGCATATTATAGGATAGTGGTCACTATTGTGTAGATCTTCTAAAGTGTACCAAGAGGTAAGTGTGAACAGTTGTGGAGAGCAGATAGTAACATCAACATGTGTCAAGGTGTTGTGTGTAGAAAAATGTGTTGGGCTGTTGTTATTTAATACAGATAAGTTTGAACTAATTATGAAGTCTTCTAGTATTGAGCCCCTACGGGTGGGTTTCGGGGAACCCCTGAGAGGGCTCCAACCATTAAAGTCACCGACGAGGACTATGGGTGTGTTTATGTTGGAAGTTATCTGTGATAAATCTGAAACTGAAAAGTTCTGGTTTGGGGGAATATATATTGAAACTATTGTGATTGAATAATTTAAATTGACTTCTATTGCAACAGATGAGAGATTAGAATTTTTATGAGGAATAGATTTATGAATTAGTATACCACAGCCTTGTTTAGCGTAATTTGTATGTATAAAGTTATGGAAGTAACCAGTATATTGCTTAGGTATACATATGTGGTGTGAAGTTGTGCTTCAGGTGTGTTTCTTGGAGGCATATTACGTGTGGTTTGCGATCTTTTATTAGTATTTCTAATTCTGAGTAATTGTTATGATAACCTTTCATATTCCATTGTAGAACATTAAGGATCATTATCATATGTACTAATAGTCACTATTAAAGCAGTTTTATATGGAAACTGCTTATAGTGTGGGTTCTGAATCGTCTTGATCTGCATCGTCGGTTTGCATTGGCAGTAAAGTAGTTTCTAAGTCGTCTGTTTGCATACGTTGTTGTGTTGATGAATCGAGATGTGTGAATAATGCCTTATAATCGGTTGTTTTCTGTTGGGTTGTTGGTGATGTAGGAGTTAGGTGATCGTCTTGATCAGTTGTTGGATATTGAGTAGCGGAATTTAGATGAGAATTTTTATACAATGAGAGAGATATGTAGTGCATGTAGTGGATTGAATATTTTCTGCTGAGCTTTGTTCTTGATTAGTGGCGATAGAGAGAGAACTTATGTTAGCGGTGTTAGGTAAGTGCTGGAAGTCCGAATTTGGGATCGAAAGAGAGTGAGAGTTTGTTGTGTCACGTGTTCTGGACGCTGCATGCATAGTAGTGTTTTGATTGTATTGAGAAGTTATTTCATTATGTTGAGAATTATGTAGAGAGAGATTATAAGAATTGGGATCGTTTAAGGATTATAATTTATTTGTTGCTTCGAGTTAGAGTGTAATTTTCGGAATTCAAGATTGTAGTTGATGGCTGCGGTTGGATTGAGCGGAGAATTTTGTGATGTAGTTTTGTTATTGTTATTTGTACTACATGATGCTGAGGTAATAACCATAGAGTTGGTTATAGGTTGGGATTGTGTATTGGAAGAAGATATAGTTAGTGAGTGAGATTTAGGGACAGGTGTGTTGTTTGTATGGATATCGTTTGCACTTGTGGAGTTTGAATGTGAATGAGAAGTTACACTTATTTCGAGTTTTTATTTTCAGATTTCTTTTTATTGTAGGTATTTAGGACATTCTTTAGCCGAAGAGGGGTGAGGTCCAAAACAATTGGCGCACATTATACGCTGGCAAGTTTCTGGTGCATGTGAGGGGAGATTACAATTCTCGCAAGTTGTGTTGTTGGAGCATTTTTTGATGGTATGGCCGAGAAGTTAACATTGCCGGCAGTGCATTGGCCATGCTATATCAATGGTGGTAGGAACTTTGTATGAGTTAAATGTTAAGACCATTCGACCTATTGGAATATTTTTATCATTTATGGTTTTGGAAAACTTATAAACATCAACTACACCCTGTGATTTCAGGTCTTCAATAACCTCTGTATTATCAGTGTCGGCTAAGTTTTTGTCAAATATTGTGCCTTTGCATCTGTTTAGGGATTCGTGGAGGGTTATGAAGACTGGGGGCAAGCCACCGAAATTTTTGTTTTTTTATGAATTTGTCTGCTACCTTTTCGGATTTAGTAAGAACCAGTAAACTGCCATCGCGTAGAAGGCTAACTGAGTTGTACTCTGTACTAATACTATCAATGGCCTTCTTTTTTGCAAACACGCTGTATTTAGATAAGCAATTATTTTCGTCAGCGGATTTGATCACAATCAACTTCGGATCTTTTTGAACATTGTTATTGGTTATGGTTGGAAGTGAAGGAAAAAACTCATTTCTCGTAATTTTTTTTTTCGTTTTGATTTGGGGGGTAATAGCATACTTTCTGATAGTAAGAACACTCAAATCACGAGTTTTGTATTGATATTCAATGAAATAAGAATAAATATGAATAAGAAATTAAATGATAATATGGAATATTATGTAATTGTGTAAAGCACGTGGAAACACACACACTTGCGAGGGCAAAACTATTATTACAGCGAAGGTAAACACGACTATGCGCAGCGGAGTTTAGTCAACGACTCCAAAAATAGTATCTCAGCTATTTTAATAGAATCTGTTTTTTTTTTGGGGAATAGCACGTGAAATGGCATCGTCACTATATTAAACATAATATACAATCACATTTTTTGATCCACCTCATTTTTTGATTAGTGAATTGCAGTGTTTCGGTATATTTAGTACATGTTGTATATGTTTTAAGTATAGATGTTCGTATATGCCAAAACAAAATTAAATTTCCCAAATGTAAAAATTTATAATGTTCACAAAGTAAAAATTTGTAAGAGAAAAGAATATATCACTAGTTAGTAGCCGATTTTAATAATGAACCCTAAGCCGCGAATAAGACCTATGTTCTAATGTATTGACACTTCCAATCCATACTCTTTCCAGTTTATTTTTGTATTACGTATTTTTGTTTTTGTATAAAAGTAAAAATTCATATATATATATAAAAAATGCTATTTAAACTAAATTCTTTAAGGAAAAATAAAGCTACCTTTTTGAATATTGTGTAATAAATATTATGGATAAAAACACATGAAGCAAAGGGGAAATGTATGCAGCAAAACAATGACTGACTAACTTAGGAATAGACACATACAATAGACAGATGAACTTGTCAAGGAATGGGGGCCTCGTGGAAGAGTAGTAGCCATAACGACGACTAAAATTACTTGAAGGATGCAAGTAAAGTGGGTGGGTAGGCTCTAACTGACAGGACTGTTATTCTCCTCTCCCTTCCTTTTCCATCCTTCTACTTAGCAAGCGTAGCCAAGAACCAGGGAACACAAACTGTCTCAACAGTCAAGCTCGTAACAATTGCTTTAGATAAAATACAATTAGACAGTAGCATTTCTGAATTTTCATATAAATACATAAACAAATGCGTATGTAGATGATATATTTGTCATAGTTCAGAAAATGGACGTAGAGATTATACTCAAAACAATCAATTATTTGTAATAATCGCTGTGTATGCACAATTTATGTCCACGTCTTCCTTGAATATACATCCGCAGCTCCTCTAATGCCATCCGTTTCTTTTTTTTCCCTCAATGTAAATTACTATCGCATTGTAATTATTAATTAATTTTTAGTCCTCGCATCTCCCAACATTCGCTATTAATTAAATATATATAATATATTTACTTTATTATATTCGATGTCCATGTTCGAGTAACAGCCAAAGTTATAGAAAATGAATTTTTTTAATTGTGGTCACCCCTCAATACCCCTCAAGCCTTCCGACGGCATTTCTAAAATGAAATGAAAGCTCCTCGTAAAAACCCAACGGACGTTCGAAGGCGACTGTAGGTCCCTCGATTTGTTGGTAAAAACATTTAGACCCAAAACCACAAATTGGAAAAGGAGCTTTGTCGTGTGTTTCATTTGCTGTGCTTAAATAAATGATTAAGTGCAATATTATGAAATGAATCTTCAGGAATCGCTGCGCTTTTGTTTTAAGCCCCGCTTTAGAATTGACTGAAGCAAAAAAATTATGTAATGTAATGTTGAATAAAATGTAACGTTGAATAAAAATTTAAATAAAAGAAAGCGCCGGCGCTTTACATTATCAATAATTCAAAATCTCCTTAATCTATTTGTTTCCAAATTGTATTTCTTTTCCTGAATTCATGTCGCAAACGCACTTCAGTGAGGATCTCTCGTAACTCCACTTATTTCCAGTATAAGACTCTGCTGCTAGCGCTGCTTACTTTTAGGCTGTATAATGATTGTTATTAATTGTTATTACTCTGTAAATCTATATAAACAAATAAATAAATATATTTTGTATAAAAAAAATAACGATACAGATTTATTATCGCTAAAGAAATCACAACATCACAAATGAAAACGATGCACAAATTTGAAAAACCTACAGCATAGCCGAAAATAAGTCACTGGCGTTTATGAAGTCAGCCTTACAAAAATTAAATTCATAACAGAAGAGGAAAAGAACAAGTGGCTAACCGTCCTAAATGTTTAAGTCCATCGAGTTAACATCGAGATTAAACTGAACTGGTATCCAAAAGCTGCTAACAAAATAGAAGAAGCCAACCGTAATGTAAAAACTAAAAATGAAAATAGAACATTCACTGTCATAACATTTATATCAGGTTTAACGGGCGAGAAATCCATAGGCAAATACATAAACTTTCAAACAATAACTTTGCCAAAATTAATGACGAAATAAACAAAGAGCAACAACTCAACGTTTTATATGAAATCAAATCCAATGGTAAAAAAGACGAAACTTCGAAATTTACAATGATTGGTGCATTTGTATAAAAAAATCGTTTGAAAATCATGTCATGAATTTTGATGATTTAATATTTTTGTTGATTGCCAAAACACTGTTTCATAACTCGACGCGTTATATTATTACGAAATTTTGAATGTCGCGCTAACTCCAAAAATCGATTCGTTGTCTGTATATGGCATCACAGGACTGCGTTGTTTGAATTGGAACAGAAGTGGAGAACTGCTATTCCTACTGAGGTTATACAACTTTTATAATATACTAAAATTCACAAGGAAGGGACAGCAACGCCAACCATTAACCACATGTTTTCATCGTTGTCGATGTTCATTAAGGAAAAGTTGTACAATTTTTTCTATGCTATAACCAACACAAAAGAATTAATATACTCAATTAAGCAAATTCGAGAATCTGCAAATGCTTTTTTCGGGGAAATTTCGAAAACTGAAAGCCATTCCAATTGATTTGCCTAATATATCATTTACTGGGTAAAGAAATTATAAAACACCAAAAATTTAACGTTAATTAATATTTCCTCAAATCTCAGTTACTACTTGCATTTTAGATACTAGTAATTCTATTAGAAAAGATGACGACAAATTGGTTTAATGGAAGCAAGTAAAAACGTGACGAAAATTCATTTTTCTTTATCAGATTAATATTTAAGATGTTACACATAGATGAGCAATAATAACTGATATCACTTGAGAATTTGTGGGCCCCTTCCGAAACTAAATCTTTCTACTGGCCTGATCGAAACAATGAAGTGACTGTTAGTAGTTAGAATCAACGATCGCAGGCGCGGAGAATAAAAAATGAGCAATGCATTAGCCCAACACCTGACAACAAGCGATCACACAGCAGAAAAAAACAAAGAAACGGATGAAATTAGATGCGCTGCCGATATAACAACAAATACACTGTGCAATGAACTACAAAGAGAACGTATACATCAATCGTGGACGCATACACAGTGATCATAACAAATAATAAACGAAAAGCTGGTATGAAATATTAATGTAGCTTTTGTATTGGATATGGTCGGTTTAAAAATGTGATGATCACAAAACATTTATATATGAAATTGAATATGATTATTGCTTACATAGGTACATCTTGAATTATTATTATATATCAAATAAATTGTTTTTGCAAATATACAACATAAATAAATAGATTAAATAATTAATTTAAATGATTAAAACTAAATAATATTGTAAAAATTAAATTTTAATTTTTATTTATAAATTTAAGTAAAAGAACATAAAAAATAAACATTTAGCGCTCATGTATTGAAAATGCTGCCGAAATCCCAATAACGGAGTGAACCTGGTAAATAAGAAGGGAACAAAAATCGCTTTCCATATACATATGTATGCGATTTCCAGCAAAAGAAGCAAGCTATAGTCGCGAATTTAAGCGTTTGTAAAAAATAAGAAAGGTGGCTAAATAAAAAAGTTGTATGATATTCAAAGTGCATGGAAGCACTTTATAAACTTTACCGCTAGCATTAAAATTTATAATAAATAATTAAACAAACTAGAACTTAAATTAAATAAAGATCTGAGATAGCTTTAACAATAAATATTGTGTGTCTGCATATCACATATAGCTTAACATTATTTTTACGAAAGCTCGTTCACAATAAGCTCTTTAAGGGGACTCCTTATATAACTAGGCAATGAATGATAGGTACAGTGCAAGCAGAATATTCGTCGTTTAAATATGTAGATAGAGTTGCTAGGTATCAGGTCCTTTCAAAGATCGTCGGATGTAGACTGGATCAATTTCTCTAGTAATATAGTAGTACTTAAGCAATGTAGGAGAGAAATCGCTTTGAGTATCCATATCAACACTTCACATTAAGCTTTAGTCTAGTTTTTGGTCCAGGACGAGCCCTGCCTCACAGTCTCCATGGCAACGATGGGAGGTAGTCTGTTTAGGGTCAGACTACATAAAACTTTGTGTAAAGTATGGTTAATTGGGAACATAAATCTGATTCGAAGTGCGAAGTACAGTGAAATATTAACTCATTTTAAAAAAAAAAGTATGGAGAAATTTCTCTACGTACTCAAACTTATCAACACCCCAAATTTGTGCATCATAGAACATAATAGATCTGGCAGCAGCAACGAAAATTTCCATCCTTTTTGAAACGCAAATACGAAAATCTAAGTGCTTTCTAAAATATCCTCCCAGTATTTAAGTGAGTATTCTCGGCTCCTTAATTCGATCTATAGCCAAAAGCAATCCTTCTACGTTCCCTAAAATCTAATATTTTAGATTTGGTGGGGTTAACTTTCAATTCACACTGCGTGCTGTAAAAGTAAAGCTCATCTATGCTTATCTGCGGCGGAATCTGCTAGAAGCACGATATCGTATGCGTATTTAAAAACTTTTACTAAAGTGTCAGCAAATTTTACACCGCAAGGAAGTCTTTTATATACATATAATGAAAAAAGGATTGAGCTGAACAAACAACCTTGTCGTACAGCCTGGTTAACAGTAAACGGGTCCGAAAGCACACCATCCAACCATGGCTAACTAGATGTATCATCAATAATTAACCATAAAACCACTTTTATGTGGCTGGAGAGGCCAAGTTTGTAGAAAAGTCTATTCCGTGGAAGTGTGCCAAAAGCAAATGAGAAATCGACAACAAAATAAAAAGTTTTCTCTCCTTCTACACACTGAAGTTCAAATGTATAATATTCGTTAAATTGAACAGGTTGCCAATTGTTGAGATGTTTTTGCGGCAGAACGCCTGAGATTTGGTAATTACATTATTACAATCATTCACGGTACTTCATCAATTAGACAACAGTATTTTAAATTGCTTGTAAAAGCGATTGCGTACGATTTTTTAGAGTTTGCGACCCGTCACCAATCACTCGAGTTTTTCACAATATTTAAGAGGTGGATTTGCTCGCACCTATATTAATTTTTTTCTTTGCGAGAAGCTTCAAATACTTTAGCGATACAAACGATACTAGGACTGCATGAGAACAAGTATTCATAAAATCTTCTAAATGATCCAAACTTTATTTCGATCATTAAGGCATTCTTTATTTTCCGCCTTGAGGCGCTGAATTCGAGCTGAGTGCCTCCTATGTAACTTTAGTGGTTAAACCTTCCAGCTTTTTGTTTACATTGCTCTCTGTATTTTTTATCGCAGAAAAAATTCGTGCAACCAGAAGTCAGGCGAGGCTTCACACATTTTATGTTTCGATGCTTGGGATATCGGTGTTTTTTTTTAACAGTGACCGTATCTACTTGACTTTATTATTTTTACTTATGATGGCGACCAAGCAATTTGATCTAAAAATGATTGCCGCTGGATGTCTATTACTTATAACAGGCTTTGTTTGCTTTTTTATTTTGTGGCTATTATCGGCCTTTTGTAAAGAATTCTTTTGTGTTTGTTGATTTTTTTGTTTTGAACAAGTTTGTGCTTTCATAGAAATATTTTCTTATTTGCTTGATTAAAAAATGCAATTTTGTTTTGTAGATATTGATTTCGAGTTTTTTTCTTTCTTTAAATATATCTTTCAGTCGCCCATGGTGTTTACCCGTTAACAACCGCTGGACCCTTGTTATAAATGCAATGTGTACGTACATAATTTTAATTAAAGCTTAATTATAATATAAATATTATTTTCAAGGGTTTTAGAGTGATCCAAAAAAAATTTTTACATAGCCCTCAGTTTATTTTGAAAAAAGTATGTATGTACACGAGTATGTTGCTTTTTACATCACATTTAAATAATTTTAATGAAAGCATAAATATAATATAAATATTATTTTCAAGGGTTTTAGAGTGATCCAAAAAAAATTTTTGCATAGCCCTCAGTTTATTTTGAGACAAGTTTTCGTTTATGGAGTGGACATTTAAACATTTTGCCCATCCATTTTAAATTAGTAAAATATTTATATACTTGAAGAGGAACTTTTTTCACCTGGGTCCAGGTTTTGTGAATAATTTGAAACTATAAGTATGCGGTTAGCTATTACTCGAGAAGATAAATAAGTGTGCCGAATAGTACTCGAAGATTTTCAATTACCGCTGAGCACTGGAATTTTCGTATAAAATTGTGGTCTGAGTTTAATTTTTTTGTTAATCACCTGATACCTACACCCTACCTACAATATCATTGATTCAGAGAGGTAGTGAAAATAACTTTTTCTCAAGCCTGACCTGTAAATTCTACTTCAATTATGTAAAATTTATAAGAATTTTTTCAAGGCATTTAGTAGAGTACGCCACAGATTTTCATTAAAAATTTCATTTCTATTGCACGGTTAGTCGAATATATGAAATTTCCTCAAAAATATCTATTGCAAACCTCACGCTGTAAGGCTATGTTTCATTTCGTTCTGCTATTTTTTGTGTATAACTTTGTGCTAATCGTATATTTTTTAGTGAATACAAAAATTCGAAATGCTATATTTGTGCGCACTATTAAATGATAAGTTTTCTTTTCGTTAATATCAGTTAATTGTAATTTATGCATTTTTTTTAAATTGGTATTTAGTTTGTTTGCCGAGTCATTTGTTATAACATACATATTTATATATTTACATATTTAAGTTATGTTATTATTCCTTTGTCAAAGTTGCTTGCGATTTTTTTTTAAGTGACATAACACAGTGTATTTAAAACCGTTTTCTACACTTCCTTAAAAACTGTTTTATTTTATTAAATCTTAAAGCCTGTCAAAGTTTTATGATCCGATTTTTTCAGCATTTTAAATCTTTTTTAATATTTTCGTTTCCCATTTATATTTTTTCATTATATACTTTTTCCTTTAAATATATTTAATAAATATTTCTCATAACTACGACATTAATATGATTTGTTCTTATGAAAATTGCAATATTAAAAGCGAGTCTGAGCGATGTGTATCTTGCTGCGATGTGCTGGTTTACCTGGTAGAATTCTTAATTCAATTAACGATGGAAAATAGTTAAGATGATCATGCAAAATTGTACATCAACCGAAATTGAATTCTGCAAATCATTCAAGCAAAGCCATGATGGCTTTGGACAAATTGATGATGAACTTGGATCACTTTGGGATAAGTTCAAGCATTATGAAAACATGTTCCAAACATTTAAACGGCTGAGTGAATCTCAAAGTGATCCTTAACAAGCTAATAAGCGAAGGATGGTGAACTGTCTGTCTGATATTGAAACGGTATATATTCCTCCCCGAAAGAAAGCTCCACTTCCGGCCCAGGAAAAAATGTATCTTAAAGTAGTTAATTTAATAAACTTGTCATCATCTTGCCCGATAGTGGAGAAACCCTCAACATTCCAAGTGCAAAGGCTTTCGGAACTCCCATTGGACCCCAGCCTCAACCCATTACAAAAAACAGTTTGCAAATTCTAGAGCTTGCTTTCAGGAAGTTGGTTGTTGTTCCACCCAAAACATTTATTTCTTTGTCTTGATTTGCAAATAACACAACTGTTGATGAGTTAGCGCATAAAATCTCGTCAAAATTAAACATTAATGAATTGAGAAAAATTATAGGAACATTACTCGAGTTCCATGACCAAACGAGGGATCAAAAAACTAATCTGTTATTTTTTCCGAGCGTATCTATTATCAAAATGTCAGAGGCCAGAATACAAAGTTGACTGATCATTATTTGAGTAGTCTTCATTGTAACTTAATTTACGAAAACGTGGCTAAAACCTTACGTTTTTGATAATGAGATTTTATGCAGCGAGTCTCAAATTTATAGAAGTGATCGCTTGAACAGAATAGGATGAGATTTATTCGTCTTTACCTTTTGAAGAAGTTTACACTTGTCTCACTAGATTCCATTGAATTCAAATGCAGCCGTGTTCGTACCGGTAAGCACTTATATAACCTTATTTTAAATACCTCCCCAGTCGGATATATCAGCGCATCTTCAAATTATTAGCTCATTTAAAAAATACTGTTTCATTGATCAAATATTCTGACTCTGTTATGGTCTTTGGAGCTTTCAATTTGCCTTGTGTCTCCGAGGAAACAAATCGATGATAAGATCACTCCTGCTTATGCTTGAACATCTTTTACCGAGTTCTTTGAGGAAATATCTAAGCTTAACCTTAACCAAATTAATTTAGTACCAAATAAGTTTCAAAAAGCCCTGGATTTAGTGTATGCTGACAACATTTCAAAATTTTCTGTAATTCGGTGCGATACTCTTGTTCTTTGGGTTGATAACGAATCATCTCTAATTGGTTCTAGTATTTGTTTTAAATTTACGAAAGCTAACTTAAAACAGTTGAATCAGGAAATATCCAAATTGATTTGGCACGACTGTATAGGTAACGTCGAGGAAAGAGTTCTTCATTTTATAATATTATTTTGGAATTTTATTTGAAAATCTTGTACCAAAACGTTCTTATGGTTCAAGAAAAAATTTAAATCCGTTAAAAAACCGAAAGTCTCGCGCTTTTAAACTGTATACAAAAACTAGCCTTCAGACTACATGAAGTACTAAAAGCTAAGCTTAACAAAATTTTTTACAACGATTACTTAATTAAGGTTAAAAGGAACATCGTACGTAATCCTAAGATGTTATATGATTTCGTTAACTCCAAACGCAAAAGTTATTTGTTTCCATCCACCATGACATCCAAAAATACTACATCAAGTGACTTTCATGATATCTCGAATATGTTTGCACATTTTTTCGAATCTAGTTATTTTACCAATTCACTTGGAAACAATTTTGTCCGTCAGGAGCATTTTTATCCTCAAGCCTCAATTAATACCCCAATTATTTCTCCCGGAGATATGTTATGCCAGTTAAAGGCTTTAAAGAGTTCTTTCAGTTACGTTCCCAACATGATTCAAACATGCTTTCTTAAGTGTTTTGCTGAAAATTTGTACCGGTATTTGACAAACCTCTTTAATGCATCCCTAAAACAAGGCACTTTCCCTTTGATATGGAAAATATCATTTATAATTCCGTTACATAAGAATAGTAGTCGATCCTCGATTAAATATTATAGGGGAACAGCAAAGATATCTGCTTTACCTAAACTTTTTGAAGCCATTATTACTACCCAATTAACTTTTTTCATATTTCCCTTAATTTCGAGTTCGCAGCGTGGGTTTCGCTAAGGGAAATCTACCCTTACTACTTTGCTAGAATTCGTTACTCACGTTTCAAATTGATTTAGGGGAATCAAGAATACTTATATTGCATATACCGACATTAGTAAAGCATTCAACAGAGTAAATAATATAGTGCTTATTAAAAAACTATATCTTCTTGAATTTCAACCAAGCGTTCTCCAATGCATATCTTCCTATTTCTGTAACAGGACTCAAATAGTATTATTTAATGATACTTTTTCTGACACAATTAATGTTTCATCAGTTGTTCTGCGAGGTAGCTTTCTGGGACCGATTCTCTTCTTGTTACTTATTAACGATTTGCCTTCAGTTATAAAATATTTAAAGATTTTATTATAGGCCGATGATGCAAAGCTTTCAATCATATACCTCAATTAATGAAAGGTGGATTTTACAACCCGATTTAAATAACTTGATATTTTCGTGTGATATCAATGGTATGCCTTTTAACACTAACAAATTCAAAAACATGTTATTCACACGAAAATATATTCAATTATCATCTTATACAATAAACAACTATAGTTTAGAGCAAGTATGTAATTTTGTTGATTTGGGTGTAACAAATCTTCCTCCGTATTCTAGTCGCTTAAAACATATAAATCTACCGACACTTTCTAGCCGTAGAGAAATGTTAGGAATAATGTTTTTAGTCAAGCTTCTAAATGGACTCGTAGTTGATGAATTTGTTTTCTGTAGCTGAGCAGTTTTAAATCTCGACGCTGAACAAACTTTTGCTTTCATGACTCGGCAAATTACATACGTTATGCGGATGACGCCCCTCGTGGTGGGGCGGGAGTAGGGTAACCGTTGGGTTTAGTTAA
This sequence comes from Neoceratitis asiatica, assembly GCA_030068015.2. NCBI lineage: Eukaryota > Metazoa > Arthropoda > Insecta > Diptera > Tephritidae > Neoceratitis > Neoceratitis asiatica. The sequence goes on along the minus strand of CM061530.1, from coordinate 13,922,851 downwards.
TTTAAAAAAAGATTAGTACAGGCAATATTTACAATGAGTGGAACGTGAGTCTTTTTCCAGCAAAAACTGGCTTAACATTTATTTTCGTTAACACATTTTGCGGGGTGAAAACAAAGGCTTTAGCACGAAAGCCACTTTTTGCTACAAGAAAATGCTTTCGAAGCAAGGCAGGGGTAACCGATACACAAATATGAGCATTTTTTCAAATTTTTCAGCTGATCACTAAAAGAATCAATGGTCAAAGGGTAAATTCTAATGCAATAGGAGAATTCGGATAAAATTAATTCTAGGTAAATAAGAGGCCATAAAATGTTCACCGTATGCATATTACTGAGTTATTTTTAACCAACTTAAGGAGATAACATCAGAGATTAATCGACACTCAAAGCCTTCCACGAAATTGTAAATACAACATGGTTGACTCTAACATAAATTAACCGAATGCCACTAACTTTATCTAAGCTTGTGTTAAAGGATTAAAAATAATTAGCCACCATATGCATGAGACCGCATCGTTAAACTCAGTAACCTGCAGTCGCTGCGTAATAACATGAAGATCTACGAACGATCTATATTTTAATCCCATCATATCCTTTTTCCTCAATCCAGTTAAGCCAAAAGAACCTTTAAGGTTTTAGATCTTTACTTAAATTTACAACAATGTTTTTGAACGAATCGAAGCAACCAGCAACATCAACGTCGCCATTATCCCAATCAATCTTCAAAATTAAATTATCAAATTTTACAAAATAAAATGAAATGTAATTGAATATCAATTTTTGCAGATTTTCAATGCTGCTGAAAAACTCAAAAAACTCGACTATAAAAACAATGGATAACGTTGCAGGTTGGAAATAAATCAATCCAAATTTTGACTAACGCCTACAACTTGAGAACCACCAGAGCAAATTGTACCAAATTTTTAGGAGTTATAAAGGAGCATTAGGAAAAGGTTAATGTGAAGTTTTCATGAGATTGGCGCAGTTATGTGCAATTTTTGTAAAAAAAATTGAAATCAATTTTTTTCGTTTCCTTTTCCAAAGAAATCGACTATATCTGTGTCTTTTAATCGTTTATCAGTAAATTCCATTTCAGAAGCAGTTGATTTATTTACAGATTTTTTTGTTTCAAACATTGTTGCTGATGAAGATCAAGCTAGTTGATGAATTTCCCAATAAGCAACGTATTTTCAACTCAGTGTTTAACTTAAGCTCCCTAATCCTATCGGATGATGACATTACTGAAGGTGTAAAATTAAAAAAGTTCGACACAAGCAGATGTCGATGGTCTTTCCGTTATATTGCTCAAAAAAAATAGCATGCTAAAAAGCAACCTTATCGGGGTGAATTTCAGGTAATCATTTTTCCCAGCAAATTCGATAAAATTTGGCACAAAAAGATATATTATAATTTTATATATTATTCATTTTTGCTTTGTTTTAAAATTACCAGAATATAACGAAAATGTGGGTATAAAAAGGACCAACACTTTTACTGCCGCATTGACTGACAAAGATCGTACGAACGGCTTTTAATTTACACACATGTATCTAAATACTGTATCGAAAATGCGAAACGAATGTCAGATGAAAGAGAGAGGCCGATAAGTGGCAAGTTCTAGAACGTGCATCGAGAATATCTCAATCATTCTAGACGCTAATCCGAGTAATCGGCTTAGTATAAAAGAACGAAGCTCAACTGCTGAGCTAATCAGTTGTAAGCGCGCTCGTTGGTGATAACACTACTGTGAAGTAATAATAGTACATTGTGAAAGCTGTAACATAAGTGATTGTAGATAGTAAAGCGAATTACTAGTGATTGAGTAATAAAAGTACGTTGACTTTTATTTAACAATCCAGGGGTCGGACTCGAAGAATTTTGGAAATCATCGATGTTTTGGATTGGATGATGGATTGCCAAATAAGTCTCAAAGGATAAGAATTGAAAAATGGTCAAGATCCAGAATTTGACAATACCTCCTCTAAAAAAAAGTTGGCAAAGCGAGGATTATCGACAACCGTAAATAAGGCAGAGCTGCAATCACGGCTGCGAGAAGCAATGGAGGTCGAAGGCATCAACTTGAACCACTATGAGTTCCTTCGCGAGGACGAAGAGATATCCATTAATCATATAGGAAAGAAAGAGGCTAATGATTCTGCGAAGGAGTTGGAGCAGCCATCATGTAAGATTCAAGAAAAAATTCTTAACTCTCCTATGGGTATGGATATGAACATGTTATTAGCTGCAATTTCACAAATTTCACAAAAAATGGATACACAAAGGGTTAAATAAAGGGAGCAGATATAATCCATAGAATTGACAGTCGCACAAATACACCAAAATTTGGTGAAAGACAATGCAGGAAAAGGAAAGACAGAAAGAGTTCAAGAACAGCAGGATAAGATAGAGAAGCTAATCGAGATCAGAGTCAACGAATTACAAGGTCGTGTCCGGGATTTGAATTTGCATCGTCCAACTACTTCAATAAACACTCCCAGGGTAAAAAAACGCCATACTTTGACGGCAAAATTCATATCCAGTTCTTTAAGCTTCAGTTCGAAAACACGGCTACAACGAATAGCTGGGGCATTGAGGAAAAATCCGCTGCACTACTGGTTGTGTTGAAAGAACCTGCAGCGGAAATTTTGCAGACTATTCCCGAAAATATCCGTTAAAAGACGCTATGTTAGATAGCTCAGGAGGCAAAATTACTAGATGGAGTTGGAGAAGCGTGACCGAATACCCAACGAATCTCTGTAAGACCAGCTTTAATAGAACCACAATTATGGAGAACGAAAATGAAGGACTGAAGAAAGTGAATCCGACTTCAATCAGTCGTTAAACTAAATCGGAGTAGACTTCTTAAGAAGTACAAGAACATGGAAGCACCACGAGAGTACTAAATGACTTCAAATCACCAGTAAAAATTCATAGAGGAAATGAAATAGTACAATGTAAAGAGGTGGAAACCATCATCAACTGCCGACCTAAAGAGAAGACAACCTTTAGTGGCGACAACGGTCCTTGGCATTTTACGGTGATGCACTTTGGATTATTCAATGCTCCTGCCACTAATGGACCATGAGCCCAATGGACTATATTGGCAAACTTGTTTGGAATATATTAATAACACCTTCAAATTCGGAAAAAATTTTGAGAAACATTTGAACAATCTTTAAGAAGCTTTCGAGAAAATAGCTGGCGCTGGACTTAAACTGAGTCCTAAGAAGTCCTCTTTATTATAGAAGGAGGAGAATTATTTAGGCCATCAAGTAACTACGAAGGGCGTTTGTATTGCAAAGGAAAATAGAAGCAGTGGCCCAGAAAGTTAAATGAATTAAGAGTTTTCTTGGGCTGTGCACTTACTATCGCCGATTTGTTCCGTCTGCGCCTATGCTAGCGTGCCCGGTTCCAGATGTAACATTTATTTTGGATACAGATGCTAGTGACTATGGCATGAGAGATTTGCTTTCTCAATTGATTGATGGGGCAGGAGAAGATAATTGCCTACTATAGCCGGTCTATTGGGAAACCAGAGCGGAACTACTGCGTAACTCGGAGAGAACTACTAGCGTTGGTGGATTACATCAAACACTTCCACAAATATCTGTATCGTCAATATTTCCGAGTTAGAACGGATTATGCAGCGCTGAAGTGGCTGCTGCAATTCAAGCATCCCGAAGGACAGCTAGCACGGAGGGTTGAGAGATTGCAAAGCAAAGCTTTCACCATTGAGCATCGTAAAGGAAATACGCCCTAAATGCTGACGCTTCGTCCCGTCGACCATATAATTTGGATTGGAAACGCTGCTCCTAATCGCAAGGCAAAAAAGACAACCGAAGAATGGGAGACAAGCCACTTAAGGAAATGTCAGCAGGAAGATCTGGACTTGGAACTGTTGATGCACGGATTGAAGATGAACAGACGGCCAATTAAGGAACAAATGGTAGCGGAAAGTAGCCGATAGCGGATTGGATTGCTAACTGTGTCGAGTGTATTGGACCAAATGAGCTGAAATTCAGAAGTTATGGATATATGAAACAATATAACTCAGATGCACCAACCGAACAATCTGCTATGGATGTAGCCATTCCATTCTCTATGAGCAGATTAGGGACAAGTACGTATTGGTGGTTATGAATTACTTTAGTAAATCATCGGAGGTCTACCCATTTCAGAACCAGGAAGCTAAAACAGTTACAGATGCCTTCACCTACAACTGGGACAAACATCAGGATGCTTGGGATATCCACTTACCCCCGTTCGTGATGGGTTATCGGTCAGGAGTACATGAAGAACACCAAGGATACTCCTTGGTAGTGAATTTCGGTTGTCCAGTAATTTAAAATTTGGAGTAAATGGTGATGCGAGAAGAATATTGAAGGAAGCGTCTAACATTCTAGAAGAAGAGTTGAAAGTGGTACATGCTTTTGAAAGACAGCGAACTCAAATTATAGGTGAAAAAATGAAGGCCAGGTCTGACAAGGCAATGAACTCCGAAGGTTGTCAAAATGGTGATTTACTGTTGCCGTAAAATCCACAACGGAAGAAAGGCTTATCCCCAAAACTTCAATGCATTTGGGAAGACCCATATAAGGTAATTGAACGGCTAAACGAAACGAACAAAGAATAGGAAAGTGAAGGCGGAGGGCAATGGGGCGAAAATGCAAAATTAATGCCAAATGAAAGAGAGAGGCCGGTAACTGGCATACTCTAGAGCGTGAATAGAGAATATTCAATATCAAAAACATATCGATCATTCCAGGCGTTGATACGAGCAGTGGAGTTAGTATAGAAGGGCGAAGCACAGTTGCTGGCTTGTCAGTCGTAAAGCGAATTCGATGGTGTTGGTGAAGTAAAAATATTACACTGTGAAAGTTGTAAAATACGTGAAGTATTTATTGAGTAATAAATAAACGGTGACAAATTCTCAAGTATATAATAATGAAACTGCAAGCTTAATTAATTAAAAATATCAATGATAATTTAAATGATCATTCATTATTATTTTAGCTGGAACTATTGCGAATATCGAACAAAATGACCAAGGCGATTTAAAAATTGATAATATCTGCTCGATCTGGAACCAACAGTTGTAGACGATGTACGCACACACACATTATATCTATCGAATGTTACATGCTCTACCGAGGTGATGTAGTAAAGTATTTAAATAAAAATTGTGACGGAAATCCCAAATACGAAGTGCAGATTGAAGTAAGTAGCAGTGTAACGAGATTTCCAAATAAAAATAGACAAAAGAAGCGGCCATATACTCGTACCAAGGACAAACAAAAAGGGTTGAGAATGTAAAGGCAATTTCCCGAAAAGGACCGAAAATAAAGGAGCGGCCGTCTGATACAAATTACCCGTACCAAGGACAAACAAAAGGGTTGACAATGTAAAGGCAATTTCCCGAAATGGACCGAAAATAAAGAAGCAGCCGTATAATGCAAATTATCCGTACCAAGGACAAACAAAAGGGTAGACAGTGTAAAGGAAATTCCACGTCGTTAAGGATAAACGGAACAGTTGCAGCTACCGCAGGCAAACGAATAATCAGCCTATTCTTGTTCGCGTGAACAGAATGTTGGACCATCGCTAGGTGAAAAGGAGCGGCAACAGCTATTTGCGCACAATGAAGTTGAAGACTCAGTACTAGTGTGAACTAAGCGTGAAGAAACAAAAGATTAAAAAGATTTTTAAAATAAGCCATTGGCTATAGAAGAAAATTGTAATTACTGTCCAAATAAATTCCTGAGGGTTAAGAGGCCAAACGAACAAATCTTGGGAGTTTTACTTTGCAATCTAGTGATCGGACTCGAAGGATTTTGGAAATCATCGAGGTAGCAACGAAAAACGTTACGGAGATGTACCTAAAAGCGGTTTCATTGTCATGAAGGATATTAAGGGCAACGTAGCTGCATGGACGCAAGGGTTGGAAGAGGAATACAAACATCAGGCCAAGAAACTTCTGTGCAAAAACTCCAATATATTCGACAAGGATGGCGACAACCCAGGCAGGACCAACGTTGTGAAACATTGTATTGATACTGGTGACGCTAGGCCGATTCACCAGCATCCTCGAAGTGTCCCACTAGCCAAGCGCGAAGCTGTAAGCCAAATAATAAAGGAAATAAGTAAAAGCGGTGTTATTGAACCATCAGAAAGTCCATGGAGCTCGCCGGTAGTAGTCGTGCAGAAGAAAGATGGCCAGCTGCGGTTCTGCGTAGATTATCGAAGACTAAATGATGTGAGAAAGGTCAGCTATCCTTTGCCCAGGATTGATGATACTCTAGACTCGTTAACTGGCACGGAATTGGCAAGTGGAAGTAAGTGAGGGAGATAAGGAGAAGACTGCCTTTAGTGCTGGAAACGGTCTTTGGCAATTCACGGTGATGCCCTTTGGACTATGCAACGCTTCTGCAACCTTCGAACGATTAATGGATCATGTGCTTAAGGGACTGCATTGGAAAACTTGACGACAACATCGAACTGGGCAAAGCTTTGAGGAACACTTAGACAATTTGGAGGAAGTTTTTCAGAGGACAGCTAGTACTGGCCTAAAAAGTGCTCGCTATTTAAGAAAGAGGTTAGTTAGCTAGGTCATCATGTAACAACCGAGATCGTCTGTACAGCAAAGGAAAAAATAGAAGCAGTGAAGGATTGGCCAAGGCCCAGGAATGCTGACGTCATGTCTCGTCGACCATGTATCTTAGAATGTAAGCACTGCTCCAAACCGGAAGGCAAAGAAGACATAATAGTCGTCCGATTAATGACAATTACACCAGTGGAAGAGTGGGAGTCAAGTCATGTGAAACTTTTAATGCATGGACTAGAGATGGACAGACGGCCAGGTAAGGAACAAACGACAGCAGGAAGTCCAATAGCAAGGGCATACTGGGCACAATGGAGTAGTTTAGAGCTGATATCTGGCTGTTTGCATAAAATATGGGAAAGTGAAGACGGCCGGTGCTCCCGAAAGCTAATAGTAGTTCCGAGGTGAACCCCGAAAGCTAATAGTAGTTCCGGACGTTCTCAAGGAATTCCATAATGGTCCTAGTGAAGGGCACTTAGGCATTACGAAAACGCTGGAAAAAATCAAGTAGCGGTTCTACTGGGTTGGTTGTCGTCAATCTATCGCTGAGTGGATTGCTAACTGCAATGCAATTGGGAAGGCCCCTACAAAGTGATAAAACGGTTGAACGACGTAGTGTATCGAATATAGGCCGTTGGGAAACCAAGGACCAAAATGAAAATGGTTCACCTAGAAAGGCTCGCGGCGTTTGGAACAGGTGGTAGGTCTGATCGGGATGATCAGACCTAGGTGGAGGCAGTGTGACGGAAATCCCAAATACGAAGGGCGGATTGAAATAAGTAGCAGTGTAACGAGATTTCCAATTAAAAATAGACAAAAGAAGCGGCCATATACTCGTACCAAGGAAAAACAAAAAGGGTTGACAATGTAAAGGCAATTCCCCGAAAAGGACCGAAAATAAAGGAGCGGCCGTCTGATACAAATTACCCGTACCAAGGACAAACAAAAGGGTTGACAATGTAAAGGCAATTTCCCGAAATGGACCGAAAATAAAGAAGCGGTCGTATAATGCAAATTACCCGTACCAAGGACAAACAAAAGGGTAGACAGTGTAAAGGAAAATCCACGTCGTTAAGGATAAACGGAACAGCTGCAGCTACCGCAGGCAAACGAATAATCAGCCTATTCTTGTTCACGTGAACAGAATGTTGGACCATCGCTAGGTATAAAAGGAGCGGCAACAGCTATTTGCGGACAATGAAGTTGAAGACTCAGTACTAGTGTGAACTAAGCGTGAAGAAAAAAAATATTAAAAAGTTTTTTAAAATAAGCCATTGGCTATAGAAGAAAATTATAATTACTGTCCAAATAAATTCCTGAGGGTTAAGAGGCCAAACGAACAAATCTTAAGAGTTTTACTTAGCAATCTAGTGATCGGACTCGAATGATTTGGAAAATCATCGAGGTAGCAACGAAAAACGTTATAATATATATTATCAACTGATATGCTAATAGATTTGAAATTGGTATTAAATACGAGAATAGTGCACGTGAGCTCGACGGACATTTATTTCAAACATCACGGGCAATGCTATCAAATACAAATGCTATTTCTGTCGCATTCAATAACTTTGATCATAAATTTGATCTGATATTCAAGAATCGCGTGGGATGTAGGAGACAGAATAGAAGAAGGCGAATTCACAAGAGACTTGCTACATTAGAGCGTGACTATGAAGAGGTCGGTGGCGATGATCAAAAACAGAGTGATAACGATGATAAACTTCAAATTATTTTCAGTAAATAAAAATTAAAAAGTTTTTGTAAATTGATTTGTTACTTATTTGAATAAAAAATAAAAATTATTACCTTATTTTATTTTATTATTAATTTTGTGTAATATTTTAGGTAGTTGAATGTTGAATGAAGCCACTTAAGGAAATGTCAGCAGGAAGATCTGGACTTGGAACTGTTGATGCACGGATTGAAGATGAACAGACGGCCAATTAAGGAACAAATGGTAGCGGAAAGTAGCCGATAGCGGATTGGATTGCTAACTGTGTCGAGTGTATTGGACCAAATGAGCTGAAATTCAGAAGTTATGGATATATGAAACAATATAACTCAGATGCACCAACCGAACAATCTGCTATGGATGTAGCCATTCCATTCTCTATGAGCAGATTAGGGACAAGTACGTATTGGTGGTTATGAATTACTTTAGTAAATCATCGGAGGTCTACCCATTTCAGAACCAGGAAGCTAAAACAGTTACAGATGCCTTCACCTACAACTGGGACAAACATCAGGATGCTTGGGATATCCACTTACCCCCGTTCGTGATGGGTTATCGGTCAGGAGTACATGAAGCAACAGATAGAACACCAAGGATACTCCTTGGTAGTGAATATCGGTTGTCCAGTAATTTAAAATTTGGAGTAAATGGTGATGCGAGAAGAATATTGAAGGAAGCGTCTAACATTCTAGAAGAAGAGTTGAAAGTGGTACATGCTTTTGAAAGACAGCGAACTCAAATTATAGGTGAAAAAATGAAGGCCAGGTCTGACAAGGCAATGAACTCCGAAGGTTGTCAAAATGGTGATTTACTGTTGCCGTAAAATCCACAACGGAAGAAAGGCTTATCCCCAAAACTTCAATGCATTTGGGAAGACCCATATAAGGTAATTGAACGGCTAAACGAAACGAACAAAGAAAAGGAAAGTGAAGGCGAAGGGCAAAGGGACGAAAATGCAAAATTAATGTCAAATGAAAGAGAGAGGCCGGTAACTGGCATACTCTAGAGCGTGAATAGAGAATAATCAATATCGAAAACATATCGATCATTCCAGGCGTTAATACGAGCAGTGGAGTTAGTATAGAAGGGCGAAGCACAGTTGCTGGCTTGTCAGTCGTAAAGCGAATTCGATGGTGTTGGTGAAGTAAAAATAGTACACTGTGAAAGTTGTAAAATAAGTGAAGTATTTATTGAGTAATAAATAAACGGTGACAAATTCTCAAGTATATAATAATGAAACTGCAAGCTTAATTAATTAAAAATATAAATGATAATTTAAATTATCATTCATTATTATTTTAGCTGGAACTATTGCGAATATCGAACAAAATGACCAAGGCGATTTATAAATTGATAATGTCTGCTTGATCTGGATCCAACAGTTGTAGATGATGTACGCACACACGCATTATATCTATCGAATGTTGCACACTATACCGAGGTGATGTAGTAAAGTATTTAAATAAAAATTGTGACGGAAATCCCAAATACGAAGTGCAGATTGAAGTAAGTAGCAGTGTAACGAGATTTCCAAATAAAAATAGACAAAAGAAGCGGCCATATACTCGTACCAAGGACAAACAAAAAGGGTTGAGAATGTAAAGGCAATTTCCCGAAAAGGACCGAAAATAAAGGAGCGGCCGTCTGATACAAATTACCCGTACCAAGGACAAACAAAAGGGTTGACAATGTAAAGGCAATTTCCCGAAATGGACCGAAAATAAAGAAGCAGCCGTATAATGCAAATTATCCGTACCAAGGACAAACAAAAGGGTAGACAGTGTAAAGGAAATTCCACGTCGTTAAGGATAAACGGAACAGTTGCAGCTACCGCAGGCAAACGAATAATCAGCCTATTCTTGTTCGCGTGAACAGAATGTTGGACCATCGCTAGGTGAAAAGGAGCGGCAACAGCTATTTGCGCACAATGAAGTTGAAGACTCAGTACTAGTGTGAACTAAGCGTGAAGAAACAAAAGATTAAAAAGATTTTTAAAATAAGCCATTGGCTATAGAAGAAAATTGTAATTACTGTCCAAATAAATTCCTGAGGGTTAAGAGGCCAAACGAACAAATCTTGGGAGTTTTACTTTGCAATCTAGTGATCGGACTCGAAGGATTTTGGAAATCATCGAGGTAGCAACGAAAAACGTTACGGAGATGTACCTAAAAGCGGTTTCATTGTCATGAAGGATATTAAGGGCAACGTAGCTGCATGGACGCAAGGGTTGGAAGAGGAATACAAACATCAGGCCAAGAAACTTCTGTGCAAAAACTCCAATATATTCGACAAGGATGGCGACAACCCAGGCAGGACCAACGTTGTGAAACATTGTATTGATACTGGTGACGCTAGGCCGATTCACCAGCATCCTCGAAGTGTCCCACTAGCCAAGCGCGAAGCTGTAAGCCAAATAATAAAGGAAATAAGTAAAAGCGGTGTTATAGAACCATCAGAAAGTCCATGGAGCTCGCCGGTAGTAGTCGTGCAGAAGAAAGATGGCCAGCTGCGGTTCTGCGTAGATTATCGAAGACTAAATGATGTGAGAAAGGTCAGCTATCCTTTGCCCAGGATTGATGATACTCTAGACTCGTTAACTGGCACGGAATTGGCAAGTGGAAGTAAGTGAGGGAGATAAGGAGAAGACTGCCTTTAGTGCTGGAAACGGTCTTTGGCAATTCACGGTGATGCCCTTTGAACTATGCAACGCTTCTGCAACCTTCGAACGATTAATGGATCATGTGCTTAAGGGACTGCATTGGAAAACTTGACGACAACATCGAACTGGGCAAAGCTTTGAGGAACACTTAAACAATTTGGAGGAAGTTTTTCAGAGGACAGCTAGTACTGGCCTAAAAAGTGCTCGCTATTTAAGAAAGAGGTTAGTTAGCTAGGTCATCATGTAACAACCGAGATCGTCTGTACAGCAAAGGAAAAAATAGAAGCAGTGAAGGATTGGCCAAGGCCCAGGAATTTGCATGAATTACGGAGCCTTTTGAGTGGAACAAAGAACAAGAGCAGGCTTTCCAAGATCTAAAGGAAAGGCTCTGCACTGCGCCCATGCTAGCGTACCCGGTTCCAGGTGCAAAATTCATTCTAGATACAGATGCTAGTGGCTATGCCCTGGGAGGTGTACTTTCACAAGTGATTGATGGGCAGGAGAAGATAGTTGCCTACTATAGCCGGTCTATTGAGAAACCAGAGCGGAACTATTGCGTAACACGGAGAGAACTACTAGCGTTGTTGGATTACATCAAACATTTCTACAAATACCTGTATGGCCAACACTTCCGAGTTAGAGCAGATCATGCAGCGCTGAATTGGCTACTACAGTTCAAGAATCCTGAAGGACAGTAGCCCGATGGATTGAGAGACTGCAAAGTTAAGACTACAGTATAGAGCAGCGCAAAAGGAATACTCACGGGAATGCTGACGTCATGTCTCGTCGACCATGTATCTTAGAATGTAAGCACTGCTCCAAACCGGAAGGCAAAGAAGACATAATAGTCGTCCGATTAATGACAATTACACCAGTGGAAGAGTGGGAGTCAAGTCATGTGAAACTTTTAATGCATGGACTAGAGATGGACAGACGGCCAGGTAAGGAACAAACGACAGCAGGAAGTCCAATAGCAAGGGCATACTGCGCACAATGGAGTAGTTTAGAGCTGATATCTGGCTGTTTGCATAAAATATGGGAAAGTGAAGACGGCCGGTGCTCCCGAAAGCTAATAGTAGTTCCGAGGTGAACCCCGAAAGCTAATAGTAGTTCCGGACGTTCTCAAGGAATTCCATAATGGTCCTAGTGAAGGGCACTTAGGCATTACGAAAACGCTGGAAAAAATCAAGTAGCGGTTCTACTGGGTTGGTTGTCGTCAATCTATCGCTGAGTGGATTGCTAACTGCAATGCAATTGGGAAGGCCCCTACAAAGTGATAAAACGGTTGAACGACGTAGTGTATCGAATATAGGCCGTTGGGAAACCAAGGACCAAAATGAAAATGGTTCACCTAGAAAGGCTCGTGGCGTTTGGAACAGGTGGTAGGTCTGATCGGGATGATCAGACCTAGGTGGAGGCAGTGTGACGGAAATCCCAAATACGAAGGGCGGATTGAAATAAGTAGCAGTGTAACGAGATTTCCAATTAAAAATAGACAAAAGAAGCGGCCATATACTCGTACCAAGGAAAAACAAAAAGGGTTGACAATGTAAAGGCAATTCCCCGAAAAGGACCGAAAATAAAGGAGCGGCCGTCTGATACAAATTACCCGTACCAAGGACAAACAAAAGGGTTGACAATGTAAAGGCAATTTCCCGAAATGGACCGAAAATAAAGAAGCGGTCGTATAATGCAAATTACCCGTACCAAGGACAAACAAAAGGGTAGACAGTGTAAAGGAAAATCCACGTCGTTAAGGATAAACGGAACAGCTGCAGCTACCGCAGGCAAACGAATAATCAGCCTATTCTTGTTCACGTGAACAGAATGTTGGACCATCGCTAGGTATAAAAGGAGCGGCAACAGCTATTTGCGGACAATGAAGTTGAAGACTCAGTACTAGTGTGAACTAAGCGTGAAGAAAAAATATTAAAAAGTTTTTTAAAATAAGCCATTGGCTATAGAAGAAAATTATAATTACTGTCCAAATAAATTCCTGAGGGTTAAGAGGCCAAACGAACAAATCTTAAGAGTTTTACTTAGCAATCTAGTGATCGGACTCGAATGATTTGGAAAATCATCGAGGTAGCAACGAAAAACGTTATAATATATATTATCAACTGATATGCTAATAGATTTGAAATTGGTATTAAATACGAGAATAGTGCACGTGAGCTCGACGGACATTTATTTCAAACATCACGGGCAATGCTATCAAATACAAATGCTATTTCTGTCGCATTCAATAACTTTGATCATAAAATTGATCTGATATTCAAGAATCGCGTGGGATGTAGGAGACAGAATAGAAGAAGGCGAATTCACAAGAGACTTGCTACATTAGAGCGTGACTATGAAGAGGTCGGTGGCGATGATCAAAAACAGAGTGATAACGATGATAAACTTCAAATTATTTTCAGTAAATAAAAATTAAAAAGTTTTTGTAAATTGATTTGTTACTTATTTGAATAAAAAATAAAAATTATTACCTTATTTTATTTTATTATTAATTTTGTGTAATATTTTAGGTAGTTGAATGTTTTAGTTTTTTCCTCAATAAGGAAAGTTAAAAGAGATTTTCACTTTATCATTTTCCACACCACATACAAAAACCCATGTATCTGTTTTTTTTTTGGAGTGTTCGGTTCTTCTAGAGTTTTCTTTTATCCATATAACTTAAAATAATAAAGAAATAAATTAAAGCAAAGCTTTTAAAGCAAGAATCATAGAACATAAGAACGTAAGAAAAATTACTTTCATAACAAATATTAAATTTAATTATAAGAATATTTCTATTTACGTATTAAAATTGCATGTTTCTTCAATAAGTCTGTATATGAATTTTGAAATACGGCTCAAAGGGGTTTGGTTATATAAAAATAGCACGAAAAAAGAAAAAGAGTTAAATGGTTATATGTTATTTTATTTAGTAACAGATATGCAGGAAAATAACAAATTTTTTTCAATTGTAATTTTGTTGATTCTTTGCTAATTTTCCTTGTTAAAATTTATTAAAGACCGAACAATAAATTTTTATATAAATATGTCCAAATATTAATGGTATTTGATAGAATATTTTTAATTTAACAAAATAGAATAATAAAAGTAACCTTAAGAGAACGAACTTCATATGTGTAACCTTTTATATTCAGAACACATATGTATTTAAACACACTAAGATAGAATATGAAATCATTTAAAAAATTATGGTACTAAAAATACCACATATATTGGACTAATGGGAAAAATAGTATCATATGATATTAATTTATTTTTTGCCGCTGTGCAAACCCTTGTACGCAAAACTTATTGCTCTATACAATGGGACACCAGCGACATCTCAGCTACGCGTACATCTAGGGGTTGAAAGCAGTTCACGAAATGTATAAAAAACAAGAGTTTCCATACTCCTCTATTCTCTATCATAAGGCAATCCAAAGACATCAAGAGTTTTATATCCCAATTTACGTCGAATTTGTCTCATTTGGGGTTCACAGTTTTCCTCAGAATCATGCAAAATGCCAATTGAAATTGTTGAGGAACCATAACTCTTTATTTAAATTAGCTAAATTAAGCGATACACCCTCTATATAAACTATTAAAATTCTCTTTTGAGGGAAACTGTATTCATTTATATAAAATACAATGTTTGAAGTTTTTACGATGACGAATTGCCAAACCGAACTGAGAATAAATCACTTGACAGCTGTTAAATCGGTCGCCATCTTGAAAAGTAATGCCAACTCAAAGTTCTATACTTCTATAAAAAACACCCTATATATTCTATATATTCTATGCGGTCTATAAAGTAATCCATAACCTCCTACAATCCATATAAAATATATTTTCCAATTAACATTTTGATGTCTTCGGGCTGTACTATATACTTTACGTCTACGTAACACCCGAGTACTCCATGGAGTACCTACGGGGGATTTTAGTTTCGAATACCTTTTGCTAAGAAAAAAAGTTAATAAAACATAATATTTTTTACATAAATTTATACTAATTTTAATAGTTTATTGTTAATAAATACATAATAGGGGTATTCTCTAAGTCTAGGAAATGCATGCTACGGTGCACGTATAGGAAATTTTCCTATTCGTGCAAGGGCACAACAACAAAAAACATGCAAAAAAATATGCTACGATAGAAAAAATATCCTATACCAAAACCTATGTGTATTTATTTCCAACAGATAGCAAGAAGGAAAAGCAACCCTTTGCCTGTGTGGTTGTTATTGTTTCACTTGAATATGTCACAATTTTGCAACGGGGGTGCTCTCGATCTCTAGCACAATTCCATAGAAAATATTTGCATAGTATGCATTTCCTAAACATGGCGAATTCCCCTAATATATTTTAGTTTGGGTATTTGTTCTATATATTTTGCATTGAAATATATTAGTTCACATTCTGCACGTTTTTTGTGCACCAGAAGAGCTCACAAGAAAAACGAAATTGACTTAGTTTCATTTCAACACATATTCTGTACATGAGGAATTTATTGCACAATTATAGCTTCATGTAGTTATTGCGATCGGTAAAACACGATGAATGGTCGTACAGCACTATATTGGCGTAGAAGCACGAGTTGATCCAATATTTCATACAGTCTAGTATATTTGTAGGTACTACAATGGACCATATGGTCCACAAATGTTTGCAGGGTACGTGAGAAAGTCTATAGACACATACGTGTATGAAAACTCAGGCTGTATGTGTCAACAGAATGATCGAGTGAAAGCGACTTGAGAAAACTTATTCATCCTCGGGTATGATTGATAATGACACCGCGAAGAAAAATTATTTTAATTTTTTTTTTGTATCTTTTTTTTAACACACACACACACACACACATATATATATATATATATATATGTGTGTTTTTAATAAGTGCCGCTTTAACGGCAAATAAAAAAAGGATAAACAAAAAAGTTAAAATAAAACCGGTACCTTAAGGGAAGAACACAGAAATCCTGTTATGAAAGTAACGAAATAACAGAAAATAGTACATATGTAGCTTATTTATTATAAGTGTAATAATATTAATTTAATTTGAATTTTTTTTTTAAATTACTTGATAAATACTACTTAAATAAATGAAACTAAGAAATAAAATATGTACAAATAAATTTAAATAAAATAAAATAAAGTAGACGGCAATAGCAGAATTGTTGCATTGCGTACTGTAATTCGGAAGGCCCCTTCGAGAGTATTTCTGACATGAAATAAAGGCTCCGCATTAAGGCGGCCGTTCGAAGGCGGCTTAGAATAACCTGTAGAAAGCATCTAGACTCAAAACCACAAATTGCAGGAGAAGCTCGGCCGAAAATCGCTTCAGCTGTTACAAAGCACCACAAATATATGTATATATAAATATATATATCAAATTAAATCGAGATAAATTAAAACCCAATAAAATAAAACTTAAATACATTTTTAATTAAATCACTAATACAATAGAGGAAGATCAAATGTGATTACAAAAACAGGCAAATTAAAATAAATTTAAATTAAAATAATTAAATAAAAACTAGATAATTTGAGCAAACGTTTGTTTTATTAAAGAGAGTGCAGATTTTGCCCACTTCCCCCTTGTACATGTGATGGACATCCTTGTTACACTTATTAAATCACGTCATTAAAATCAGCGGCGTTTATCGTGAGCAGTAACATCAGTAAAAATAGTACTTCTGCTATTTTAATAGAATCTTTTTTTTTTGTGAAGAGCACATAAAATGACATCGTCACTAGATTAATTTTTGCCTATACTAAACATAGGGTGTTTTTTGTTATAGAGGTATAGAACTTTAAGTTGCAATAAAACAACGATGGATTATTCGATTGACATGAATTTTATTTATCCGAAAGATAATCTTGTGGCATTACATTTTAAATATGATTTCTGGCATATGACCGCCACGGCTGGCGCGGATGTAGTCCAATCTGGACGTCCAATTTTCGATGACTTTTTCCAACATTTGTGGCCGTATATCCGCAATAACACGGCGAATGTTGTCTTCCAAATGGTCAAGCGTTTGTGGCTTATCCGCATAGACCAATGACTTTACATAGCCCCACAGAAAGTAGTCTAGCGGTGTTAAATGAAAAGATCTTGGAGGCCAATTCACAGGTGCAAAACGTGAAATTAGGCGGTCACCAAACGTGTCTTTCAATAAATCTATTGTGGCACGAGTTGTGTGACATGTTGCGCCGTCTTGTTGAAACCACATCTCCTGGACATCATGGTTATTCAATTCAGGAATGAAAAAGTTAGTAATCATGGCTCGATACCGATCACCATTGACTGTAACGTTCTGGACCCTCGTTTTTGAAAAAGTACGGACCAATGATTCCACCAGCCCATAAAGCGCACCAAACAGTCAGTTTTTCTGGATGTAACGGTGTTTCAACATACACTTGAGGATTACCTTCACTCCAAATGCGGCAGTTTTGTTTGTTGACGTAGCCATTCAACCAGAAGTGCGCTTCATCGCTGAACAAAATAAAGATGGGCGTAGTGCGCGATACGTTTTCCGCACAGAACCATTATTTTCGAAATAAAATTGCACTATTTGCAAGCGTTGTTCAGGCGTGAGTCTATTCATGACGAATTGCCAAACCAAACTGAGAATAAATCACTTGACAGCTGTTAAATCGGTCGCCATGAATTTTCGGAAGGACTGCACAACTTACCGTGTCCATCACTTACGACACGTCATTTAATAACTCGATCAGTAGCATCACTTTCTCAAGAAAGCTTGAAGAACTGCTAGAGATGGTTGAACGAGAGCAAGAAGGTGATAGTGGTAACGTGAACCCTCTGGTGAATACGCAACCAAGGGAATCAGATGCTGCATTCTCCAAGACCCTAGGCAATGATTTGGACCAGCCTACAAAAGTCGAGAAGCTGAACCATTTGATGGCAATGATGATGCAACAACAAGATATATTGGCGCTTCATTGGAATGAAGTCCGTAACGTAGGAGCCGAGGCGGCGACTCTCAGTACCCGAGTTGCTGATATACAAGCATCACCACCGCAGCGTTCAACTAATGCCTCAACCAATGAAATCAGGATCATTAGCAAAGAAACGTCAAACCACCGGTTTGATGAACGAGCCATACAGAATGATAATGTAGCATCTGAAAAACGCAAGTGGAATAATGTTGATTTATAAAAAATGGCATATTAAATTTGATGGTACTTGCAAAAGCAGGACTCTGAAAGTTATTTCTTCAGGATAGAAAAGATGCGCGCACAACACATCATTTCGTTTTACCAGTTTTTACATACTTTCACTACCTTGTGTGAGGAAATGCGTCAAAATGGTGCTGGCAAGTGCTCGAAGAACACGCGGATGACTCCAGTTTTGGATACTTGGAACTAAAAGCTGAATTTCTAACCCAATATAAGACAGAAGTGTCTGGCCGACTGAAAGTTTCGATGAATTTTATGATGAAATTCACAACCTGTCATTCCGCCTACGTGAGAAGCTGGCCGAAAAATCCTTATAGATATCCTTAAGAGAAATCTTAAGCCACAGTTAGCAATCATTACCTTTGCTTCGAAGACAACCACACTGGCCGAACTTAATGGCGAATGTTAGCGTGCCGAGTTGCTGATTAGGGAGAACATAAGTATACTTGTTTTTAGGCAAGTTAATGAAATAACTTATCCACAAGAGCACCTAAAAGAAGAAATAAATACAATTGAGGTTATTAAATATCCGTCTAAGCCGCAGTATAGCCTACCATCAACAAGCAACAAGTTACACAAATCCACGTTGTCTGCATCCAAACAAAGGTCCAATATGATCCCGTTTCGTCAACCAAGTCTTTTTACCCGTCCCCATTTAATTTAATGTCATGATTCACGTATGTAATGCCCGTAGCCCACTTCTTGAAAAATCCGTCCGAAGCAAATAAAAAATCAAGGTGTAAGTGCACATTTGGCAATATGGTATATTCTTCGTGTGGTGCTGATATGTCCTTCTGTGTATTTAGATCTGAAAAGGAAAACTCCGTACTGGCGAAAAATATTGGAAGATTCAGCCAGTGAAAGAAGCAATCAGGGTAATCTACCACAATATAAAATATTAAAGCGACAAAATGTATTTCCATAAGAAAGTTCTAAAAGATCGAGTGATCGTAAACTATTAATCACATCACCGATCGATCTTTTCTTTATATATTGACTTTAGAGGCCCATACCCTCGTACATGTGAAGGTAACGTCTTTGCATTTATATGTCTTGACAATCTATCTTAGATTGTGTTCTTAAAGCTAATGAAGAGGGCCATATCAGCCATATTCAAAATGGTGCAGCATGCAAAATATACAGAAAACTTACTGAAGTAAAGGACGCAGACTATCATGCAGATCTAAGCATGGACAGAATGCATCTGATGAGAGAAAATATTATGAAGGAGTTGAAACTAGCTCACATATAGTTACAAAAAGTATACAGTACGAGAAATAAACATATAAAATTTAGAATCGGACAAGTAGCGTATAGACGAAACTTCAAACGGAACTCTAAAATAGACAATTATAATGCCAAACTTGCGCCAAAACAAATAAAATGTATAATACCAAAAACAATAGAAAACTCGATGTATGAATTTGGCGACGTTAGTGGAAAGAAAATCGGAACCTATCTTCGTCAGTTGAGACTTTTGTCTGTATATAAATGTTAAGTGTTATTAAAAGTGTTCGAGAGAATCTAATTACATAGACTGAATATATATGTACTTGTATCCTGTCTATTTATATACTACCTGACGATCCAATTAGGGTTACCCCTGGCAAAAGACTATCTAGTTACTAGTCAACTGGTCAAAACAGTCCAAAAAAACTACATAACTCAATATCATTGACATAAGAAGAAGACGCATTACATAAACACAACACAATTGCTTGACCATGTCCAATATGAGAAATAACGAGATATGAAAAAACCACTGATAAATAAGCCCGGCTTTAGATCGTGACTCGAGGCCAGACGTTAGGCAAATAACGATTAAAGCATCACGAATAAGTTGAAAAGCACAGGCAGCGCTTTTTTTACGCTCACGGTCCAACCTGCGTGTAAGATCGGAGGATGCGAGCCTGTTGTGGCCAAAACATGCTGCCTGCAGCCTCGGACAACCTCACGCCATATTAAAACTATGTCGAACCCTTTTAAACCCTATCAAACCTCATGTTACATACATTCTTGCATGACGACTTACGTTGTAGGATAATGGTAGTAGTGTATATATGTATACCCTGCAAACAACACGATTATATTATAATTATTATTAATATATACTCCATGCGTACAATGGAGTAATCCAAAACCTGCCACAATCCATCCAAAAAAATATGATGTCCAAGGGCTGGCCAACGAAAAAGTCAGAGCAGTCGGCAACTTAGGTTGAAGAAAAGGCTTCTGGCTCATCTACGAGTATGGACATGAACATGTTATTGGCCGCAATTTCGCAAATTAATGCCAACATGTCACAAAAGATGGATGAACAGATGGATGTCAAAATGTCACAAATAAATACCAACATTTCAGAGAAGGATACAATAATTGAGACCAAAGCTAGCGGATTGGAGCGTCGTGTCCGCGATTTGCTTTTGGCCCAACTCCTTTCCAGATCTTTAAGCTACAGTTCAAAAAGACGGCTATAGCAAATAACTGGAGCATAGAAAAGAAGTCAACTGCACTATTCATTGCATTTAAGCGACCTGCAGCGGAAATTTCGCATATAATTCCTGCATATGAGAGAGATGACTGCGAGGCATTATTGCGAGCCGTGGAAAAATGCTATGGTAGCAAGCATAGAAGACAAACCTATCAAATGGAATTAGAGAATTTTTGTCGGAAATCAAACGGGATCCTGCAGGAATTTGCGTGTGAGATTGAGAGCCTAGCACATTTGTGTTATGGAGATAGTCTTGGAGAATACCTCAAGAGGATACAAATTCAGAGGTTTACCAGCGGAATAAGGGACAAGTATAGCAGGCGAGAGACATATGCGAATCCAAAGCCAACGTTTGCCTAGACTATCTCGTATGCCCAGACACATGAAACGGCCGCGCTCTTGTGCAGACTATCGTACAAAGCGAACTGCGCAAAAGTCCAGATGTGATAAAAAGGAATCTGGGAAGCGACGAAATTCCTCAAGGAGAAGTGTGGTAGAAGTACAATTGCCAAAATGATTAGGAGCAGGATTTGCTACAACTGTAGAAGGCCCGCGACTCTAATATGGGCTCCACCAGACAAATCTATAACAAGGTGAGCAACGATACTAACTGTGGTATGGGCGCGCCAAACTCCACGAGTTTTCATCCATTCGATCCGACTTGATCACCACGGAAATAAGTCCATTGAGACTGAGTTAAGTTAAGAACAGTAACTGGTGAGGACACCAAGGTTTTAGTAAAAGCCGCGTGTAAGGTCATCATCGGGAATGTGACAGCGTTTCGTGAGTTCATAGTAGCGGAAATCGTACATGAAGTCATAGTTGGTGTGGACTTTCTCCTTGGTCAAGGAATGAAGAAAAGAGTAGTGGAGTACGGAAATATGGAAGTACCGATAAATATTGGCCACGATCCTGTATGCAACGTGAGTGATGTACGCCTGGTAAAGAACGAGCTGTAGAAAGGAAATACCTACGGAAATAGCAAGATGGCTCGTGCCCTAATGTAGGAGTTGTACGATTTTCCACAGAAGAAAAGCTTGCACTAAAGCGGGAAGCGCGAATAAATAACACGGAGGACGAATAAATAACACGGAGTATCGAATCCAGGTCGTGGGAAAACCAAGATCCAAAATAAAAATGGTTCACTTGGAAAGGCTTGCAGCGTTTGGACCAGATAGTGTGTCTGATCGGGAGGGCAGTGTGACGGAAATCGCAATCACAAAGGACAGGCCGCAGGAGTGCCTATATGATGGAAATTCCCAGCACAAAGGACAGACAAAAGGAGTGAAAGTGGGATGGAAATTCTCAGTACAAAGGATAGGCCAAAAAGCGGCAGCAGCTACAGTAGGAGAACGAGTTAGCGCATGAACCATCGTTAGGAATAAACGGAGCGGCTGCTATCGCAGGCAAACGAATAACCAGCCTACTCTTGAGCGCGTGAACAGAATGTCACCCTCAGATATAAAAAAAAGCGACAGCAGCTATCACAGCGTTAACATTTCGGGGAGCTGTATATTTGTGTGAAGCGCGAAGTAATTGTGTGTTATAAAGAATTATAAAATAAACCATTGCGTATGGTAAAGAATTGTAATTATTGTGGACTAAATAAACATTGGAAAAATTCCTGACGATTAAGAGGCCGAACGAACAAATCTTTGGAATTTTATTTAGCAATCCAGTGACCGGACTGGAAGGATTTGAGAAATCATCGAGGCTGCTACGAAAACTTCTTCTTCTACTTCTTTGGCGCAGGTACCTCTTACGCGATTATAGCCTCGTCAACAGCAGCGCTCCACTCGTTTCTTCTCTTTGCTGTTTGGCGCCAAATATCAAGTGATACCAGATCGCTCTCCACCTGATCTTTCCAACAGAGTAGAGGTCATCCTCCTCCTCTGTTTCCGCCAGCGGGTACTCCATCGAATACTTTCAAAGCTGGAACGCTTTTATTCATGCGGACGACATAACCTAGCCAGATTTCCAGATTCGCTGGACTATGCCAATGGCGTCGTATAGCTCGTACAGCTCATCGTTCCATCGTCTGCGGTATTCGTCGTTGCCAACGCGCAAAGGACCATAAATCTTCCGCAAAACTTTTCTCTCGAAAACTCTTAAAGCCGACTCAACGGATGTAGACATCGTCCAGGCTTCTGCACCATATGTCAGGACGGGAATGATGAGCGACTTGTAGAGTTTGGTTTTGGTTCGTCGAGAGAGGACTTTACTTTTTAATTGCCTACTCAGTACAAAGTAGCACCTGTTGGCAAGAGTGATTCTGCGTTGGATTTCAAGGCTGACATTGTTTGTGTTGTTAATGCTGGTTCCCAGATAGACGAAATTATCTACGACTTCGAAGTTGTGACTGTCAACAGTGACGTGGGAGCCAAGTCGCGAGATCGATGACTGTTTATTTGATGACAGGAGATATTTCGTCTTGCCTTCGTTCACTACCACACCCATTCGCTTCGCTTATTTGTCTAATCTGGAGAACGCAGAACTTACGGTGCGGGTGTTATGACCAATTATATCAACATAATCGGCTTACGCCAACAATTGCACACTCTTGTAGAACATTGTACCTGGTCTGTTTAGCTCTGCAGCTCGTATTATTTTCTCCAGCGTCAAATTAAAGAAATCACACGATAAAGAGTCTCATTGTCTGAAACCTCGCTTGGAATCGAATGGCTCGGAGAGGTCCTTCCCAATTCTGACTGCGCTTCTGGTATTATCCAGGGTCAGTTTACATAGCCGTATGAGTTTTGTGGGGATATCAAATTCAGAAATAGCGGCGTAGAGGCAGTTCCTTATCGTGCTGTCGAAGGTAGCTTTTAAATCGATGAAAATGTGGTGTGTATCGATTGTTTTCACTCGGGTCTGGCGGATGTTGAATATCTGGTCAATGGTGGATTTGCCAGGTCTAAAGCTACACTGATAAGGTCCGATCAGTTTGTTGACGGTGGACTTTAGTCTTTCATACAATATGCTAGATATTACCTTATATGCGATATTAAGGAGACATATCCCACGATAATGGGCGCAGACCGTGGGGTCTCCCTTTTTTTGGATTGGGCAGAGCACACTTAGGTTCCATTCGTCGGGCATGCGAGTTTGCTCCGGGCTTGAATCCTTCTGTAAGCCGCCGCATCTTATCATAGAAGCTTCGAACATTACCCTTGTCGGCCAGCTTCTCAAGCTCTTTATACTCACTCATTTCGGCCTCTCACTTTTTTCTTCTGTAAATGCGTCTCGCTACGAAAACGTTAGAATATATTTCAGTTTGAGCCTTTGCTTTGAAATGCATTAGTTCAAAGTATGCATTGCACCGTCGTGCAGCACTATATTGGCTTAGAAGCACGAGCTGATCCAATAGTTCACACAGAGGAGTATATTTATAGAACTCCAATGGACCATATGATCCACTAATGTTTGCATGGTGTGTGAGAAAGTCTACAAACACGTGTGTATGAAAACTCAGTCTGTATGTGTCAACAGGATGCTCGAGTGAAAGAAAATACATGTATTAAAACATATGTATATATAAAACATATATATATATATATATATATTTTAATAAGTTTCGTATTAAGGGCAAATAAAACCAAAAAAAAAATAAAAATTAAAAATTAAAAAAAACCGGGACCTTAAGGGAAGAACACAAAAACCAGCTATAGACGTAATGAAATAATAGAAAATGGCATTACATACTTATTTATAAAACGTATAATAAAATTAACCCACTAAGGAAGAAAGAATTAAATAAAATTGCGTGACTGCTCAAACCTAAAATTAATGAAACTAAGAAATAAAATATGTAAAAATAAATTACACTGAACTAAAATAAACTTGACAAAAAAATCATCAAACTACCCCATAACTGGATTCCATACATCCATATCGGCTTTATGAGCGCTTTATAGAGGAGGACTTTGTTGTCCAGACTGAGCCCAGATTTCCAGCTTATAAGCCAATGCAGACTGGAATATTTAAGTTTAAGCTGGGTACTCCTCTATTATATATTCATATCCTAATACAGTGAATCGCCTGTTTAATAAGTATAATTCAAGAACACTTTAAATTTTATGAATACGTTCATCATGCCACACCTTGTCAAAAGCTTAAGCCACGGCCAAGCAATACTCCCCGCATTCGAAAGGCTTTTTCATTTCATCAGTACTTATTCAATTGTGCCGTGTTTTTCGCGGAAGCTAAACTGTTGTGTAGGAATAATGTCATTTTCATAGAGAAAAAAGGAAATTTTTGATAAAATACTTGTTCGAAAAGTTTGGAAAGGCAGAGCAACAGTCTATATAATGACGGCCGGTTTGGTTAGCATAAATATCTGCGACGTTTCATATTTATGGACAATATCCTAGGTTTAATATGATACTGAAAGCTTTGTGATTTGCAGTTCTTTTAACATCTTCGGTGTTGTAGGATCGTATCCAGAAGACTTTTTTGGATCTAGAATGGCAATAATCTTTTTTAGCTCTGAAATCAATGTTCCACGAGAAGCATTGCATGTTGGAACACTATGATTTAGTGGCAGTGATGCATTATCTGTAGCAGCGTTTGGCTGAAATACCATACTGATGTGCTCTGAAAAATAAGTTGCCTTTTCTTTTTCTGTTCTGTCCCAAAAACCTTTACGTAGTGTCGCGCTTCAGTATCTACTGGTGGTTTAAGATTTTTCTAGTTTTCCAAAGCGATTTTTTTAGTGGAAACGCTTGAAGACAAGGATGATAGGAGATTTCTTATAGTTTTTTCTTCGTCGTGTCTTAATATCATTCTCAAATTTTTCTCTGCCATCTTAAGTCGGACTTTTGCATCGAGCGATCGATGCGTATGCCATTCACGACACAAGCATTGCTTGTTTCTAACAAACAATTCGATTTCGCTGTTAGTTATGAGTGTTCTGGTGTTTAGCTGCATTTTCTTCTTTGGTGTTGCTAAAAATGCTGCTAATAGAATCTGGTTTTCTTTGTGAAGAGCACGTAAAATAATCTCGTCACTAATTTTTGCCTATACTAAACGAAATATACAATCCACTTACCTGACGACACCATATGAAACCACTGTCAATTACATTTTTTGATCCACCTCCTTTTTTAGATTAGTGAATTGCAGTGTTTCGGTATTTTTAGTACATATTGTATAAATTTTTAGTATAGATGTTTGTATATGCCAAAACATAATTAAATTTCCCAAATTTAAAAATTTATAATGTTCACAAAGTAAAAATTTGTAAGAGAAAATAATATATCATTAGTGAGTAGCCGAATTTAGTAATGAACACTAAGCCGCGAATAAGTCCTATGTACAAATGAATTGACACTTCCAATCCATACTCTTTCCAGTTCTTTTTGTATTAGGTATTTTTTTAATTTAATTTCATACTACTATTTAAACCAAAATTTTTAAGGAAAAATTAGGCTACTTTTCTGAATATTTTGTAATAAACATTATGGATAAAAACATATGAATTTTGCTATCTTCTCTTTTTGGGTGACTATTAACAAAGAAACGAGGCATTAAAAACTCACATTGGTGTAGGTGTTGCATTGGTGCAGCAAAGGGGAAATGTGTGCAGCAATACAATGACTAACTAACTTAGTAATAGACATACAATAGACAGATGAACTTGTTAAGGCATGGAGAAAGAAGTAACCATAACAGCGTCCAAAATTACTCAAAGGATGCAAGTAAAGTGGGTGGGTAGGCTCCACCTGACAGGACTGTTATTCTCCTTTCCAAGCAAGCATAGGGAAGAACCAGTCCAGGCGACGAGTTAGCCTGGGAACACAAACTATTTCAACAGTCAGACACGTAACCATTATCTTAAAAAAATACAATTAGACTGCTGAACTTTCATATAAATACATAAACAAATGCATATGTAGATGATATATTTGTCATAGTTCAGAAAATGGACGTAGAGATTATACTCAAAACATTCAATAACTTGTAATAATCGCTGTGTATGCGCAATTTATGTCCATCCATTTCTTTTTTTTTTTTTCTCAATGTAAATTACTATCTCATTCATTTTTACAATTTACCATACCCTCGACCCTTTTACAAGTTTTCACATACTTTTAATATAAATTTTTATCATATGTTATTAACTATATATAATATACCAATAGGGAAAAATTTCCTATCCGTGCACCGTAGCATGCATTTCCTAGACAAAGAGAATACTCCTAATATATTTACATTATTATATTCGTCGGAAACAACTCAGAAGGCCTGGGTTCGAGTCCAGGTTCAAGTAAGAGCCAAAATTATAGGAAATTAATTTTTCTAATTGTATTCACCCCTCGGCAGAGAATTTCAAGCCCTCCTCATAAAAACCCAACAGCCGTTCAAAGACGGCTTAGAATAAACGGTAGGTCGCTCCATTTGTTAGCAAAAACATTAAGACGCAAAACCACAAATTGGAGGAGGAGCTTGTGCAAAAATCACTTCAGTGGTTACGAAACCCCACATATATATAATATATTTACATTTACATATAAAAATTTAAATTTTAAATTCTAAGATAACAATGTCGTCGCCCTCTCTCCTACAAACTAAGAGTTCTGGCAACAGGAATTTCCCCTTGTAAGCTCAGTCTATGTAAACTTTGTTTCAGCGTTCGCCTTTATTTCCAATGCGTTTGATATTTGACTGTGTTGAGTGTGCGATGTTTATTCATATATTTGCTTAGCGACATTCATGAACACAAAACTGCTTTGTCGTGTGTTTCATTTGCTGTGCTCAAATAAATGATTAAGTGTATTATCGGCATTCACCCCGGAGGATGAACGCCTAGCCGCAATTCGCTCCAAAGCAAAGTTCTTCAACATATCGATAATTTGCGCCCACGCACCAACAGAAGTGAAGGATGATGTGACCAAAGATGCTTTCTATGGGAGCTTAAAACGTACTTATGAGCGCTGCCCTCGCCACGATATCAAAATTGTGCTAGGCGATTTCAACGCCAGGGTGGGCAAAGAAGGTACTTTTGGCGCAACAATCGGAAAATTCAGCCTCCACGACGAAACATCCCCAAACGGGCTGAGGCTGATTGACTTTGCCGGGTTAAGAAATATGGTTGTCTGTAGAGCCAGATTCCAGCATACGAAAATTCATCAAGCTACATGGCTATCTCCAGAACGTAAAACACACAACCAAATCGATCATGTTGTGATAGGCGGAAGACATGTATCCAGTGTTCTAGACGTGCGTACGTTCCGAGGGCTGAATATCGACTCAGATCATTATCTTGTAAATATGCACCCGCCTCTGTGCGGCAACAAACACAAGGAAGGTTTGACGTCGAGAAGCTGTAATCACAGCAGACAGCCAGCAGGTTTTCTACTCGGCTGCCACACCTGCTCTCTGAGAGCACTCATCAGCGACTCGATATAAGGAAGCTGTGGAACGAAATAGCAAATTCCTTGCATACCGCTCCTTCGGAAACAACTGGGTTTCAACAATACCAGAAAAACAGCTGGTACGATGAGGAATGTCGAACTGCAGTGGGGAGAAAGCAGACTGCCCACCTCGCAACTTTGCGATCGACTACAACACGTGCGGGGTGCGATAGATACTGAGAACTGAAGAGGGAAGGGAGACGCATTTGCAGACAAAAAATAAAGAGGCTGAAATGAGTGAGTATGAAGAGCTTGAGAAGCTGGCCGACAAGGGTAATATTCGAAGTTTCTATGATAAGATGCGGCGGCTTAAAGAAGGTTTCAAGACCGGAGCAAACTCGCGTAGGGACCATGGAGGTAATATAGTGACAGATTTCCAGAGTAAACTTAGTGTATGGAGGAAACACTTCTCCAACCTGCTCAATGGCAGTGAAAGTGAAAACCCCGGAGATGGCGAACCCGAAACCCCAATCGATGACGATGGTATAGAAGTGCCATCCCCGACTATGAGGAAGTTCGTATAACGATTGCCCTTTAAAAAAATAACAAAGTGACAGGAGCCGATAGCTTACCAGCATAGCTATTCAAGTGTTATGGCGAAGAACTGACAATGTGAATGCATAAGTTTTTTTGCAGAATATGGTAGGACGAAAGCATGCCCTATGAATGGAACCTAAGTGTGCTCTGCCCAATTCAAAGAAAGGGAGACCCCACGGTCTGCGCCAATTATCGTGGGATAAGTCTCCTTAATATCGCATATAAGGTAATATCTAGCATATTGTATGAAAGACTAAAGTCCACCGTCAACAAACTGATTGGACCTTATCAGTGTAGCTTTAGACCTGGCAACTCCACCATTGACCAGATATTCACCATGCCAGACCCGAGTGAAAAGAATCGATACACACCAAATTTTCATCGATTTAAAAGCTACCTTCGAGAGCACCATACGGAACTGCCTCTACGCCTCTATATCTGATTTTGATATCCCCACAAAACTTATACGGCTATGTAAACTGACCCTGGATAATACCAGAAGTGCAGTCAGAATTGGGAAGGACCTCTCCGAGCCATTCGATTCCAAGCGAGGTTTCAGACAATGAGACTCTTTATCGTGTGATTTCTTTAATTTGATGCTGGAGAAAATAATACGAGCTGAAGAGCTAACCAGATCAGGCACAATATTCTACAAGAGTGTGCAATTGTTGGCGTATGCGGATTATATTGATATAATTGGTCATAACACCCGCACCGTAAGTTCTGCGTTCTCCAGATTAGACAAAGAAGCGAAGCGAATGGGTCTGGTAGTGAACGAGGGCAAGACGAAATATCTCCTGTCATCAAATAAACAGTAATCGCTCTCGCGACTTGGCTCCCACGTCACTGTTGACAGTCACAACTTCGAAGTCGTAGATAATTTCGTCTATCTGGGAACCAGCATTAACAACACAAACAATGTCAGCCTTGAAATCCAACGCAGAATCACTCTTGCCAACAGGTGCTACTTTGGACTGAGTAGGCAATTAAAAAGTAAAGTCCTCTCTCGACGAACCAAAACCAAACTCTACAAGTCGCTCATCATGCCCGTCCTGACATAAGGTGCAGAAGCCTGGACGATGTCTACACCCGAATACCGCAGACGATGGAACAATGAGCTATACGACGACATTGACATAGTTCCGAATCAAGAGACAGCGGCTACGCTGGCTAGGTCATGTCATCCGCATGAATAAAAGCGTTCCAGCTTTGAAAGTGTTCGATGGAGTATCCGCTGGCGGAAGCAGAGGAAGAGGAAGACCTCCACTCCGCTGAAAAGGTCAGGTGGAGAGCGACCTAGCATCACTTGGTATTTCTAACTGGCGCCAAACAGCAAAAAGAAGAAAGGAGTGGCGCGGTATTTTTGAAGCGGCTATAATCGCGTAAGCGGTGCCTATGCCAAAGAAGAAGAAGAAGGAGTGCATTATTAGGAAAGGAATCTTCAGGAATCGCTGCGCTTTTGTTTTAAGCCCCGCTATAGAGTTGGCTGAAGCAAAAAAAGTATGTAATGTAACGTTGAATAAAAATACATTACATAAAAGAAAGCGTCGGTGCTTAACATTAGCAATAATTCAAAATGTCCTTAATCTACATTATAGTATTTGTTTCCAAATTTTTCCTTTTTTTCGACACTAAATGCATGTCTCAAACGCACTTCAATGAGGAGCTTCCATCGTAACTCTACTTTTTTTCACTATAAATATATATAAAATCATATATCTATAATAATTGAAATATTATGTTATGCACAGCCGAAAATAAGTCACTGGCGTTCATGAAGTCAGCCTTACAAAAATATAATTCATAACAGAAGAGGAAAAAAGCAAGTGGTTAACCGTACTAAATGTTTGGGTCGATCGAGATAACAACGAGATTAAACTGAATTGGTATCCAAAAGCTGCGGCCTCATCCAGAACACTAAACTTTCACTCAAATCTAATCAAAATTTATACAACTTTTGTAATATACATACGTATATAAGATTCACAAGGAAAAGACAGCAAGGCCAACCATTAACCACATCGTTTTTCAAAATACCCGTAATGTATTAAAGTAAAATACAAAATACCGTCAGTGCCGAGAATCTATCTTGTCTGTATAAACAGCAGCGACTCTTCTTGCTGCTATTCAGAAAATTGATTACATAGTTATCATTACCGTTCGTGAAAGACAGCTAAGTTTGACTCTATCCTTGTCGATGTTTATTAAGGAAAAGTCGTTGTTATTAGCAACACAAAAGATACTCAATTTAGGAAATTCCAGAATCTGCAAATGCTTTTTTCGGGGAAATTTTGAAAACTGAAAGCTATTCCAATAGATTCGCCTAATATATCATTTACTGGGTAAAGAAATTATAAAACACCAAAAATTTAACGTTAATTAATATTTCCTCAAATTTCAGTTGCTACTTGCATTTTAGATATTAGTAATTCTATTAGAAAAGATGACGACAAATTGGTTTAATGGAAGCAAAAATCGTGACGAAATTTCATTTTTCTTTATCAGATTAATATTTAAGACGTTACACATAGATGAGCAATAATAACTGATATCACTTGAGAATTTGTGGGCCCCTTCCGAAACTAAATCTTTCTACTGGCCTGATAGAAACAATGAAGTGACTGTTAGTAGTTAGAATCAATCGCAGACGCGGAGAATAAAAAATGAGCAATTGCATTAGCCCAGCACCTGACAACAAGCGATCACACAGCAGAAAAAACAAAGAAACGGATGAAATTAGATGAGCTGCCGATATAACAACAAATACACTGTGCAATGAACTACAAAGAGAACGTGGACATCAATCGTGGACGCATACACAGTGATCATAATAAATAATAAACGAAATGCTGGTATGAAATATAAATGCAGCTTTTGTATTGGATATGGTCGGTTTAAAAATGTGATGATCACAAAATAGTTTATGAATGCAATTGAATATGATTATTGCTTACATAGGTATATCTAAAAGTGATCTTTTCGTAAAAAATTGAATCCTTGAATTATTATTATGTATCAAATAAATTGTTTTTGCAAATACACAACATAAATAAATAGATTAAATGGTTAATTGAAATGATTAAAAACAAATGTTATTTTAAAATTAAAATTCGAATTTTTTATTTACAAATTTAAGTACAAGAACATAAAAAATAAATATTCAACGCTCATGTATTTAAAATGCTGCCGAAATCCCAATAACGGAGTGAACCTAGTGAATAAGAAGAGAATCAAAATCATTTTCTATATACATATTGTAACTTTTTCTTAGCTACCCTCGATGATTTACCAAATCCTTCGAGTCCGATCACTGGATTGCTAAATAAAACTCCCAAGATTTGTTCGTTTGGCCTCTTAACCGTCAGGAATTAACTCAACGTTTATTAAGTCTTTACTAATTACAATTCTTTACTATAGCCAACGGCTTGTTTTACAATTATTTATGGCACACAATTATTATCTGCTTCACACAACTTATCCGTTTCTAAAACACACAGTTCACAGCAATGTTAACTCCACTGAGTTGTCTACTCGTCTCTTCTTGTGGTAGCGGCTACCGATCTTTTTATACCTGAAGATGACCCAAACATTCTGTTCACGCGCTCAAGAATAGGCTGAGTATTCGTTTGCCTGCGGTAGCTGCAGCCGCTCCATTTATCCTGTCGACCCTTTTGTTTGTCCTTGGAAATGGTAATTTGCATCATACTGCCTCGTCTTAAGTTTGTTTGTCCTTGGTATGGGTAATTTGCATCATACTGCCACTTCTTTTGTCTCTCCCTTTTTTTTGGAAATCTTGTCACACTGCTACTCCTTTTGTCTGTCCTTCGTATTTGGGATTTTCGTCACACTGCCCTCCACCTAAGTCTGATCGTCCCGATCAGACATACTATCTGTTCCAAACACCGCGAGCCTTTCTAGGTGAACCACTTTCATTTTGGTCCTTGGTTTACCAACAGTCTGGATTCGATACTCCCTACTATTTATTCGTCCAATTACTTTGTATGGACCTTCCCGCTAACTGTGCAAGATTTTCTTCTGTGGAGAAACGTGCAGCATTACCAAATCTCCTTTTTCAAATCTTTCAGGATTCTTCGCCTTAATACATCCCTCTACGTTGTTGCTCATAACCTTAGGGCATTGCTCAACAGTTTTGCGTACCTCCCTCAACTTCTTCATTAGGGCACGAGACAGCATGCCATTTCCGTACGTATTTCCCTTCTGCTGCTCGTTCTTTACCAGGGGCACATCATTTCTGTTGTACACATGATCGTGGTCAATACTTAGAGGTACCTGCATATTTCCATACTCCATCGCTCATACTAATGTATCATCTACTTGTATACTCATTTGAATATTAAATAAAGTTCAGTCTTCTCTCAACTATCGTTCGTTCATGACATGGTGTCAGAATCGGTCAAATACGCGTAAAAATGAATCGTGAAAGTAAGACACGCATTGTAAGCTATGCCAGACAACGAAGCAACATCAAGCAGTGGTGCCTTCGTTAGACCACCAAAGCCTCTCCAAATCACTGGTAATAATGTATCAACCACGTGGAAGGAATGGCTCCAGCAATACAATTGGTTCGCAACGGCAGCACAATTGGAAAAGAAAAACGCCGAAATTCAGGTCGCTACATTCATGTCCAGCATTGGCAGTGATGCGATCAATATATACAACTCATTTTCGCTTTCAAGCCAACAGGCAAACAACGTGGAGGCAATAAAAAACAAATTTAATGAATATTTTGCTCCCAAAATAAGTGTTACATTTGAACGTTATATATTTAATACGATGGCTCAAAACGAAAATGAGCCATTCGAAGAATTTTTTACAAAAATAAAAAACCAAGCAAAAAAATGTGCATTCGATAATTTAGAAGACTCCCTTGTGCGCGATAAAATCGTGGTTGGCATAAAAAACGACTCAATCAGAGAAAAACTGCTGGCAGAAGACGACGTCACTTTACAGAACGCCATTAAAATCTGCAAAGCCAGTGAAATGGCAACGCAACAAATTAGAGAGTTACATAAGACGGAAGAAAAAAAAGTCGAAGCTATAAAAAAATATCACACACGTCAAAGCAAATACAACAAAAACAAAACGTACCCGAAAAACAAATCTATGTATAACTGTGTTTGCTGTGGTGAAATACATCAAAGGGGAGAATGCAAAGCATATAATGTAAAATGCAAGCATTGCGGAAAAAAGGGGCATTTACCAGAATTGTGTTTTCGCCGCAACAACAACAACAAAAACAACACGAATAAAAAAGTAAACACTCTGTACAAAGAAGACGAAAGCAGTGAGGACTACGATAGCGATTTACTTGTTTTCAGCATAAACAAAAGAACAACAAATAAAGACGACGCACTTAACTGGTATGAGCAAATATTAGTAAGTGGAAATAGTATTAAATTCAAATTATATTCCGCTGCTCAGTGCAATGTGATTCTGATCAGCTCCCTTAATAGAAATTCTATAAAAAACATTAATCCAGTAAACCAAAAACTAATTGCCTTCGGTGGCACCAAGCTCAACGTTTGCGGAGAAGTTTACATGTCATGCATTGTTAGGAAAAAAGAAAAAACGTTAAAATTCATCGTCGTGAATGACTTTGTTCGTTGCGAACCTATTTTAGGCAAAGAAGACTGCGAGAAATTGGGTTTGTTAGCAAGAATAGACGAACTTAAAATAGACAATTCAATCTTTAATGGGCTAGGCAAACTTAAAAATTTTACTGATGACATAGACCTTGTCGAGAATCCTAAATTCGAACAATATGCTGCAAGAAAGATTCCGCACACTATAAAAAAAATTGTCAAAGATGAAATCGACAACATGGTTAAACTCGGCGTACTGAAGAAAACTGACGGAGCTACTCCGGCCGTATCACCCATGGTAGTAGTAAAACAAAAAGGTAAAATGCGACTATGCATGGATCCAACGGACGTTAATAAGAATATAAGAAGACGGTATCATCCACTAAACACAATCGAAGAAATTACCGCTAAAATAAAAGGTTCGAGTTTCTTTACAATTCTAGATTGCAAAAAAGGGTTTTGGCAAATACAGGTATCAGAACGCACTAAACCGTACCTCACAATGGCAACACCATGGGGTAGATACTCATTCCAGCGGCTACCCTTCGGCTTGGCATCAGCCCCCGAAGTCTATCAATCTTTAATGTCAAACATTCTCGAAAATTGTGAAAACACAGAAGTTTCAATGGACGACATCCTCATTTATGCTAAATCGAAGAACGAACTTCAAAAACGCACAAAAAAGGTACTCGACATATTGCAAACATCCAGCCTTAAATTAAACAAGGAAAAATGCAAGTTCAACGTCAGCACCGTTAAATTTTTAGGACAAATTCTTTCCAGCTCCGGCGTTTCACCGGATCAAGAAAAGACGAAAGCTATAGAAGATTTAGAAACACCGAGAAACCAAAAACAATTACAAAGGATAATTGGAATGGGCACATACCTTGGAAAATTTATACAAAATTTCTCAGAAATAATGTCGCCCTTTCGTAAGCTACTTCAAAAAAATGTAGCATGGTGTTGGACTCTTGAACACGACAACGCATTTGAGAAATTAAAAAAATCTATAGCCTCAATTCCCGTACTTAAATTTTATGATCCAAATCTAGACGTGACACTTCAAGTGGACGCCAGCAAATCTAGTGTAGGCGCCGCATTACTTCAAAACTGCCAACCAGTAGCGTATGCATCAAAAGCACTAACTGCAACACAAGAAACATATGCTCAAATCGAGAAAGAAGCAACAGCGATCCGATTTGCTTGCGAAAAATTTCACCAATGGAAAAAAATTACTATTGAGGCAGATCACAAACCGCTTGAAACTATATTCAAAAAACCTATACACGCCGCATCGACTCGGCTGCAAAAAGTTATACTAAGCGTTATTCCATACAATCCAAAAATAATATACAGGAAGGGTACCGAGATAAAATTAGCAGACGCGCTAAGCAGAGTTGTAAAAATGTTGAAAGTAACGAGCCAGAAGATGATGTTGAAGTTTTAGCAATTTCACAAGCAACACCAGCAACTGCCATAAAGCTAAAAGTAGAAACTTCCAATGACGCAGAGCTGCAATCCTTAATTCAATTTATAACCTCCGGCTGGCCATCATCCATTAAAGACGTAAGTCATTCGGTGCGACCATACTGCAAATTTCGCGAGGAGCTGACAGTGGAGGACAAAATCGTTAGAAAAGGAACGAAAATAATTATACCGAAATCAATGCAGAAAGATATGATACGCAAAATCCATGAAGGACACTTAGGCATACAACGCTGCTTAAATCGTGGACGGGCAGCCGTATTCTGGATTGGCATGCAAAAGGATATACAAGACTTCATCGAAAATTGCAGCATTTGTCAATCACATCAGTCATCGAATACAAAGGACCAATTACTGATGAAGAAAATTCCAACACTTCCTTGGGAAATTGTGGCGACAGACCTTTTCACATTTCATGACAACACCTACCTACTAGTAGTAGACAGCTACTCCGGCTTTCTCGACTTCGCAAAACTAAATAACGCAACATCCGCAGAGGTGATCAGCACGCTAAAGAACTGGTTTGCAACACACGGAATACCAGCCATACTGGAATCCGACAATGGTCCGCAGTTCTCATCGAGGCAATTCGCCGAGTTCATTGGATTATGGGAGATCGAACACCAGACATCCAGTCCACACTATCCACGCTCGAACGGCTTGGCAGAGCGTTATGTACAAGTTGCAAAAAATATGTTGAAAAAATGTTACAAGGATAAATCCGACATACATTTAGCGCTCCTTAACTACAGAAATACCCCACGTAATGAAAGTCTGCTCTCCCCCAACCAACGTTTAATGAGCAGAGTGACGCGCTCAAGACTCCCCACAACCAGCGAAGTTCTAAAGCCAGCAATTGTAAAAAACGTTCATAAATCCATAGAAAAATTACGGTGCAATGGTAGCGCCCAGTTACACACACAGCGCAGCACAAAAACGTACGCTCCTGGGGATAGAGTCAGAATCCAACGCGGTCATAGAGACTGGGTAACTGGCATAGTCGAAAAAGCATATCACAGCGCTCCACGGTCTCTAATAGTCAGAACGGATGACGGAAAACTTCTAAGGCGGAATACGATTTACATTCATCCGACAAAATCTACAATTAAAACAGCACCGACGGTAGTAGTAAACCCCAGATCTGCTTCAAACCTAAGCACAAGTGTATCATCATCACAGCAACCACCAGCTTCAACACAACACGTACAAAGCGAATCGCACTTGGTAACACCATCGTCCGCACCACAATGCAAAGAAGCACAACCGGTAGACAAACCGAAAATCTCCAAATATGGGCGGCCTATTAAGCAAACAGAATTTTATAAAGCATAGAAAAAATGAAATCAATTGTAAAATATCAAATTTGTGTAAACTCGAATTACGCTAAGTCAATTACACTTAAGTATAATTTCAATGAACTTTTCCATTTATTTATCAATTACTTACTTATTAAAAAAAAAAAAAAAAAAAAAAAAATTTAACAGGGGAAGATGTTACGTATATACTTACGCACATACTAATGTATCATCTACTTGTATACTCATTTGAATATTAAATAAAGTTCAGTCTTCTCTCAACTATCGTTCGTTCATGACAGTGACTTTACACGTGGCTTTTCCCAGAACTCTGGCGTCCACACCACTTACTGTTTTCAACTTAGCTCCATGCAATGAACTTATTTCCTTGGTAATCAAGTCGGATCGAATGATGGAGTTTGACGCGCCCGTGTCCGCAGTTAGTACTCGCTCATGTCCATCCACATATTCACTGAGAGTAACGTTGCTTGCCTTGTTATCGATTTGTCTCGTAGAACCCATATTACAGTCGCGGACGAAGTGTCCTGGCCTTCCTCAGTTGTAACAAATCCTGGTTGTCATCAGTCTCGCAGTTTTCGACGTTTCCCAGATTCCTTCATCACATCTGAACTCTCTAACCTCGAACAGTTCGCTTTGAACGCTGGTCTGCACAAGAGCGCGGCCGTTTCCTGTGTCTGAGCAAAGGAGACAGTCTCAACAAATGTTTGCTTTGGATTCGCGTACGCCTCTCGCCTGCTATATTTGTTCCTTATTCCGCTGATAAACCTCTGAATTTTTATCCTCTCGAGGTATTCTCCAAGACTATCTCCATAACACAAATGAGATAGCCTCTCAATCTCACAAGCAAATTTATGCAGGGTCTCATTGAACTTCTGATAGCGGTTCTCTAATTCCATCTGATAGATTTGTCTTCTATACTCGCTACCATAGCGTCTTTCTACGGTTCGCATTAGGGCCTCATAGTAATCTCTCTCATATGCAGGAATTATATGCAAAATTTTTGTTGCAGGTCCCTTCAATGCCATGAGTAGTGCAGCTGACTTCTCCTCCATGCTCCAGCTATTTACTCTAGCCGTCTTTTCGAACTAAAGCTTAAAGATGTAGAAAGGGATGGTGCCGTCAAAGTATGGTGCTTTTATGCTAGGAGGATGCATCCGATTCAAAAGCAAATCGTGGACAGGACCTTCCAATTCGCTAACTTTGGTCGCAATTAGCTCCTCTATTTTGCTTTGCCGACCTTCCAACTCATTGAATTTGGTCCCAATGAGCTCCTGTATTCTGACTTGCCTCTCCTCGAGTTTGTCCTGTCTCTCCTGAAGCTGTACGAGCCGGGATGAAATACGCGTTTCTTGCTCTTGCATTTGAGATTAAATGTGAGCATTCATTTGTGACAGGTTGGCATCCTGTTCATCCAACTTCCGTAGTAACTTGGCATCCTGCGTATCCAACTTTTGTGACATCTTGGCATCCTGCGCATCCAACTTTTAGGAAATTGCGGCCAATAACATGTTCATGTCCATACTCGTAGATGAGCTAGGAGCCTTTTCTTCAACCTTAGTTGCTGACTGCTCTGAATCTTTCGTATTCTTAACAGCCTCTTCCTTTTCCCTTTCTTTCGTGGATGTCTCTTCGTCCTCACGACGGAATTCATATTGGCTCAAATCTATGCCTTCAGCTTCCCTAGCTTCTCGCAGCTCAGCCTTATTCCCGGTTGAAGATAACCCTCGCTTCGCCAATTCCATTTGGAGTGGAAGTATCGTCAAATCTAGAATTTTGAACATTTTCCAATTTTTTTCCGCAATTTATTTAGCAATCCCACTTCTGACACCAATTGTAACGTTTTTCTTAGCTACCCTCGATGATTTCCCAAATCCTTCGAGTCCGATCACTGAATTGCTAAATAGAACTCCCAAGATTTGTTTCTTTGACCTCTCAACCGTCAGGAATTAACTCAACGTTTATTAAGTCTTTAAAAATTACAATTCTTTACTATACCCAATTGCTTATTTTACAATTATTTATGGCACACAATTATTCTCTGCTTCACCCAACTTATCCGTTTCTAAAACACACAGCTCACAGCAATGTTAACTCTACTGAGTTGTCTACTCGTCTCTTCTTGCTCCGTTTATCCTTAACGACGGGGAATTTCCTTTAAACTGCCGACCCTTTTGTTTAAGGATCATTTGCATCATACTGCCGCTTCTTAAGTTTGTTTGTCCTTGGTACGGGTAAGTTGCATCATACTGCCACTTCTTTTGTCTCTCCTTTTTAGTTGGAAATCTCCTCACACTGATACTCCTTTTTTCTGTCCTTCGTATTTGGGATTCCCGTTACAATATGTATACGATTTCCAGGTAAAGAAGCAAGCTGTAGTCGCGAATTTAAGCGCTTGTAATAAATAGAAAAGGTGGCTAAAAAAAGAAGTTGTATGATATTCAAAGCGCGTGGAAGCTTTTTACAAACCTTAACGCTAGTATTAACATTTATAATAAATAATTAAACAAACTAGAACTTAAATTAAATCTAAGATCTTTAGACATCTTGAACAATAAATATTGTGTGTCTGAAATATTGGCAGTCTGTTTGGAGTCAGACTACATAAAACATGTGGGTGATTTGAAGTGCAGCATATAGTTTGAAGTTAAATATTAACATATATTATAATAATGGAGAAATTTCTTTACGTACTCAAACTTATCAACACCCCAAATTTGTGCATCGTAGTACATAATAGATCTGGCACCAGCAACGAAAATTTTCATCCTTTTTTGAAATACCAATCGAAAATCTAAGTGCTTTCTAAATACGAAAATCAAAGTGTTTTCTTAAAAATATCATCCAGGTATTTATATTCCTTGACAATATCAATATTCTCGGTTCTATAATTCGATCGATAACCAGAAGCAATCCGTCTACATATCCTAAAAACTAATATTTTTGATTTGGTTGTCAATTGTTGAGTTGTTTTTACGGAAGAACGCCTGAGATTTGGTAATTATATTATTACAATCATTCAGGGTACCTCATCAATTAGACAACAGTATCTTAAAATGCCTGTTAAAGGCTTGCAGATTACAACACAATTTTAGCGAACGATTTTTTAGAGTTTACGGCCCGCCACCAGTCATTCGGGTTCCTCACAATTATTAAGAGGTGGATTTGCTTGCACTCTATTAATTTTCTTCTTGGCGCGAAGCTTCAATTCTTTAGCAATACATGCGATACATGGACTGCATAAAAACTAGTATTCATAAAATCTTCTAAATGATCCCAAAAAAAATTTTTCGAACATTAAAGCATTGGTTACCAAGCCAAGAATTTTCTCACATTTACTAGCCTAATTTGCATCATCTTAGCCTTACGTTCCTTATTTTCCGCTGAATTTGAGCTGACTGTTTCCTATGTCACGTTTAGTGGCTAAATCTTCCAGGTTTTTGCTTACGAGAAGTCAGATGAGGCTTCACATACTTTATGTTTCGATGCTTGGGATGTTGGTGTTTTTTAAAAGTGACCTTATCTAATTGACTTTATTATTATTTTTACTTAAGATGGCGACCAAGCAATTTGATCTAAAAATTATTGCCACTGGTTGTATATTACTTATAACCAACAGGATTTGTTTTTTTTATTTTGTTGCTATTATCCAATTTTTGTAAAGAATTCTTTTGTGTTTGTTGATTGTTTTGTTTTTAACAAGTTTGCGCTTTCATATAACTATTTTCTTATTTGCTTGGTTAAAAAATGCAATTTTTTTTGTAGATATTGATTTCGATATTTTTTTCTTTCTTCAAATATATATCTTTTAGTCCCCTTTTGTGTTTACCGATTAACATCCGCTGGACCAATACCGCACTAAAACTGTTTATACAAGTTTTATTTTGATATACGTACGTACGTACATATGTATGTACATGAGTATGTTTCACATCACATTCGAATAATTTTAATTAAAGCTTAATTATAATATAAATATCATTTTCAAAGGTTTTAGAGTCATCCAAAAAAAAATTATATAACCCCCAGTTTAGTTTGGGACAAACTTTCGTTTGTGGAGTGGACATTTTAAACTTTTTGCCCTTCTATTTTAAATTAGTGAAATGTTTATATAGTTCAAGAGAACATATTTTTACCTAAGTCTAGATTTTGTGAATATTTTGAAACCGTAAGTATGCGGAAAACGGGTGAACAGACCGTCTGATGTTGAAACGGTATATATTCC
Source organism: Neoceratitis asiatica (assembly GCA_030068015.2). Taxonomy (NCBI): domain Eukaryota; kingdom Metazoa; phylum Arthropoda; class Insecta; order Diptera; family Tephritidae; genus Neoceratitis; species Neoceratitis asiatica. The sequence goes on along the minus strand of CM061530.1, from coordinate 13,881,592 downwards.
CCCCCGAAAGAAAGTTCCACTTCCGGCTGAGGAAAAAATGTATCTCAAAGTAGTTAATTTAATAAACTTGCCATCACCTTGCCAGCTAATTGAGAAACTCTCAACATCCCAAGTGCAAATCCTTTCGACAGTCCCATTGGATTCCCAGCCTCAACCCATTAGAAATTATAGTTTGCATATTCTAGACCTTGCTTTCAGAAAGTTGGTTGTTGTTGCACTCAAAAAATCTATTTCTGTGTCTTGATTTGCAAATGACACAACTGTTGATGAGTTAGGGCATAACATCTCGTCAAAATTAAGCATTAATGATTTAACTATTTGAAAAATAAATTTTAATTATCATTCAAAACTGATGTTTCTGTTGATACATTTGAGATTCTTTTAAATAGCTCATTCTGGCTCCTGGGGCTGTTGTACGTGAAATTGAGAATAAGGTTATAAAGAAAAATTATGGAAACATTGCTCGAGTTCCACGACCAAACGAGTGATCAAATAACTAATCGTAAAATGTTAGAGGTCAGAATACAAAGTTGTCTGATCTTTATTTGAGTAGTCTTCATTGTAACTTCATTTACGAAACGTGGCTAAAACCTTACGTTTTTGATAATGAGATTTTATGCAGCGAGTCTCAAATTTATAGAAGTGATCGCTTGAACAGAATAGGATGAGATTTATTCGTCTTTACCTTTAGAAGAAGTTTACAATTGTCTCACTAGATTCCATTGAATTCAAATGCAGCCGTGTTTGTACCGGTAAGGACTTATATAACCTTATTTTAAATACCTCCCCAGTCAGATATATCAGCGCATCTTCAAATTATTAGCTCATCTAAAAAGTATTGTTTCATTGACCAAAGATTCTGACTCTGTTATGGTCTTTGGAGTTTTCAATTTGCCTTGTGTCTCCGAGGAAACAAATCGATGATAACATCATTCCTGATTATTCTTAAACCTCTTTTACCGAGTTCTTAGAGGAAATGGCTAAGCTTAACCTTAATCAAATTAATTTAGTACCAAATAAGTTTCAAAAACTCTGGATTTAGTGTATGCTGACAAGATTTCAAAATTTTCTGTGATTCGGTGCGACACTCTTGTTCTTTGGGTTGATAACGCAGCATCTCTAATCGGTTCTAGTCTTTGTTTTAACTTTACGAAAGCTAACTTAAAACAGTTGAATCAGGAAATATCCAAATTGATTTGGCCAGACTGTATAGGTAACGTCGAGGAAAGAGTTCTTCATTTTAATAATATTATTTTAGAATTTTATTTGAAAATGTACCAAAACGTTCTTATGGTTCAAGAAAAATTTAAATCCGTTAAAAAACCGAAAGTCTCGCCCTTTTGAACTGTATACAAAAACTGGCTTGCCTATAGACTATATGAAGTACTAAAAGCTAAGCTTAACAAAATTTTTTACAACGATTACTTAATTAAGGTTAAAAGGAACATTGTACGTAATCCTAAGATGTTATATGATTTCGTAACTCCAAACGCAAAAGTTACTTGTTTCCATCCACCATGACATCCAAAAATACTACATCAAGTGACTTTAATGATATCTCGAATATGTTTGCACATTATTTCGAATGTAGTTACTTTATCAATTCACTTGGAAACAATTTTGTCCGTCAGGAGCATTTTTATCCTCAAGCCTCAATTAATATCCCAATTATTTCTCCCGGAGATATATATTGCCAGTTAAAGGCTTTAAAGAGTTCTTTTAGTTACGTTCCTAACATGATTCCAACATGCTTTCTTAAATATTGTGCTTAAAATTTGTACCTGTATTTGACACACCTCTTTAATGCATCCCTAAAACAAGGAATTTTCCCTTTCATATGGAAAATATCATTTATAACTCCGTTACATAAGAATGGTAGTAGATCTTCGATTGAAAATTATAGAAGGATAGCAAATATATCTGCTATATATATAACCAATTAACTTTTTCCATATTTCATTTTTGCAGATGAGCGCGTCATGAGAGCCTCATGGATTCTCGGCTTCGTTTTTGTGAGGATACGAAAGAGACGACATTTTATAATTGATAATGTAATGTAGGTATAATTGTTGGCGTATGCGGATTATATTGATATAATTGGTCATAACACCCGCACCGTAAGTTCTGCGTTCTCCAGATTAGACAAAGAAGCGAAGCGAATGGGTCTGGTAGTGAACGAGGGCAAGACGAAATATTTCCACGCATCAAATAAACAGTCATCGCTCTCCCGACTTGGCTCCCACGTCACTGTTGACAGTCATAACTTCGAAGTCGTAGATAATTTCGTCTATCTAGGAACCATTATTAACAACACTAACTATATCATCATTGAAATCCAATGCAGAATTACTCTTGCCAACAGGTGCTACTTTTGACTGAGTGGGCTTGCTAGGTCATGTTGTTCGAATGGATGAAAGCGCTTTAAAAGTATTCGATGGAGTACCCGCTGGTAGAAGCAGAGGAAGAGGAAGACCTCCACTTTGGAAGGATTAGGTGGAGAGCGACCTGGTATCACTTGGTATATCCAACTGGCGCTAAACAGCAAAGAGAAGAAACGAGGAGCGCTATTGTTGAAGTGGCTATAATTGCGTAAGCGGTGCCTACGCCGAAAAAGAAGAAGAGAATGCAATGTAGGTTCTAGGTACAATGTTATCCGTATGCATATTACTGAGTTATTTTTAACCTACTTAAGGAGATAACGTCAGAGATTAATCGACACTCAAAGTATTCTACGGAAATGTAAATCCAACATGATTGACTCTAACATAAATTAGCCGAATGCTACTAACCGCATCGTTAAGATCTACGAACAATTTATATTTTAATCCAACCATATCTTTTTTCCTCAACCGTGTTAATCCAGATAAAACCCCATCTATGCACTAAGTCTCCAGAAAATTCGTTAATTTAGGTAAAAAGTTTTCTATTTTCCATATTTCAAGTATATGAAATCTTAAACAAGATTTTATGGAATGCATTGGCCGCAAGCTTTGCAACGGCCTGCAGAATTCTCTTGCGGGTTTGGCGCTGCCCCCTTTGCCCAAAGAGGCAGGGTTGTGCAGCGCACGCCATCACGGTATACCAAGCACACTGGGTGAATTTTCCCAATTCTGCATTAAAGAGGGGGCGACACCCCTTTTTACGGAAAGCCCGCGCATGCATTTGTTAGTGTAGAAACCGTTCTGACGAGTACATCTACTTTTAGAGACTTATACCACTGGGTACGCACACACCGATTGCATCACTACCAGCATTTAATTTGGCATTAAATCTGCAACAAATTGCACATAGATCTCAGCGCCAATGCTTCCGGACTAGCTGTGGGTGATAGTGAAAAAAGAGGGGAAATTTGGAAAAACTCAGGAAAATCTCCACATTTGCCGAACAATCGACACCAAGGATATCGTCCTGAAGTAACTCTTGAACCACGAGGCATTCCAGGAAGACCTCCATCCGCGAGAGTCACTCTCAAAAAATTCGAAGACGAACTCACATTGATGCCACGCGAACTCCATTTTTCCCAACCTATTCGACCTATATCCGTTCTGGTCGCACCAGAATATAATAAAGCCCTAAAAATGAAACCATGCATCCAAATGCCCAAAGATCTGCTTACGTCGTGACCGTACGTATACAACGCAAACGCCAATCTAACCTCTCGAATTCCAACACCAACTTTTGCCATCTGGGAGTTAGTAGGATCACTAACTCGCCCTACAACACAGTCTGGCCTGTTTCCCCAGGGGTCTGTCCCACGTTTCTCGATCTGTTGTCTGACCTTCTGACCGTATCATCCGGCCTGGAATTCGGTAATCTTTGAGCCAACCTGACATTCACAACCTGCCGGGAATTGAAGGGGTTGAGATTTTGCCCACCACTGGATGCTGTGATATTTCGTCGTAGTTGGGGTGCAAAAATTCCAATTTCAACTCCCTAACTAGATCCTCCCAACTACCTAACGACTTCCTAACCCACTTCTTGTCTACTACGGCTTTCTCACTGCCGACTACTTCTTGTAGTTCGGCGACCTGAAACAACAACTTGCACTTCAGCTCCATCTGCTGAATCCTCTCGCGCCCGTTCTATTCGCGATAAGACCCACTCGATTTTAGGCATAGCTTTCGCTCCAAGCGGTGCCTTGCCTCCACCCGAAACCAACGCTATCAGCTTTTCTATCTCCTCAGCTTCGATTCGACCGCCATCTTATCCTCATCGAAGCTGAAGGGGTTTACCGAACCTCTCCGTTCAATCACCCGCGATGCCTCTACCGTACCGACTTGAAGACCACGTACTTCCATCTCGTACGCGAGCTCATATTGCGACGATCGCTAAAATTTTCATAATAAAGAATCAGCAAAATAATCAACCGAAATGAGCAACCCTAATAACTTTTTCTTAGATCAAGCCCAAGAAAAAAGAAAAAAATAAGCAAACTCCAAAGAATTTAAATAAAAATAAAAATGAAAAAAACTATCATCGTAATGTGGTATACGTGTTGCCCTATACTGGCACATCAAAAAGATTCATAATAACTCGCATAAACAACAGTAGAGCGTAACCACAAAAATAAACAAAAACAAGAAAGAAATATACAACAATAATAATAGTAACAACAAAAATAATATCAAACACAATCTACAATCTACAAACAAAATGTCTAGTAATATATTATATAAAATATAATTTTAGAAATGATATTAACATATTTAAAAAAAATTTATAATAATAATTTGAAAGAAGATATCAAATACGGTGCATCAAACTTAAAATAACTCAAAACAAAATTTAACTAATCTTATTATTTTATTAAAATAATTTTTCTTTTTTTTTTCAATTGAATGAAGATAAATAAAATAAACCGAAATAGTAAACAACACAAATTTAATTTATCTCGAAGGGGAATTAATTCTAAAACAACGCACTTTCAAAAAAAATCTTGCAACGTCGAGCTGCTTTCGGCAACCCTAATAAAATTTTAACCGCTCTAGAACTTAATCTACACTTATCTTTCGCTTCCCCGCACGTTAGTCCACCTAGACCAAAAACCACAGCTGTGGAACTCTACTAGTAACCCCCTGACCAGTTTCAGCTTGCTTATCACTACAATTGCTACACCCTATACACAATGTACACACTCACTAATAATTTGAACAACACAAAAAGAAAAATTCCTATATAATAAAGGTTCCCCGATGGAACGAACTCACCGAACTTCTTTGAAGTTTAAAACTAATATTTCCACTCTTCGAGTATTCCGGTACACTATGTTCCCATTTTAGCTATACCATACTAAAAATGAAACTAAGTATAATTATTTTTTTACACTAAACAAAACGCTCGAATCACGAAAAGGAGATGTTTTCACTTCTGAAGATTGCAAGAATTTGCTCCGACACGCACATGCGAGTGTGTGTTGATGCCCAATCATTTGGCGCCGTCCCTTTTATTCAAAGGAACCGGGTTGTGAAGTGCACACTACCATGGCACACCAAGCCCAGTGGGTTATTCTTCCCTCGCCGCATTAATGAGAAGGGCAAGACCCCTTTTTACGGAATGCCCGCACAATGCATGCCGTTTCCCTAACATTTGTTAGTGGAGAAACCGTTTCGACGAGTTCACCTTCTTTTGGAGACATATACCACTGGGTACGCACACACCGATTGCAACACTGCCATCATTCAATTTGGCATTAAATTTACTGCCAACGCTTGGAGTGAGAGGGGTAAGAGGTAAAGCAGATAACTTAGAACAACGAGAAGGTGCAAATTCATTGCAACGTCCAACCTCCTCATACATGTCAGGAAACGAGAAGCTCTGTTTTGCTTCTTTCAATGGATTTTTTCGCTGAACATCATTTTTAGATTTTTCAGCTTGCCGTCGATTGTAAAAATCGTAAGTTGCCGAAGCAGTGAAACTGGATGTGGATGGCGGAATATACACATTGGCCTCTTTGAATGCATGTGAGTTCAAATTCAGATGAACTTGAATTTCTGATTTTTGGATTTTTGGTCACTGAAACGGCTTATTGGTAGCGGGAGTAAGGAAAAAGGGATCGCACAATATATTGTGTGTATTTGTTTTTTGTATACACATATGTACCCTGCCAACCAGCACTGGGTAAAAAACTAGATAATTTGAACAAGCATTTGCTGAATAGTGGATAAAAAACTGGGGAACAGCATAGGCATTTTATTAAAGAGAGTGCAGATTTTAGCCACTTTTTCCGTGTACATGTGATCTTGCTGTCCTGTTTCACCCATTCAGTTTAGCGCAAAAAGAAAACATATAACTGTCCTTTTCTAATTTCTCTCGTCAGATGGACACAGGGTTACATTTTTTTAAAAGGCGAATTCATACTTACATATAATTCGCTTCCATATTTAAAATTAAAAACAGTTGTTTGCTATTTTAAAAAAAAGTTATTTATAAATTTATTCATCTTAAAAATATGATTACATATATTAAAATATCTAATTAACAATTATATATTTTAATCGATTTATATCTAAAATTTTACAATTTATTATTATAACTAATTATTTGTATTAAAAAATTACAATATCGAAATTTTAAATTAACTTAAATTCTAAATTCCGCAAACAGGATCTGAAAATATAAAAAATTAGATATTAGAAAATAATGTAACATTAAAAAATCATAAAATAATAATAATAGAAATTAAAAATTTGGTTACAGCGTAAAATTTGGTTATAGGAATTTGAAAACTGAAAAAAAAATTTTAAGAAAAAGTTTTTACAATTTTACAATTTCATAACCAAAAGAAAGATGATCGTATTACCTTTATTTTGATATATATTAAAATTTATTTCAACACTGAAAAAAGGAGTGTATTATACCAAGAAACTTGCACTTTTTACTTTAAATTTGCTTACGCAGTGCATTTATTTACCTGGAAATAAATTTAGTAATTATGAAAAGCAGCAGCCAAGCATTTGTAGTTTGTTTGTTGGCAATATACAGGAGGACTCCCTGTACATATGTATGAAAAAGTACAACTCTAAATATTAATAATTTTTCAACTATTTAAACTATTTTGAAAAAAATACACATCATATTATTTAAACAAAAGCCACTGTTCTCATTTTCACCGTCACATAATAATAATTTTTAAAAACAACTACTCACTGTATATGCGTAATTTAAAATCCTCGAATTCTGCGGTAAACAAATCTGCAATGAAAGAAAAATTGTATATGAGCATAAATTATTGCCATTAAGATCACAGTTTTTATAATAATACTTACTTGTGTTGGCTTCTCTATGGATTTGGAATGCCTGGGAAATCTGAAATGAAAATGATATTAATAATTTAAATAATTTTAATAATTTCGTTGAATTCCTTACCGCTTACTTCAGCACAGCACAATGGTATGTATTCGTTTGAAGTAATACCATTTCATGTGAATTTTCAAGATGGTTGTGATCACTGTTGCCACTCACGCATCGAAAATACACCAAAATTATTACATATTTGCTCCTAAAAATATACATACTGTGACGAAAATCCCAAATACGAAGGACAGGTATAAGAAGTGGCAGTAAGATGCAAATTACCCTTACCAAGGACAAACAAAAGGGTACACAGCGTAAAGAAAATTCCACGTCGTTAAGGATAAACGGAGTAGCTGCAGCAACGTCAGGCAGACGAATAATCAGCTTATTCTTAAGCACGTGAACAGAATGTTTTGGTCATCCTCAGGTATAAAAAGAGCGGCAGTCCCTATGTTCTCGATTTCAGTTATCGGCTTTTCTATTTATCTGACATTCGCTTCGCATATCCGCCACAATATGCAATTCTGCATTTAAAATAGTAAGTTTATTTGGATTTTTGATATTCATATAACATTATATATAAAAATATATGAAGCTAAGTCGAGAAAATTCGATTTTAAAATACTGCAATTATTCGTAGAAAAATTCTTCAGTTTTTTTGCTGGAGTAATTAAGAAAGAGTGATAAGTCTTTAAAATTTTATATTAACAGATGTTTACTAAATACACCATATTAACAATTAAATTGGCACATGATAGTTCTAACGGCAACCATGACTGTGAAAATGAATTCGCTTCATGTGAGAACTTTGAAAAATCCTATGTTTCTTCTTTGCTTTTTCTAACACACGCAGTTCCTAATAGAATACAAATTATTATTAGATTCGCTGTTCTAGCAGGACTAAGTTAAGGAAATTTATTTCTCTATTCGATTCGTGTAGTGATTGCGATCGGCATAACACGAACAGTAGTCGTGACGCACAAAGTTCGTCTAAAAACATGAGTTGGTCCAAAATTTGCCACAGAGGAGTATATTTATAGGTACTCCAATGGACCATATGGTCCATAAATTTTTGCAGGGAAGTTTGCGTGCCTCTTTGTATGTATGCGTTTTACATATATGTACATAAAAGCACCTTTGAATGTATGTGACTTCAACTTCAGATCAACTTGAATTTCTGATTTTTGTGATTTTTGTCATCGTCACGAAGATAGTATATGTGTACGGCGGGTTGAAAGAACCCTACAAATATTTATGGACCATAGGGTCCATTGGAGTACCTATAAATATACTCCTCTGTGGCAAATTTTGGACCAACTCTTGTTTTTACACGAACTTTGTGCATCACGACTACTCTTCGTGTTATACCGATCGCAATCACTACACGAAGTTACAATTGCGCAACAATTTCTATACTCGTATACAGAAAATGTGTGGAAATGATGCTGAGTCATGGTTTTTTTAATGCGGCCTGTAATTGTTTTTGGTTATAAGTAAATGAGCTGTATTCAAAGGCCTATTTTTTGTTAGAAAAATTATTTTTCATTGAATATTTTGTTATACAACAAAGAAAAATTGGTAGAAGAGACAGCTGTTTCGGAGATCACCACATCTCCTCATCAGACTTCTTTTGCCAGAAATCGAACCGACAGATTCTGGCATCACAGGCGAGTGCTCTAACAACTGAGCCAACGTCTGCCATGTAATCTGTTGTTGTATTATTCAATATTTTACTAACCAACAACTATTAAATGCGCTAATATTTAGCCGCTGTTTTTACTTAATGTTGGGTTAGCAAGTTTTTGCAATCCTGCTTACATTCAGGCATTAATAGTCTGAGAAATCTATATAAGTAGGATTGCTTGTCGGGCTCGACTTATATATATTATGGTTTGTTTAATGCGGCCAGTCAGTTTCGTTTGCTGTTGAGGGTCTGCTGGTACGCAAAAGACGTGCAGATTTATTATTAATTCAATGAAAATACGTAGAACAAATACGCAAACTAATAGATATTACATATTTATTAACAATATTCTATTAATATTAATATAAATTTGTACAAAAAATATTATGTTTTACTAACTTTCACCAAAGCAGATGCTATGCGAAAGTAAAAAATATGTTCGAATATAATTATTCGCATATACTCCAAAATATAATCCCTTGTAGGTACTGCATGGTGTACTCGGGTGTTATGCAGAGATGGATTATATGGTCCAGCCCTATGACATCACAATGTTAATTGGACCATATTTTTGTATGGATTGTGGCAGGTTTTGGATTACTCTATTGTCCGCGTGGATTATATATTTCACGTGTGCATGGAGTACTCGCCTTGTTTGCAGGAAAGGAAGGGCATGTGCTTTATTAAGATTGTATATGCTTGGCGTATACGTATTAAAATGCATGAATGCATGTGTTTTCACATCGTCGTCAATTCATCATTAATTTTTGATATTTGGCAAAGTTTGACTTCGCTTGAGGAAACTGTTTGTGGATGAAGAGTAGAAGGAAGGAGGTTTACACGCGTTAGTTGGTTTTGTTGCTTTTACTTCTTATAGCAAATAGCTTATGAAACAACAACATACAACTGCATGCCCTTTTCCCTTTAATCCGTAACATTCAAGTGCCGTCAACAAGCATTGCTTCAAATTGTTATGACTTCGACAAAAAATTCACTTCGTCTGCTCAAATGAAGCAAATCGGCATCGTGTTGCTAAATTTGATGTTCGCCTATTACCTAATATTGCCCAGCAAGGCATTCTTTGCCTTCCCGCGTGCCCTATCTGTCCACAAGCCGGGGATTATGAAGGAAGCAAAATTGCTAAATATTATCAGTGAAGATACAAAATTCTTCAATTTCTAATTTTTGGCCCTTTGCCATGCCTTTGTCTTCTGCCATGAGAAGGGCATTTTTTGCAATTTTAACTAGCGGACATGGTAATGATATTCTTGCTGCGTATACTCAACGGTTCCTAGTATGCGAAAAAATTCTTAATGTTCATAAACGCAAGCGCATCGTCTACAAAGCACATGCGATAAGCAATAATTCTCCACGCGCGCAGCTCTTCCACAAGCATTTTGTATATTAGCGAAGTGGTTTATAGGCGAAGCTTGCGCGATGGGAGAATATATTCCTTCGTATGCTTCTGTTCTATTCTGTGTTTTGGTAGGAGTGCCGAATATGAAAAATTTTTGGTAAGGCAACGCCATGCAAACATTTATGGACCATATGGTCCATTGGAGTACCTACAAATATACTCCTCTGTGGCAAATTTTGGACCAACTCATGTTTTTACACGAACTTTGTGCGTCACGACTACTGTTCGTGTTATGCCGATCGCAATCACTACACGAAGTTACAATTTCGCAATAAGTTATATATTCGTATACAGAAAATATGTGGAAATGAAACTCAGTCAGTTTCGTTTTGTATTTTTTGTATGGATTGGGAAAGGATTTGGATTACTCTATTGTCCGCGAGGACTATATATTTCACGCGTGCATGGAGTACTCGCCTTGTTTGCAGGGCGGTAATAGAGCTGGTATAGTGTGCGTGCTATTTGCAATTTTTGGTGTCTTTATTTTGGGCGCAAGTTCAAATTCCTTTCGCTCGTGCCATATATATAATTCAAAGTAATTATGTTATTAATTTTTAATTTATTTGTCTTATTTTTTTTTGTGTAATTATAAAAATTATCATTTATTCATTGAATATTATGTTATAATTCAAAATATTTATTTTATTTATTTTTTTATTTATATATTTTTTTTTTGTAATCATAAAAACTACATTTTACATTAAACAAAATCTTAAACTTTATATAGTTTTTGAAATAGTCTCTGAAATATTAAAATTTTATTTTTTAATGCATTTTAATTAAAAAAGAACAAAATATTTTATGAAAATGAAATAAAAAATTAATAAATATTATATTTATATTATTCATTATATTTTTATAGGTTTCACACTTCTTCCTGATATTAAACATTCAGTTTACATAATTCTGTTCGTTTAACAGGTAAAATTTAACAGAGTGGTGAATCCCTTTCCCGTGATTTTCTACCTTTGCACAAATTTCAATCGAGCATCGAACCAAATGTCAATTGCGCCTTCTTGTTGTTCTAAGTTCTCTGATCGAGTCTAACAGCGAGTAGGTATAACCACACACGCGCCTGTTTGCGCCGTTGAGCAGAGAACTTATAACAACGAGAAGGTGCAAATGACTTTTGGATTATAAATTCGATATAAACTTGTGCAGAGTTAGAAAATCACGGGAAAGGGATTCACCACTCTGTTAAATTTTACCTGTAAACTGAATGTTTAATATATGGGAAAAATGTAAAACCAATAAAAATATAATGAAAATCAAACGATTTATTATTTTTTTATTTCTTTTACATAAAACAATTTGTAATTTTTTAATTAAAATGCAATAAAAAAAATCTTAATATTTCAGAAACTATTTCAAAAACGATAATAAGTTTAAGTTTTAGTATTCAATGTAAAATGCAGTTTTTATGATTACAAAAAAAATTTAAAAAAAAATTAATAAAATAATTACTTTGAGTTATAATATAATATTACATTTTCTTCGCGACGATTACAAAAATCACAAAAATCATAAAATCAAGTTGATCTGAAGTTGAACACACATACATTCAAAGGTACTTATATGTATACGAAAAACGCATGCATACAAAGGGATAGAAGAACGATGAATAGATTTTGTACGCTTTGCTTCATTTCGGTGGTTGACTATTTGACTTTTTGATGGAGTCAAAGGAACTTTTTGTTGTTGTTGCTTCTTCATCACATTTCGCGACCACGATTTTTTGTATTTGTGATTTTTGTCACTGTCTCAAAGAAGCAACTTGAAGGCATGAGTATGCGGGGCATGCGTGCGAATGCGAATAAACACACTTTGCTTTGTTTTACGGCGCTTGCGTCTATGAATGAAAATGTTATTGTTGTATTCGATTTGAGGTTTGTACTTTTGTACGACAGAAGCAAATAATAATTTCGAGGGACAGAGTAATGGAAGTATGTATGTATATATACGTTTACATGCAAATAATTTCATTAAAGCTACATAATATAATTAAAAGTATTATTAATTGAATTACTTACTCCCGCTACCCACAAGCTGTTTCGGTGACCAAAAATCCAAAAAACAGAAATTCAAGTTGATCTGAAGTTGAAGACACATACACTCAAAGACATCAATGTGTATTCGAAAAACGACAATTTGTGTCATTTCTCTTCCCTTGTATCCGCCATCCACAAGCAATTTCACTGCTTTGGCAACTTACGATTTTTACAAACGACGGCAAGCTGAAAAATCTAAAAATTATGTTCAGCGAAAAAATCTAGTGAAAGAAGCAAAACAAAACTTCTCGTTTGCTGAGATTTGAACCCGAGACAACAAAATTAAATTCAAAGTAGTATAACCATTACGCCACAGACCACTTCAAAAATGCACGATCTAAATATCTAATTGATGATGGCTTGACGGTAAAAACGGACAAGTCTTCAATTTACAAAAGACTAATATATGTACGTACGTACATATATGACCCTCATATGATTTATTTTTAATATTATGTTATATATAAACTATATTATAATTTAATTTTTTTTTCTGTTTTTTTTCTTATAATAATTTAAGTAAAATTTAAAAATAAAAAAATAAAAAAAAAAGTGTTATAAAAATTAAATTTCAGGCCATCCGTATTCCTTTGGTTAAAATGCCAAAGCCCAGTAAAATATTAACATAAGGAAAATAATTGCATACGATTTCTTTGCTTTTAGCAGAAAATCAGTTGACCATACTGCTAATAACATTTATTTTTTTCAGACGGCTGTTAAATTTGGGTGTGGTGAATCCCTTTCCCAAAGTTTTTCAGGACATGTATGATGTGGATCGAGGTTGCAACGAATTTGCACCTTCTCGTTGTTATACGTTCTCTGGTTGAGTGCTATTCTGTCTAAACAAAAATATAAGTAATGTAAAAATGTTAATATATATGTATGTATCATGTCAACGTAAACAAATTACAATAAGGTAACAGCAATTTAGATCAATTGTGAAAGGACATTTAAGTCTAGGAATTTTAATTCTATATACATATATAAAATTCTCCTGTCACAGTTTTTGTCCTCGAACTCCTCCAAAATGGCTAAACCGATTATTAAGAAAATTCGTATATACAAGTATATTCGTTAGATCAGCGAATGAATATAACCTATTTTTCATACCGGGAAGTGAACCTGGGACTGACCTTTTCGCAAAAATCGTATTTATGTTTCGTTTTTCTTGAAATTCGGTAAATACTTATCTATTTGCTTAGATTAGTAGGAGCACTACTTTTCTCTCTGGGAAGTGAGCCATGGACCGACCTATTTGAAATCTTATCTATCTATATAAAATTCTCGTGTCACAGTGCCTGCCTTAGAACTCTTCCAAAACGGCTGGAAAGACTTCAATGAAATTTCGTATATATATTCGTTAAGTCTGCGAATGGGGTTTTGTCTATTTTTCATACCGGGAAGTGGACTGACCTATTCAAAAAATATTTTATTTATAAGTCCATTTTGTAGAAAATTTGGTGCATAGGTAGCCCTTTTCTTAGATTAACACTAACACTATTTTTTCCCGGAAAGCGGATCAGGCCGAAAATCGTATTTATAGTTATTTTGACATGAAATTATTTCTCCAGGAGGTCAACCGATATATTTGAAAATAAAAATATATATATTTATGGTTCGATTTGGTTAAATAATTAGATGATATGATTAAAAGAAATAACTTTGTTTTCCGGAGTTGGACCAGGGACCGGGAAAGGTACAAATTGTAAAAGATTGGTATGATTTGGATGTAAGATAGATTGTGAGTAGGTAAGGGTATGTTCGATGCCCAATGGTATTAACCTGCGACTGCGGATTAAAATCTGTTCTTATGCGTCTAACTTTATTTTAAATATACATAGATCCGAAGGGTGCATTTAGCTTACTGCGCAGTATTTATATTGACGTATAGTTCAAATACCTAATAGTGGCGACTTACATATACAAATACATAGCTAAATTAGTAATACAATAAAAAACTTAATATCTTGTATTAGATGATGCTTTATCATTGTAAAACAAATTAGAATAAAAATTGGGCTAAATATAAAAAGCCACAAGAACGTGAGGCGGGCCTGCTAGTATTTATATAAACCACATGTATACCCTGTGACTGAATCTCTGAAGAGAGTAATCCGAGGTTAATCGTTTCGGGTACATTTGGGTATTAATTAATCGCAACTAATTTCAAATGGGTATATATTCGACAATGTGCTGTCAGAACCTTGACTCAGCCATTCAATTACATTTTGAAATTCGATTCGGATTATTTTTTTCAATAATTCTACGAAGCTGAACATTTTTAGCTTTTGATAGGGAACATTTCGGCCGCATTCGTTATTGCTGTAGCATATAACTTCGAAGTGGAATTGGTAGGTTGATGTAATATGTACCAAAAAGGGTTTTAATTTAAACTATTTTGCCATTTTAGATTGCTACAGGCATGGTGCTCTTAATTTTTTTTTTTTGATTTTCATCTCATTCAAAATGATGTCACTAACAAGTTTTAATCCAGTCGATTACATACACGAATTGCGTGCGGCGCTTTGGGTGCTCTTACTATTGATAGTCATAAAACGCATTAGACGCATGACTTGTCGCATCACATCATGGTGTTCTTACAGCTGATGTGTTGCACAGCTATTATTATCAGGTATGGTGATATTGTAAAGTTTTAATGAAAATCTAATTTGTGTATATTCTATATTCCGTTCAAAATATCTCGATTTTGTATGTGGTGTACCTGTTACGTAAGTATGCACATCTCTCAAATGGCAGCAAAGCCGCGCAACTTCGTTCCCATGATTCTTACTCGTCTTCGGATGAAGATGATGTTATTTCGGCTGCAGATAAAGGCCCGAACACAATTACAGGCGGTCGCGGTGGTGATAATGATACGGCACTACCAGTCCGACAACTTCAATTGTAATTGTAGACAAAAAAGGTTTATCGGGACGTCGTGAGGCTGAGTATTCAACGATAAAAATATATATAATGTAAAAAAATAATTTTTTAAAATAAATGCATTTTGTGAAAAAATTAAATAACGTTATTCTCATTTATTGGCACAACTGAACTTCTGTAGTGTTTCAAACTTAACTTAGTTGGTGTTTATTGGAATAAGGGTTAATCAATTAATCATTGATTTAATAATAATGATTAAGAATTGATTTAAGAGACCAAATTTAAAACAAATTAGCACATAATTTTCCATTTTATTTTATTAATAAATACTGTAATAACCTTAACTTAAAATAAATCGCAGTTAAAATTTACTGAAGCGCCAGTCGATGTACAATATTTTTGGTCAACCTGACTTTTGTTAACACAAATGAACTCGATGGTCTTCCTACACGTGAACAGGCCACGTATAATTGCCCATAGGAGAAACATTCATTCTCTAAATCTAAGACGCAAATAGACATTGTTTGGCTTTGTGACTTATTTATAGTTATCGCGAAAGCTAAACAAATTGGAAATTGCAAAAAATGGCCATATATGAGGGGTCCATAATAAGCGGTCTGACAATTTCCTGTAACAAATATAATGTGAGTCGCCATCTGTTCGAGATTTACGAAACTTACGATTAATAACAACTATCAACTTTGATAATCAGTTTATTGTTATTTATAAATTATTTAGGCCATTAATCGAAATAAAAACTATACTTTCTCCTCAGTTGGACCAAATTACATGTAAATGCCGACTTTCATCAATATCGGTTGAGTTGGTGAAGAGTTCACTGGGAGCATACATTGCTACACTGGATATATGGATATAATTGGTAAGTATTTGATTTTATTTAAATTTAAATTTTAATTTTGATTTTTGAAGCACTTTGCTTTCCAGAAAATTATGTAAAGTGGAAAAAATATTGGTAATCTTTTATAAACATTTGAATAAATATGTTTCTTTAGTACACCTTCACTCTGTTATATTGAAATCACATTTCTTTCTTTTAGTCTATAGTTATATGAATGGTGCAATGGAGCGAATGCCATTTTGTCTTTCATGCCAGCAATGCTAGACCAACGAGTCAATGAAACGAGGTCGTATTAAATAAGATTTGAGTTACTTTAACACACAAAAAATTGAAAAAAGAAAATATTAAAGTCTCTCTGTATCTCTGCAGTAATAAAATGTCAAACATGAGAGTATTTTCCAGTTGTTTTATGAAGAACAAAACTAAGACTGAAGTAAGATGGCTATCTAATCTGCTTGAAAAGATGTATGAATCTGTTTGATATTGTTAGTGGTGTGGATGTATGATGTGGATCGAGGTTGCAACGAATTTGCACCTTCTCGTTGTTATACGTTCTCTGGTTGAGTGATATTCTGTCTAAACAAAAATATAAGTAATGTAAAAATGTTAATATATATGTATGTATCATGTCAACGTAAACAAATTACAATAAGGTAACAGCAATTTAGATCAATTGTGAAAGGACATTTAAGTCTAGGAATTTTAATTCTATATACATATATAAAATTCTCCTGTCACAGTTTTTGTCCTCGAACTCCTCCAAAATGGCTAAACCGATTATTAAGAAAATTCGTATATACAAGTATATTCGTTAGATCAGCGAATGAATATAACCTATTTTTCATACCGGAAAGTGAACCTGGGACTGACCTTTTCGCAAAAATCGTATTTATGTTTCGTTTTTCTTGAATTTCGGTAAATACTTATCTATTTGCTTAGACTAGTAGGAGCACTACTTTTTCCCTCTGGGAAGTGAGCCATGGACCGACCTATTTGAAATCTTATCTATCTATATAAAATTCTCGTGTCACAGTGCCTGCCTTAGAACTCTTCCAAAAAGGCTGGAAAGACTTCAATGAAATTTCGTATATATATTCGTTATGTCTGCGAATGGGGTTTTGTCTATTTTTCATACCGGGAAGTGGACTGACCTATTCAAAAAATATTTTATTTATAAGTCCATTTTGTAGAAAATTTGGTGCATAGGTAGCCCTTTTCTTAGATTAACACTAACACTATTTTTTCCCGGAAAGCGGATCAGGCCGAAAATCGTATTTATAGTTATTTTGACATGAAATTATTTCTCCAGGAGGTCAACCGATATATTTGAAAATAAAAATATATATATTTATGGTTCGATTTGGTTAAATAATTAGATGATATGATTAAAAGAAATAACTTTGTTTTCCGGAGTTGGACCAGGGACCGGGAAAGGTACAAATTGTAAAAGATTGGTATGATTTGGATGTAAGATAGATTGTGAGTAGGTAAGGGTATGTTCGATGCCCAATGGTATTAACCTGCGACTGCGGATTAAAATCTGTTCTTATGCGTCTAACTTTATTTTAAATATACATAGATCCGAAGGGTGCATTTAGCTTACTGCGCAGTATTTATATTGACGTATAGTTCAAATACCTAATAGTGGCGACTTACATATACAAATACATAGCTAAATTAGTAATACAATAAAAAACTTAATATCTTGTATTAGATGATGCTTTATCATTGTAAAACAAATTAGAATAAAAATTGGGCTAAATATAAAAAGCCACAAGAACGTGAGGCGGGCCTGCTAGTATTTATATAAACCACATGTATACCCTGTGACTGAATCTCTGAAGAGAGTAATCCGAGGTTAATCGTTTCGGGTACATTTGGGTATTAATTAATCGCAACTAATTTCAAATGGGTATATATTCGACAATGTGCTGTCAGAACCTTGACTCAGCCATTCAATTACATTTTGAAATTCGATTCGGATTATTTTTTTCAATAATTCTACGAAGCTGAACATTTTTAGCTTTTGATAGGGAACATTTCGGCCGCATTCGTTATTGCTGTAGCATATAACTTCGAAGTGGAATTGGTAGGTTGATGTAATATGTACCAAAAAGGGTTTTAATTTAAACTATTTTGCCATTTTAGATTGCTACAGGCATGGTGCTCTTAATTTTTTTTTTTTTTTTGATTTTCATCTCATTCAAAATGATGTCACTAACAAGTTTTAATCCAGTCGATTACATACACGAATTGCGTGCGGCGCTTTGGGTGCTCTTACTATTGATAGTCATAAAACGCATTAGACGCATGACTTGTCGCATCACATCATGGTGTTCTTACAGCTGATGTGTTGCACAGCTATTATTATCAGGTATGGTGATATTGTAAAGTTTTAATGAAAATCTAATTTGTGTATATTCTATATTCCGTTCAAAATATCTCGATTTTGTATGTGGTGTACCTGTTACGTAAGTATGCACATCTCTCAAATGGCAGCAAAGCCGCGCAACTTCGTTCCCATGATTCTTACTCGTCTTCGGATGAAGATGATGTTATTTCGGCTGCAGATAAAGGCCCGAACACAATTACAGGCGGTCGCGGTGGTGATAATGATACGGCACTACCAGTCCGACAACTTCAATTGTAATTGTAGACAAAAAAGGTTTATCGGGACGTCGTGAGGCTGAGTATTCAACGATAAAAATATATATAATGTAAAAAAATAATTTTTTAAAATAAATGCATTTTGTGAAAAAATTAAATAACGTTATTCTCATTTATTGGCACAACTGAACTTCTGTAGTGTTTCAAACTTAACTTAGTTGGTGTTTATTGGAATAAGGGTTAATCAATTAATCATTGATTTAATAATAATGATTAAGAATTGATTTAAGAGACCAAATTTAAAACAAATTAGCACATAATTTTCCATTTTATTTTATTAATAAATACTGTAATAACCTTAACTTAAAATAAATCGCAGTTAAAATTTACTGAAGCGCCAGTCGATGTACAATATTTTTGGTCAACCTGACTTTTGTTAACACAAATGAACTCGATGGTCTTCCTACACGTGAACAGGCCACGTATAATTGCCCATAGGAGAAACATTCATTCTCTAAATCTAAGACGCAAATAGACATTGTTTGGCTTTGTGACTTATTTATAGTTATCGCGAAAGCTAAACAAATTGGAAATTGCAAAAAATGGCCATATATGAGGGGTCCATAATAAGCGGTCTGACAATTTCCTGTAACAAATATAATGTGAGTCGCCATCTGTTCGAGATTTACGAAACTTACGATTAATAACAACTATCAACTTTGATAATCAGTTTATTGTTATTTATAAATTATTTAGGCCATTAATCGAAATAAAAACTATACTTTCTCCTCAGTTGGACCAAATTACATGTAAATGCCGACTTTCATCAATATCGGTTGAGTTGGTGAAGAGTTCACTGGGAGCATACATTGCTACACTGGATATATGGATATAATTGGTAAGTATTTGATTTTATTTAAATTTAAATTTTAATTTTGATTTTTGAAGCACTTTGCTTTCCAGAAAATTATGTAAAGTGGAAAAAATATTGGTAATCTTTTATAAACATTTGAATAAATATGTTTCTTTAGTACACCTTCACTCTGTTATATTGAAATCACATTTCTTTCTTTTAGTCTATAGTTATATGAATGGTGCAATGGAGCGAATGCCATTTTGTCTTTCATGCCAGCAATGCTAGACCAACGAGTCAATGAAACGAGGTCGTATTAAATAAGATTTGAGTTACTTTAACACACAAAAAATTGAAAAAGAAAATATTAAAGTCTCTCTGTATCTCTGCAGTAATAAAATGTCAAACATGAGAGTATTTTCCAGTTGTTTTATGAAGAACAAAACTAAGACTGAAGTAAGATGGCTATCTAATCTGCTTGAAAAGATGTATGAATCTGTTTGATATTGTTAGTGGTGTGGATGTATGATGTGGATCGAGGTTGCAACGAATTTGCACCTTCTCGTTGTTATACGTTCTCTGGTTGAGTGATATTCTGTCTAAACAAAAATATAAGTAATGTAAAAATGTTAATATATATGTATGTATCATGTCAACGTAAACAAATTACAATAAGGTAACAGCAATTTAGATCAATTGTGAAAGGACATTTAAGTCTAGGAATTTTAATTCTATATACATATATAAAATTCTCCTGTCACAGTTTTTGTCCTCGAACTCCTCCAAAATGGCTAAACCGATTATTAAGAAAATTCGTATATACAAGTATATTCGTTAGATCAGCGAATGAATATAACCTATTTTTCATACCGGAAAGTGAACCTGGGACTGACCTTTTCGCAAAAATCGTATTTATGTTTCGTTTTTCTTGAATTTCGGTAAATACTTATCTATTTGCTTAGACTAGTAGGAGCACTACTTTTCCCTCTGGGAAGTGAGCCATGGACCGACCTATTTGAAATCTTATCTATCTATATAAAATTCTCGTGTCACAGTGCCTGCCTTAGAACTCTTCCAAAAAGGCTGGAAAGACTTCAATGAAATTTCGTATATATATTCGTTATGTCTGCGAATGGGGTTTTGTCTATTTTTCATACCGGGAAGTGGACTGACCTATTCGAAAAATATTTTATTTATAAGTCCATTTTGTAGAAAATTTGGTGCATAGGTAGCCCTTTTCTTAGATTAACACTAACACTATTTTTTCCCGGAAAGCGGATCAGGCCGAAAATCGTATTTATAGTTATTTTGACATGAAATTATTTCTCCAGGAGGTCAACCGATATATTTGAAAATAAAAATATATATATTTATGGTTCGATTTGGTTAAATAATTAGATGATATGATTAAAAGAAATAACTTTGTTTTCCGGAGTTGGACCAGGGACCGGGAAAGGTACAAATTGTAAAAGATTGGTATGATTTGGATGTAAGATAGATTGTGAGTAGGTAAGGGTATGTTCGATGCCCAATGGTATTAACCTGCGACTGCGGATTAAAATCTGTTCTTATGCGTCTAACTTTATTTTAAATATACATAGATCCGAAGGGTGCATTTAGCTTACTGCGCAGTATTTATATTGACGTATAGTTCAAATACCTAATAGTGGCGACTTACATATACAAATACATAGCTAAATTAGTAATACAATAAAAAACTTAATATCTTGTATTAGATGATGCTTTATCATTGTAAAACAAATTAGAATAAAAATTGGGCTAAATATAAAAAGCCACAAGAACGTGAGGCGGGCCTGCTAGTATTTATATAAACCACATGTATACCCTGTGACTGAATCTCTGAAGAGAGTAATCCGAGGTTAATCGTTTCGGGTACATTTGGGTATTAATTAATCGCAACTAATTTCAAATGGGTATATATTCGACAATGTGCTGTCAGAACCTTGACTCAGCCATTCAATTACATTTTGAAATTCGATTCGGATTATTTTTTTCAATAATTCTACGAAGCTGAACATTTTTAGCTTTTGATAGGGAACATTTCGGCCGCATTCGTTATTGCTGTAGCATATAACTTCGAAGTGGAATTGGTAGGTTGATGTAATATGTACCAAAAGGGGTTTTAATTTAAACTATTTTGCCATTTTAGATTGCTACAGGCATGGTGCTCTTAATTTTTTTTTTTTTTTTGATTTTCATCTCATTCAAAATGATGTCACTAACAAGTTTTAATCCAGTCGATTACATACACGAATTGCGTGCGGCGCTTTGGGTGCTCTTACTATTGATAGTCATAAAACGCATTAGACGCATGACTTGTCGCATCACATCATGGTGTTCTTACAGCTGATGTGTTGCACAGCTATTATTATCAGGTATGGTGATATTGTAAATTTTTAATGAAAATCTAATTTGTGTATATTCTATATTCCGTTCAAAATATCTCGATTTTGTATGTGGTGTACCTGTTACGTAAGTATGCACATCTCTCAAATGGCAGCAAAGCCGCGCAACTTCGTTCCCATGATTCTTACTCGTCTTCGGATGAAGATGATGTTATTTCGGCTGCAGATAAAGGCCCGAACACAATTACAGGCGGTCGCGGTGGTGATAATGATATGGCACTACCAGTCCGACAACTTCAATTGTAATTGTAGACAAAAAAGGTTTATCGGGACGTCGTGAGGCTGAGTATTCAACGATAAAAATATATATAATGTAAAAAAATAATTTTTTAAAATAAATGCATTTTGTGAAAAAATTAAATAACGTTATTCTCATTTCTTGGCACAACTGAACTTCTGTAGTGTTTCAAACTTAACTTAGTTGGTGTTTATTGGAATAAGGGTTAATCAATTAGTCATTGATTTAATAATAATGATTAAGAATTGATTTAAGAGACGAAATTTAAAACAAATTAGCACATAATTTTCCATTTTATTTTATTAATAAATACTGTAATAACCTTAACTTAAAATAAATCGCAGTTAAAATTTACTGAAGCGCCAGTCGATGTACAATATTTTTGGTCAACCTGACTTTTGTTAACACAAATGAACTCGATGGTCTTCCTACACGTGAACAGGCCACGTATAATTGCCCATGGGAGAAACATTCATTCTCTAAATCTAAGACGCAAATAGACATTGTTTGGCTTTGTGACTTATTTATAGTCATCGCGAAAGCTAAACAAATTGGAAATTGCAAAAAATCGCCATCTATGAGGGGTCCATAATAAGCGGTCTGACAATTTCCTGTAACAAATATAATGTGAGTCGCCATCTGTTCGAGATTTACGAAACTTACGATTAATAACAACTATCAACTTTGATAATCAGTTTATTGTTATTTATAATTTATTTAGGCCATTAATCGAAATAAAAACTATACTTTCTCCTCAGTTGGACCAAATTACATGTAAATGCCGACTTTCATCAATATTGGTTGAGTTGGTGAAGAGTTCACTGGGAGCATACATTACTACACTGGATATATGGATATAATTGGTAAGTATTTGATTTTATTTAAATTTTAATTTTAATTTTAATTTTAGAAGCACTTTGCTTTCCAGAAAATTATGTAAAGTGGAAAAAATATTGGTAATCTTTTATAAACATTTGAATAAATATGTTTCTTTAGTACACCTTCACTCTGTTATATTGAAATCACATTTCTTTCTTTTAGTCTATAGTTATATGAATGGTGCAATGGAGCGAATGCCATTTTGTCTTTCATGCCAGCAATGCTAGACCAACGAGTCAATGAAACGAGGTCGTATTAAATAAGATTTGAGTTACTTTAACATAACAAAATTGAAAAAGGAAAATATTAAAGTCTCTCTGTATCTCTGCAGTAATAAAATGTCAAACATGAGAGTATTTTCCAGTTGTTTTATGAAGAACAAAACTAAGAATGAAGTCAGATAGCTATCTAATCTGCTTGAAAAGATGTATGGATCTGTTTGATATTGTTAGTGATTTTTCAAGTGACAAACCTGAAATGAAGTATATGTTAACAATCGGTGGTAAAGCATTTGTAGATTATTTAGCTGATATCTTGAAAAATTTAATATTAAATAAGCAACTTCAAAGAACATATAAAACACTTGTCGATGAAAAAGCAAAGATATTTTGTTTCATTACCAATATCGAGCTATATCTGAAACATATCAACAACAATATCTGTGAACAGTTTCATTGTCAGTCTGCAAATTTTGAAAAATTTTGCATCTCAACAGGGTGTTACAAAAGAACGAAAAATTTATATAGAATATTTTAATTAATAACAGATACGCAAGAAAATGCCAAATATTTTTCAATTCAAACTTTTTCGATGCTTTACTAACTTTTCTTGTTAAATGTTTTAAAACGCGAGCTATAAATCAATTTGTATATTATGACCAAATATAAAGAGTTTTATGGAATATTTTGAATATAGCAAAACAGAATAATAAAACTTGCCTGAGGAGAATGAGCTCTATATGTTTAACTTTCTATATTCATAAAACAAATCTAATTATCTAAGTGTGTTAAGAGAGAATGAAATAATTTTAAAAATTATGCTACTAAAAACTGCCTTTTATTAGACTAAAGGAAAAATAGTGTTATATAAGATTAATATATTTTTTCCGGGTGCAAACCTCTTATAAGCAAAATCGTATTTCACTATACGTTTCGACACCAGCGACATCTCAGCTACGCGTACGGCAGAGAACGTATAACAACGAGAAGGACAAATTACGAAAAATCGTGGAATATGTCAAACCGATGCTAGAACACGATGAGTGCATCGAGTTGTATTTTTAGCATTTCCCCACAGCCTGCCAGAAAGTAACAGAGTTTGCTATTGATGCATAACATTGAAAATTGGGTTAGGGATGAAATTATGAAATTTTATCAATATATATCATGCCCTTTTTAAATTTCTATATTTTCTTATAGAAAATATTTCATGTTTACTCTCAATATATGTTGATATGCCGTCGGCATTTATTTGTATTCTAAAGTTTCAATTTAAAATTTGATATCCTGTAATAGAAATATGTACATATATGAAATTATTCTTTGCCTCTGTCGTACAAATGTACAAAACTCAAATCGAATACAACAATAACATTTTCATTCATAGACGCAAGCGCCGTACAACAAAGCAAAGTGCGTTTATTCGTAAATACCACCGCACACATGCCCCGCAGGTTGCTTCTTCGCGACGGTGACAAAAATCACAAATACAAATTATGGTCGCGAAATGTGACGCAAAAACAACAATAACAAAATATTCCTTTGACTTCGCCAAAAAGTCAAATAGTCAACCAACGAAATGAAGTGAACCATACAAAAACTACGATCGTTCTTCTATATTTGCTGTTCGCCTGTAACCGCTATATGGAGCAAGCTGATGCCTTGCGCTGGCACACGCCAAAAGTTCCTTGAGTTCAAATCCTCGCTTCTTTTTCGCATTTTGATTTTATTAAATTGGCGAATTCTTCGATCATCGCCAAAATTGCTTTTGGATGAAGGGGTATAAAGGTAAGAAGTTAGCATGCCCTTGTGTTTGTATGCGTTTTTTATATGCATACAGGGACCTATGAATGTGTTTGGCTTTGCTTCAGCTCAACTTTGTTTTTTGATTTTTGTAAATTTGAATGAAGGAAGGGCGGCATTCGCATTTTTATGGTTGTATATATGCGTATACGTATTAAAAATGCATGAATGTATGCGTTTTCACATCGTCGTCAACTCAACATTAATTTTTGAGATTTGACAAAATTTGACTTCGCTTGGTGAAGAATTTCAGGTACAGTGAACTCTGTGTCCACGAATATGCACATCATATTTGAACCATGCAGCGTACATCTAGCTACAGTACTTTTACATAAGTAATTGCTCATTGATTTCTGGTTTATAAAATATTTCGATAATACCGAAGTATTAAACATAAATTTAACGAAAAAAAATATTTAAAAATAATCAAACGCTTTTTAAAACATTCGTTTGACAAATGTAAAGAACTCAGTTCGGATTATCGAGAGTGCGTTTTACAATTGTCCAGTGAAGACACAAAATTCTTCAACTTCTAATTTTTGGCACTTTGGTTTGTGGAAGGGTCGCGCGAAGGGAGATGTGTGCGTTCGCGACGAGGACTTTTTTTGCAATTAAAACCAGCGGCCATTAAAAGGCGTTGTCAAGGTAATTTTATTTTTGCTGGATGTGTACGCTTTTTTCTTGTTTACATATAAACGTATGTACGTACATACATATCATCACATGTGCGTATATATGCACATATACTTGTATATGTATGTAGAAATATGAGCATACGTGCTTGTTCTTATCACGCTTATTTGTACGCACGCTCATATGTTAATTTGCCAGATGAATTTGATTTGTTTATTTATTTTGATATTTGCTACCAAAAATAATTAAATATGCTTAAAATAGAATTAATTCTCATATTAGGATATAATTAGTATTAATTTCTCATTAAAAAATATTAGCAAAAAATAAGAAGTAGGTAAATAGAAATATATCATTTTTAAATTTCAGAAATATTTAATAAATATATACACATTTTTAAAATCCAATCATCAAAAATTGATAAGCTCAGAATATTCTGATAATAACCATCTACGTGCTTACATTTATCTCGCACAGGTTTTATCAATTTTACGTTTATTTTGCATTAATTTTCTCATATTTAGCATGATTTCTGCTAGTTCACTGTTAACTAGTGCTGAATAGGGCTCATCCGTGCCTGGGGTGAAATGCACCCATCGTGTTCTGGCTCAGTGAAAAAGCGGAATGAAATGACCATCGGCACGCGCTGGTCCTTCTCGTCGTTATACGTTCTCTGCGTACGGTATGGAGTTGAAAAAAGTACACCAAATTAATAAAAACAAGAGTTTGCATACTCCTCTATACTCTGCATATGATTCTGCTCTTGTCGTAAACTTCTGTTCTATAAGCCTTGACGGGACTACATATTTATTTATTTAATTCAATTTTTTATATACATCGGCGAATATTCAACAGATAATGTTCAGAAGGCACCAGTATCACTATGTAAATAAAATAATCCACTGTTTTAAATTCAAAACAAATTTTAAAATCTATATATACTTATATAAAAATCAATGCAAATTTTGATGAACGCCTATAACTTGAGAACCACCAGATCAAATTACACAAAATTTTTAGGAAATATAAAGGGATATTAGGAAAATGTTAGTCTGTAAGTTTTCATGAGATTGGCGCAGCCGTTCCAGAGGTATGACCATTTTAGTGGACATTGGCAGAGAACTTATAACAACGAGAAGGTGCAAATTCGTTGCAACCTCGATCCACATCATACATGTCCTGAAAAACTTCGGGAAAGGGATTCACCACACCCAAATTTAACAGCCGTCAGAAATGTTATTAACAGTATGGTTAAGTGATTTTCTGTTATGAACAGAGTGTCACTTGTTGGTTTATGTTATTTTTACTCTTTTCTTTTTGTTAATTTGATATGTCAATAATTGCGCCAAAAAGGCAAAAAGTGAAAAAAATTTCTTGGTGCGGACGAACGCTTTCATGCTAAGTAAAAAAATGTGCAAAAGTGTAAAAAAATGCCTAAAATTCGGAAGTGTCGTGTTTCGGGGTGTTGCAGCACCAGCGAGGTGTTGCGACTATACAATTTTCCAAGTCAAAGTGACTTGGCGAATAAATGGATGCAGAACTTTGCCCAACGCTCACTTGCCGCCGCACAACACATTCATATGTGACCGGCATTTCACCGATGATGAGAAAGGGTCTAGGTACCTCAAGCCAAATGCCGTGCCGACGTTGTATCTGGGTAAGTAATTTGTTATCAACATAAACTACTTATAATTAAAAGAAATATACAAAAGATATGGGATTGTGCGATTGTTTGATATGTGTATATATGTATGTGCATATTATGTAAATATATACATAAATACATCCATACATTTTTGGCGCACGTATGATCCCAGTAGAAATTTTTATACACATGCCCAAAAATGACATACTAAAGACAGCCGAAAAAAAATATTAATATAATATATATATTATATTCTATTGTAAAATTATGCTTTTTTATATACTTTTAATACTTTTATTTATTATTAATATTGGGTGTCCATCGTAATTCGATAGTTTATTTTCCATATACATATGTACATATGCATATATATGTATGTATGTCACTTTGAGTACACATACATATGTATGGATGTATGTATGAATGCATGCATATGTAGGTCAGTGGGTTATGTTATGTTAATGTAGGTCAGTTGATCTACACATATGGATGTGAACGTGTGCATACATATATGCACATTAGGTATGTCAGGAAATATTCTAATATAAGATGTTAGGAGTAAATAATTTTTTTTTTTGTAATATTTTAATTTTATTAATGTTTAGGGCATATTAGTGGATAGTAATTAATAATAACTATTCATTGTATGCATTATAGGAGATTTTTCGAAGAGCGATCCACCATTTAGTTTTCAAGCAACTAATCCGAAAAAAAGCTGCTGTGTGGCAAGCTGTACGACGGGGAAAAAAGGGAAAATGTACGAGTTTCCTAAACGAAAGTTGCTCGAAACGAATGGGCGATAGCTTGCAACTCGAAAGTTCCACTATAGAAAGGTATTAAGTTATATATATGTGGTAGGCACTTTCATAAGAAAGATGTATCATCTAAAAGAATCCTAAATGGGACCTTCCCTGTATTGAATTTGGGTGATGGGGAAGATGGGGGGAGTTCAGAGTCTTCGGAGTGGGTTATGCCTTCTGTTCAGATAAGTTATAGCGGACCATTGGCCGAAAAACCAAAGAGAGATAGTCAGCCAAAGGATAAAGAGGAAAATATTGCTGAGTGTCACTTCTCGTTTGAAGATAGCATGGATGATGATGATCGCAACATGGATAACGGAAGAGTAATAAGCGATCAAGATCACTATGCTATGGTGGCGCGAACATATCAACGCAATGCCCTAAAGCAGGATAAGATAATAAGAGATCTTAGGGCACAAATAGCTTCGTTGGATACAAAATACAAAGCACTAGAAAAAAATGCATCACTTATAGCGCTGATGCAAGTCCGTACGCAATTACGTTTGCCAGGATGATTTTGTGCACAACAAAATCGTATAGCGAAGAGGAACGTATACTGGCTCAAAATGTGAACTACATGTCCACAAAAGCCTACAACTCTATGAGGGATGATTTGTTGTTTACCTTGCCTCATAAAAAAAACCCTGCTACGTTGGCGTCCCATCCGTTATGTAGCCCCCGGAGTTGACAATAAAGTTCTGGAGAACTTGGAGAATATTGTCAAAGAAATGACTGAACAGGAGTGTGTATGTCAAATCATTTTTGATGAAGTAGCCATTAAAAAAGATTTGACATATAATAAAACGCGGGATGTCATTGATGGCTTCGTGGATAACGGACCGGGTCATAGAGAGAGCGTGATCGGGAACAAGGCCTGTTTTTTATGTTGAAAGGTATCCTTTCAAGTTAGAAATATGTGCTATCATACGTTGTATGCAAAGAAGGACTTAAAGGTAACCAATTGGCGGAACTTCTTGAGAAGTATATAGATACCGCAGACAAAATTGGTCTTAGTGTAAAGTCCTTGATTTGCGATAGAGGCAGCGGTAATCTGGCGTTGATGAGGATATTGGAAGTAACGCCAGAAAAGCCATATTTCCATATGAATGGGGTAAAAATATACTTCCCCTTTGACTATGTGCGTTTGATAAAATGTGTAAGGAACACATTGCTCTCAAAAGATTTAAAGACAGTAGATGGTACTGTCTCCTTTAATGTAATTAGAAAATTGTATGAAATTGACCAGGAGAATGTCAATTTCAAAATATGTCCGAAGCTGACCCGCGCCCACATAGATCCTGGACCTTTTGAGAAATTGAGTGTTTCGAGAGCGACACAAATTTTCAGCAATTCAGTGGCTGCTGGGATTGGTATGGCCATAAAACAAAAAACCTATTTGGAACAGATCCATATACGCTGAACTGCGCCAGGGCAACCCAGAACTTCGTCAAAAGAATGAATGATCTTTTCGACGAAGTTGACTGTAAGACACTGCATGACCCCAACCCAATGAGACGGCCAATTATGAAAAACTGTTGTAAAAAATTCCAACGCCTAAAGGAGCATATAAGTTTCTTGCAATCCATCAAGAAACAGTATAGGGTGCTGTGTTTTGACACGTTTGTGCAGACCCTAAATGGAATGATTGCCCTAAAAGTGATTTGTTCAAAGAAGTCAAAAGCATTTCATTTGTACTGCTAGGGAAGATGAACCAGGACGGACTTGAAATTTTCTTTTACAGAGTAAGAGCATCTGGGAGCAAATACGTGTCCCTCAGCATACGAGATGCAATTTATTGTTGCAAGATTGATCTCGATGCACATTTTGCGTAGGATTTTTTCGAAGCAATTGCGAAGAGGACGACGATATAAACCTTGATTGGAATATAGCCAAGGAGGAGGAAGACCAGGTTAACTTGGAGCCATTGGAACAAAATGCCGTGGACAATGTGGATGTTCCAGATGAGCATTTTGAAAATATTGAAAAGCCAGGCGAGCTCCAAGTTAAAAGATATTACGCTGGTTACGGTATTTATAACAACGTTATATGCAAATTTCGATGCGTAAAATGTGTACAGCTGATGAAGAGCGATGGAATAAGTACGATGGATAAAAGCTCTGCTCTGATACTCGAAAAGAATTTCAAAGGAGCAGATGACTTGAGACTCGTAAATCCCGAGGACAAGCAGTTCGAGATCTGTTGAATGCAAATGAGTGTATATACAGAAATGTTCTCGAAATATGCTGCTCGGGTAGGAATTAAGGAACTCATGTTGTCAGCCATACGGAAGCAAACAGAGGCAACATATCCGGAATGGTACCTGGAAGCAGGTACGTGCTTGGAGGATAGGCACAAGTTTTTGGATTTTTTAATAACAGTTTTGCTATATAAAAACGCCAAGTGGATGGCCCGACAGGGAAGGGATCATCATAAGCAAAAAGGATTAAATAAGGATAAGGATAAAAATAATATTAAAAATGGATGAATAAGTAGGTAGATAAATAAGACTAAAAATAGATGAATAAGTAGATAGATTTTATTATTTCAAATTGCAAGCTAGGCCCATAAACAAGGCAATTTCCGTCAGGATTAGTATATATATATATATATTTTATTATTATAAGCTTTTAATAATAAAATAAAATTTTTCATTTCAGAGCTTTTTTTTTCAAAATAAATATTTATACCAAAAAAATGTGCCTTTTACTAATGTATATTTTTTTCTTTTCAGAAAATTGAAGAAGACAACAGGACGGAAGTTTAGTTTGTAGTTAGAACATAAATGTATTTATTTATTGTTAATTGTTTTTTGGTATCGTAGATTAGTAGTTTTTGTTGTTTTTATAATATTGTTGAATATTGTTTATTTATAGAATTTAAAGTTTTTAGTAGCATGTAAGTAGTAGTTGTTATTAGTTAGTAGTATGACACAAACGAGCCAAGTTCTATAAAACAGTAGCCATATGATTTTGTAAAGTTAAATCATGTTTTATAAAACTGGTGAATAATGGCTTAATCTTATTAGATTAGGTTGTGTGAGAATTTGCCAAAAGATGATAGGCAATTCGAAAAATCGTGTCCAATTAAACATATATATTTTTTTCAAAATTAATGAATTTTTAATTTCTTCTTTTTCATTTCAGAATATATTCCTTTTTTTAATTTTAGATTTATCAACATGTGTAAACATATCTTTTTGGGAAATAAAATATTTATTTAAATATATTATTCAATAAAATAATATTATTTAAAAAAATTGTGTTATTATTAATATTTGGAATTTCAGTGAATTTTCATATGATTCACGCATTGATATACATGCAAAAATACAAGCTACGCACATATAAAGGGTGTTTTTTTTATAGAGGTATAGAACTTTAAGTTGGCATTACTTTTCAAGATGGCGACCGATTTAAGAGCTGTCAAGTGATTTATTCTAAGTTTGGTTTGGCAATTCATCATTAATAGACTCACGCCTGAACAACGCTTGCAAATAGTGCAATTTTATTTCGAAAATAATGGTTCTGTGCGGAAAACGTATCGCGCACTACATCCAATGATAGATACACTATCATACACTAGAGGATTACCTTCACTCCAAATGCGGCAGTTTTGTTTGTTGACGTAGCCATTCAACCAGAAGTGCGCTTCATCGCTAAATAAAATTCGCTTATGAAAATCGGGAACAACAGTAATCTCGTTTCGAAATAAAATTGCACTATTTGCAAGCGTTGTTCAGGCGCCAGTCCATTCCATTGTACAGCCTACATAGTAACCAAACTCCCTTTCTATTTTACTTCCTTCTGCAATCGGTTACTTTTATCGCTTGTCAAAGCAGGGTGCTGTGAAACAGCCAGGGTGTCGTAAAGCGCAGCCTGGGCTTCGTGAAGCAATAAATTCGAAGTAGGGTTGTTGTGTTGCAAGAATTTTTGTTAAAAGTTTAAGAACATCAGGTTTGTTTAGAAAAATTTTGAATATTTTCTTTCAATAGATTAATAAAACTTCTTGGAAAGATTTCGATCAAATATGTGCAATCGCTTTTTTCCATAAATTTGGTAGAATATGAAAAATAATTACAAAGTTATTTACGAAAATATTAAAACTGAATCCGATGGAGGTACAACCCTGCGCTTGTTTGTTTATGCATATGTAATGTTTATTTCTCATTCATTTTGAAAGTTTTTCTCAACATTTAGAGGCACATTTTATTTTGTGAAAATTTTATTAATATTTTTTTATTTTTTATTTTCAGAAATTCAGCAGGATGAGTAGGAAACATTGTAAGGTAAAGTTCTTGCTTAGGAAGATATATATATTTCTAATTACTTTGTGTTTTTTTCTATTTTAAGTGTAGTGCTAATGATGAAGAATTATGTATAAGTAAGCAAAACAAAATATTTAGATTTCAGCGAGATAATTAGAATTTTACCCATTTCATTTAAATTGGTATTGATTTCTATTAAAGTACTATTTGAAAAGTGAGCATTCATTAAAATATATTTTTTAATTGGTAATCAGCACAAACCCCATTGAGAAGAATGTTTGCAAGCATATACATATGTATGTATGTATATATGTACACTTTAGAGAATAAGATTGCCACAGAAATAATGTTCTTTGTTGAATAAAATGATATGTACAGAAGTTGTTATTGCAGAATGTCTTTTATATTCTTTTTATGCATGTAGTTATTTGTCTAAAAAGAAAATTAACTGTATTGTATATAAGATAAGAAATTCAAGTTGAAAACACATAGGGAAAAATAAACTTTGAAGAGCGAACTTAAAAAACGACTTTTATTTTAAGAACCTGATTAATGCGGGTTTGTGCAATGTTAGTTTATTGAGTTAACTTAGATACTATGCGCTGGCGGCGTTGAAAACCAATGTTATTTTCGAGCCATGCAATAAAAATCTAAATTCAGTTTAACTGAACAATGTATAGTGTACTCAAATGAGCACATACACAAGTTTGTATAAACCGTAGTTGTAATTAAGTACATTGTACTGTATATATAACTACAATATTCAATAAAATATATTTTGGCGCTACAACAACAACAAGAGCATAAATATATTTTGTTGGTTTCATTGACATATGTATTTAAGACTTTTATTAATTTATATAACAGTAATATTACAACAATAAAACAAATTAAAATGAAGCATATTCTATACGGGAATATGCATACAGCAATCTGATTTTATATGGCGCAACTCACTGAACACTGTATATAGCACACATCATTGTTTAAACATAGCCAAATGCAGATTTCAAACATGTATTTTGTAGAAGTTTCTGTGTATTTTTTTTACATTTAAGTCATTAAATGTACTACCACAATTGTAGCAGACCTTTCACAAATCACAGCATCGCGTATTTTCTTCTAGGACACTATAAATTGACATGCATAAGCATATCACCATCCCGATATAATAAAGCGGGAAATATGTTGGGATTTACATTTCTTGTTAGGTGGCAGAATATTATTTGTCAATCGCTGCAACAACGATTGATTCTAGATTCAACAAGAATCAATTGACACTTGCCATCCTATCCTTGCGACTGCGCTCCATATGCTTTCGTATAGCAGCTCATGGCACCGACGTATAAATCCTTTGTATATGTGGTAGAACATATACTCGTATGCATGTGGAGTACAGCAGTTCCTGTATCTATAAATCAAGAAGTTTATTAGTAAATAAGCGTTTTTAATAAGGAAAACTATATTTACCTTCGTCTGCCAAACAATAAATCTGCATATTGAAATGCGAATAAGAGGAAATACAATAAAGGAAATAATTACGCATGGTTGTATTTGTGAGGTCCCATTCAATATTACAATTACTTATTAAAAGTATAAAAAAGTTAATAAACTATTCAAATATTAATGAAAATAACTTGTAAGTAATACTTTTCACAGTTCCCATTTACTTAATAATGAAATAAATTATTATTTTTTCCGATTTCTGCATCATTTTATGTCATTTGGTTATAGGTACTTTTTTTTCTACAATGTAATGCATGCTAATGCATCCCAGCGCTCGAAACTACGAATGACAACTGAAATGAGAAACGAAAACGATCAGGTGATCTCAGCTGTTCGCCGGAAGCGGAAATAGACGAGAAGTTTGGTTACTATATAGGCTGTACAATGGTCCATTCATGATGAATTGCCAAACCAAACTGAGAATAAATCACTTGACAGCTGTCGCCATCTTGAAAAGTAATGCCAACTTAAAGTTCTATACCTCTATAAAAAACACCCTTTACATGCATACATAATTACATATATATCTACAAATATTATAAATAAATATCGGAATGACTTCATTAATGCAATTTAAAGTATTAACTAAAAATATATTAAATATTTTAAAATCTTATAATGGACCTACATCACTACATTGTATCATAATATACCTACACATGTATGTATATTGTAAATAAAACGAAAATTTAATCTCCTTCGTATTTACACACATATATCATGTACGTATATATTTATTTAATATACATACAAAACTGAACCCTGCCAACCAGCACTGGGTAAAAAACTAGATAATTTGAACAAGCATTTGCTGAATAGTGGACACAAAACTGGGGAACAGCATAGGCATTTTATTAAAGAGAGTGCAGATTTTACCCACTTTTTCCGTGTACATGTGATCTTGCTGTCCTGTTTCACCCGTTCAGTTTAGCCCATAAAGAAAACATATAACACATATTTATAAATTTATTTATTTTAAAAATTTGATTACATATATTTAAATATCTAATTAACAATTATATATTTTAATCCATTTATATCTAAAATTTTACAATTTATTATTATTACTAATTATTTGTATTAAAAAATACAATATCGAAATTTTAAATTAATTTAAATTCTAAATTCCGCAAACATGACACGAAAATATAAAAAATGAGATATTAGAAAATAATGTAACATTAAAAAATCATAAAATAATAATAATAGAAATTAAAAATTTAGTTACAGCGTAAAATTTGGTTATAGGAATTTGAAAACTGAAAAAAATTTTAAGAAAAAGTTTTTACAATTTTACAATTTCATAACCAAAAGAAAGATAACCGTATTATCTTTATTTTGATATATATTAAAATTTATTTCAACACTGAAAAAAGGAGTGTATTATACCAAGAAACTTACACTTTTTACTTTAAATTTGCTTACACAGTGCATTTACCTGGAAATAAATTTAGCAATTATGAATAGCAGCGGCTTTTGTTTAAAATTACTCAAAATGTTTGGAGTTCCTTTCCAAAATAAGTGTAATTGATGTGTATTTCAATGATAGTTGCTGTGCTTTAAAAAAAATGGCTCTGGGCCAGACAAACACCGAGTTTGACTTGCATAGTATATTCACGCAACACTTTAATTTATATAATTTGCTGGCATATTTATTGTTATTTTATAGATTATTTCACGAAGCAGGATAAAGCCAAGCATTTGTAGTTTGTTTGTTGGCAATATACAGGAGGACTCCCTGTACATATGTATGAAAAAGTACAACTTTAAATATTAATAACTTTTCAACCAATTAAACTATTTTGTAAAAAATGCCATTACATAATTATAATCCATTTTAGCGATGTCTAGCGATGAAGCGCACTTCTGGTTGAATGGCTACGTCAACAAACAAAACTGCCGCATTTGGAGTGAAGGTAATCCTCAAGTGTATGTTGAAACACCGTTACATCCAGAAAAACTGACTGTTTGGTGCGCTTTATGGGCTGGTGGAATCATTGGTCCGTATCATTGGACGTAGTGCGCGATACGTTTTCCGCACAGAACCATTATTTTCGAAATAAAATTGCACTATTTGCAAGCGTTGCTCTGGCGTGAGTCTATTCATGATGAATTGCCAAACCAAACTGAGAATAAATCACTTGACAGCTGTTAAATCGGTCGCCATCTTGAAAAGTAATGCCAACTTAAAGTTCTATACCTCTATAAAAAACACCCTATAGATGTAAAATTCCAAAATACGCGTATATTACGTAGAATGTGGTGTTGAAAGAGAGAAAGAGTGAAAAAAAGAAAATTAAAATAAATGTAAATAAAAACTTTTTTTAAATTAATAGCAAAATGTTTGGAAAAAAGATTAAATCAATTTTTTAGAGGTATAGCAAAGCACGCTGTGGTCCGCTAGTACGAAATAAAAACAAAAAAGAAATAAATCTAATGTGGTAAATAGTGGAATTACTTATACAGATTTCATTGAACCTAAACAATGTCATACATTCTTTAGGTATCAATTTATTTCTGGAGTATTTTGCTTATTATTCCATTTCTAATTGAATGGAATAATAAGCAAAATATCAGTATGTAATTTGAATATGTTATAATTTGAATACTTTTCATTTAATTTAAATTCATATATTAATAATTGACTTTTAAAAATAAAGAACAGTCGATAGACAGCAGTCAAGACTTCACTATAGATTCATAAAGTTGTTTTATTATTATATGGCGACCGTGAAAATTCAAAAAAAAAAAATCCTATAGAAAAATGAAATAGAAAAGTTAACAAACAGAAGAAATAATTTTAAACGAATTTAAAATAGTTTAAAAAAAAATACATAAATTAGTGTCAAAAAGGCAACTATTTAAAAGCGAAAATATAAAAAAAATATAAAAAATTTTATATGAACTTGTGATTTTTATAAAAGAAAAAAACAGTAACATTTAATTTGAAGATATTAAAATAAAAACATTTTTTTTTCTAAAAAGTGCACAACAACAACAAACTACACGTTTTGTAAAAAAAAAGTCAAAAATCCAAATAAGCGCTGAAAATCAACCATCACCCCTTACAATCAGAAGTATAAAGTTAAAGATCAGCAGAATAAATCAACCACCAAACAACAGCATTAAATGAGAAAACAACAGCATTCAGGAAGTACTTTTGATGGACCCAACTTTAAATACTATTACTTCATCTTTGATATTGTATTAATTTTTTATGGTATGAAAATATTTTACATTTACATACTTTTCTCTTTGAAATTTAAGAAAAAAAATTTCTTTGGAAAACAAAGAATCAAGTTTTACAAAGTTTAAATTTTTTGACGGTAGTAAGTGGATTTGTAGACATTATTTTCTTATTTTTTTTATTTATTTATAAAATATAATAATTTTTTTGTTCTCAAATAAAAAATGACCTGGTGGAAAAATATATTAAAAGCGATACCAGTGCTTTTCGCTGGTTATGAAATAGGGAAAAATGTCAATAAAGAAATAAACGAACATAGTAAACAGTTAGAAAAATATATAAAGCAAACGTTGAAGATGGAAAATAAACATGAAAATGAGGACTTAAATATATTTGAGATGATAGTCGCAATAATATTAGCTTTAATGGTAATTGCCTACATTACACGACTATTGTATACAATCTTAAGTAGAAGACAACAAATTTAATTTTTATTAAGTATGCAATGGCAGGAAACAGTTGAGAGTATAAAACCTTTTGAAGAGGACTTTAATAAAGTATTTAAATGCGTTAACAAGAAACGAACAAAAAAGGAAGAAACATTAACTAAACACATTAGAACACTAATAGAGACATACAACACTATCAGAGTTATCTTACATGGATACTACCATTTATATAAAACAGAACACAAAATTAAGGCTAATGAAATTTTTTTTAAGTTAAGAGATAAACTTTTAAAAATATTTCATTTATATAAAATTAACATTAAAGTCCCACTAAATTTGAACAAAGAGGTCACTGAACAAATAACAGAAACAGACGAATGTGGTAGTGAAGAAACGGAAAATTTAAGAACTTCCACCATGACATGAACAGAAGATGAAGTTATAGGCAAAACTACAAAAATGGTGCCTGTATTTGACGGTAACGTAAATGAGCTACAAAGTTTTCTAGATGCCTTAGCTCTGATTGACAAAATCAAGGATGGACTTGAGATAGTTGCAATAGAAGTTATAAAACCCAAATTAAGGGGACATGCAAGGAATGTTATTACAAATGAAAATACTATAGAAGCAATTAAAGTAAAATTACAATCATCTATAAAAGGAGAATCGTCTGAGCTACTATGTTCAAAATTAAGTACCTCTTTATTGCAATAGAAGTTTTAAAAACCAAATTAAGGGGACATGCAAGGAATGTTATTACAAATGAAAATACTATAGAAGCAATTAAAGTAAAATTACAATCATCCATAAAAGGAGAATCGTCTGAGCTACTATGTTCAAAACTAATGAACATAAAAAAGCAGTCCAAATCGGCCACAGTATATGCGGAAGAAATACAAGAAATTACTAAGAGATTAGGTGGAGCATATATTCGAGAAGGCTACCCACAGGAAATTGCAGAAAAATTAATTAGGCCAAATGCTGCCAAAGGGATTTCCAAAAAGGCCACAAATGATGAGGTAAAACTAAACATAATGACAGGAAATTTTAATTCTTTAAACGACGTCGTTTCCAAATTTATAGAAGCCAGTACTGAGGCTTCTGTTCCTAATTCTTCAGTTTTCTATTTTAAGCAACGAGGTCCTACCAATATGAACTACAGAATTGGTGGTTTCAATAATAATCGTGGACGTGGTCAAAATTGGCGTAGAAATAATAATTCTAGGAACTATAGTAATAATTCCAGAAACCATAATGGTAATAATTATAGACCACGTGAAAACAAGGGTAATAATTATCGAAATCAATCCCATCAACCTCAAAATAGAGGGCATGTAAGATTAACTCAGGGGGATTCGGAAAACGAGAACTCCTCCCAAGGCTCGGGGGGGTCAGTACCAAAATTAAATAAACAAGAAACTAATATTAAATCAATATACCATTTAAATCTTAATTTAAGAAGTTTTATAGAAATTGAGATTTCGACTAACAATAATTTAAATACATTTTTAGTAGATAGAGGAGCTGATGTCTCCCTAATTAAAATGAGTGGTCTTAACTCATCTAAATTTTACAGGAGGAATATTATTCATATATCTGGAATAGGAAAAGGATTAATCAGATATTTAGGATCAATTACAATTAATTTGAAAGTAACAAATTTTCAAATTCCCCATAAATTCCATGTAATTCCAGATACGTTTCCAATACCATTTCAAGGTATACTAGGTTTAGACTTTTTTAAAACAAATAATGCTATTATTCAATATGAACAAAATGAAGAATTGAATTTCCTTTCGGTGAGACCATAAAATTTTAACTATCCTATAAATATTTCACTGCTTGAAAGACTAGCCGATGGCACTATAACACTACCGGCACCTGCTGAAGTTTTTAGAGCGGTAACAATTGAAAGTAAAATGTCTGGCCTAGTAGTCCCTCATCAGACAATACAAGACGGTGTCTATGTAGCAGGTGGTATACTTTCCGAAAATTTTCCATACAACTTAAGTTAGGCTCAGCCGCGATAAGTTGCACTCCAGCCAAGAACTGACTTACTTATCTTTTTTCAATCTTCTTTTATACAAAAATTCCCTTAATGGCTAGATACAACATTCAAGCTTACATTCTAGGTATTCCATAAACATTTACTTGATATTTCAACTGAACTGTATTTGTTTACATTGTGGAAGCTTCATTCTAGGAATTCTAAGGCTAGCTAAAACTAGCTTGAGTTTACTCTAGATTCTTAATTAGATAACAACCATAAACATTTACTTGATATTTCAACTGAACTGTATTTGTTTACATTGTGGCCAAGTGTCCAGTGTGGGAGGTTGCATAGCTACCGTTTTTGTTTATAGTATGGCTAATTTCCCTGTGTGAGCAGTGGCGTTAACTCCCCCACCTCTAAATCGAAGCGTCCCGTCTTCGAATATAAAGCAGTTAAGTGATTGATTTGATTTGACAACTTGAATAACATTTTTTCTTTTTCTTTTGACTTTTTTAATTGATTTTGAAAATTAATGTAAATAATTAATTTATAACCAAATTATGCTGTTATTATTATTAATACCGAAGCAGTAAATGACCACCAAATGGGATTTCTTTTTATTTCTTGTTTCATTGGAGTGATTATATTAAAATTGTCCAATCTCAAATCAATATTTTTTGTTTCAATGTATTCTTTTACAAAAAATGGTTTAAATTTTCCTTCTTTTAAATGGTTCAAGATTTTTCCTGTTGGATTTTCATACTTTTTATTATCAATTGTTACATTATCCTGAAAGGTTATCAAATAAACTCCATCTACTGTGTGATTATTAACCGTATGTGATGCTAATATAGCACCATCTTTTACAATCTTTATTGACTCATTTTTTTCGTTAATTTTTGTACAATTAGCATGTTTATTATTCAATATATCTGACAAACATGTATTATTTTCCTTTATCATACAAAATGCATTATTTAATTCCTTTTTACAAAATCTTACTGAATAAAATTTATTTTCACACTTTATTATTTCATTTTCAATTAATAATTTTCCATCGTTTTGTGCTACGGCTATTACCTCAAACAATTTACATATGTTTTTTACTTTTGGATACTTAATATAAATAACTATTAAATTGTTTTTTTTTGTGCAATTTTAAATTCTGAAACATCCATAAGGTCTGATATTGTTACATTAACTATTTCTTCGCTTATTATCTCTTTTATTTCTGCCATATCCAAATTTAATTGATTCAATATTTCTACTTTTGACAATGTAATTGTTTCCACTGTGTTTTCAAATTCAGTAATTATTAATTTGTTTCTTTGTCTTAAAACAGTTTTTTCATTCGAACTACCTTGTATTTGTTTTAATATCTGTGTTAATTCCGTAATTGTTTTAAATATTTGTGAATTTGTTGTAAACTGCTTATTGTTGTTTTCTATTAAATCATTTATTTTATTTGTTATTTGCATAAAATCATCATGGTCAGGTGTGCCTGTGATCCATTTCCAAACTGTCTCAAGTTCATTAATTCCCCTTTTGGATCTATTTTCGATTTTTAATTTTCTTAATAATGTTTCTATCATATTTGTTTAAAAATCCATACTTGAGTCATCAAGTAATATTATTTCCTCATTGGTCTTATAGTTTTCTATACTGCTTTCAAACAATGATAAATTTGATAAATGGTATATTGACCCATAGCTTTCAAAAATCGCTGCATCTTCTTCCTCTACAAATATATAATTTTCTCTTGTATAATCAATCATGTCTGATGTGATTGTGGTGATATGTAACATTGTCAATGAAATTTGTATAAGTTTCCCCATTTTTCCTATAATACAAACTTTAATATTGTCCTTATGAATTATTCTGTTTCTGCTTTTTATTTTAACCTTATTCCCTAAATCCTCTGCTACTTCTTGTTTTTTATATTTGGGTTTTAATTTATTCCTTTCCCCATATAATTTTTAATATAAAAAATCTCCCCTCTATGATCACTTTTTTGGACCCGTTTTTTGTTATGATGCTCCAACATTTTTTCTTGAGCATTCTTTAGTATATCCTTCATATTACCATGTGCTTCCCTATTAAATAAAATATTACAAGGCTGTTTACCTGTAACCGAATGTATTGTTTTATTATACTGCTGAACCGCCCTCATAATTGACTCATAATCACTTATTAAACTGTGTTCCTGTTTCAAACATCGAGCTATTTCTATTAGAGTGGAATGAACCCTCTCTATTTGTCTATTGCTAGTACTGTGACGAGGTGCACAGTAGTAAATCTGTATGTTAAACCTTTCCATTAAAGATTTAAATTTTATCGTACCAAAACCTGGTTCGTTATCTATAACTATGCTTTTAACATCTGGAAATGTTTGTAAATGTTCCAAAATTTTATCTTCCAAATTTATTTTGTCCTCAATATATTTAATAACCAGATACTTTGAATACGAATCCAAACACGTAATAAATTTTAATTTTTGAGCGAAAAAGATATCGATATGGAGTTGTTCCCCTTCTTTTTCTGGTATAGGTTCTTCACCTATCGGAATTAATTTCGGATGCCTTTCATACTTATTATTATTACATATGTTGAAATTTTTCGCATATTGCTTGAATTGTTTTATTATTAATGGCCAATAATTATCTTGTCTGATTTGAGCCAAATTTTCCCTATAATTTCTATGTGCCCAATAATGTGTTCGTTCAATAATCGCTCCTTGATCCTCTCTATTGGTAACATCATTAGCAGACAAATTAAGTATATAAAAATTTTACTGTTGGGAATGCTTCTCTTAGCACATTTTTTCTTTCGTAAAGAACCTCCGGTGTGCAGTATATTCCAGTAACCACCTTTGGATTAATATATTCCTTCAAAACACCAACTATATTTTGTGGTATGTCATACTCAATTAAAAAACGTTTATTATTAAAATTAGAAATAGTTTCTAAGACGGTTATTCTTGCCCCACCGGTGTGCAGTATATTCCAGTAACCACCTTTGGATTAATATATTCCTTCAAAACACCAACTATATTTTGTGGTATGTCATACTCAATTAAAAAACGTTTATTATTAAAATTAGAAATAGTTTCTAAGACGGTTATTCTTGCCCCACATTTATCAGTATTTGCTGTTTAAAGTGGTTCAATGGCTTCTTTGTTTCATAAATCTGATACTCATCACTGCTTTCCTCCGAATGTTGAGTATTTGTTACGGAATCACCTGAATGATCTGATTCTTCAGAACTTGTTAAATTATTCAACATTTGTCTTGATAACGCGTCAGCAAAGACATTTGTTGCTCCTGGTTTATAAATAATTTTTGGTGAAAATTCCTCAATAAATGTTCTCCATCTTTTAATTTTTATATTCGGGTTTCTTTCAGAAACCGCAAATGACAAGGGTTGATGATCAGTGTGAATTTCTAATTCATTCACACCGTAAAGATAATTCCTTAGAGTTTTCAATGCCCACACTATGGCATATAATTCTTTTTCATTGGTTGCATAATCTATTTCCGCAGAATTCAACGTTTTTGAAACAAATATAATGGGTTAACTTCCTGTGATAAGACAGCACCCAAAGTTACATTTGACGCGTCAGTAGTCAATACAAATCTTTTGTTATAATCTGGTTGCGTTAGTTGCACCTGTTGAGACAGTAAATTCTTCAATCTTTCACAAGCAGCTATTCCTTCTTAATCCAGATTGATAACTTTCTTTTTTGATAAATATTGGGAAATCTTTCCGTTTTCCCCTTGCAAATATTTAGTTAACGGTTTCGATATAACCGCAT
This sequence comes from Neoceratitis asiatica, assembly GCA_030068015.2. Lineage (NCBI taxonomy): Eukaryota > Metazoa > Arthropoda > Insecta > Diptera > Tephritidae > Neoceratitis > Neoceratitis asiatica. Next base: position 13,838,096 of record CM061530.1, on the reverse strand, counting down.
AGTTTTCTATAAATTTCCTATAATATCCCGTTAATCCTAAAAATCCTCTTAATGGACGTAATGTCCCCGGTATTGGGTAATTCTGTATAGCTTTGACCTCCTTTGGGTCTGTTTTAATTATATCCTTGGCAACCACATATCCCAAAAATTCTACCTCTTCCTGATAAAATTTTGAGTTTTCGGACGATATCTTCATATTTGCCCCCTCAATATTTCAATTACCAAACTCAAATGCTTTTTATGTTCCTCCAAACTTTTTGAAAAAATTATGACATCGTCAACATAAACATGACAAAACTTTATCATATATTCTCTTAATACATTGTCCATAGCTCGCTGAAAAATACTCGTCGCATTCTTTAATCCAAACGGCATCCGTAAAAACTCGTACTTCCCATTATTCACTGAGAATGCCGTTTTCTCTATATCACTTTCTTTCATTAATATCTGGTAAAATCCAGACTCCAGATCAATCGTGGAAAAATATTTTGATTTTCCCAAATTTGTAAGTATAATTTCTGGGTTTGGCATCGGGTACCTATCTGATATTGTTTTTTCATTAATTTTTTTGAAATCGATCACTAATCGTAACTTTGGACTTCCGTCGTCATTTATTCCTTTCTTTGGAACTACCCATACTGGAGAGTTGTATGGGCTTTTACTTTCCCTAATTATTCCCTTTTGCAACAAATTTTGAATTTCATCGTTAACAAAATTATTTACCGACATTGGATAAGGATATTTTTTAGACCAAATTGGCCTTTCCTCAGTTGTTCGTATCTCTGCCTTAACATCAGTACGAAAAGGTAAGCCCAAATTCACATCATAATGTACTGCTAAAATTTCAGAACTTGCTTCATTTTGCAATTTTTTTATTATTTATTTCTCGTCACTAGATCCTGTTTCTTCGATCCTTGAAAACTTACTAGAACCTTCAGTTAATATATTATTTATAACATTTTCAGAAGTATTTTTATTCTCATTGGTCTCTAATTTTCCGATATTTACCTTGGATAAATTTCCAGGTGTTACTTTTCCCGATTTTGCTTTGAATTTTCTTTTTCCTTTCTTTGTTTTTATTTTATTAATTTCCGGAATTTTATTTCCCGAAACAATTTTCAATACGTTTTCCTTTTTTATTGCCGGTATTCCCATCGACGGGAGCTTTAAGACTTTTCTGTTCCAAGGAATTTACATTATTTTTATATTTTTTTCCAATATTCTTGAATTGAATGTTTTCATTTGATAAGCCGGTATTATCGTCGGCAGGCGCCTTAGGACTTTTTTGTCCCAAGGGGTTTGAAATGCTTAAATCATTGAGAAAATATATTTTTCCTTTTTGATCATCTCCATAGATCAACACTCTACCCGGGATATCAATCTTGGCTCCGATTCTATTTAAAAAATTAATACCAATTAAGAGATCACTCTCTAAATTATCAATCTCATAATTGTTCCTGAACCCCAAATAAGTTGACATTATGGAAATATTCTATGATGGTCGAACCATTAATGGTCCTTACCCTCTTCTTAATAGCTAAGACGTTTTTGTTATTGTATATTCCTGTCCGTATATAAGAGCTTGTTGCCCCCGTATATATCAATATTTTAAAGATTTGCCCCGTTCCTTTATCTGATTTAACAATATAGGACAAATTAGAATTTATTCTAAAAAATGGTTTTCATTTAAGTTATTTATCCTTTGTGCCTTTGGGTGAGGCTGTGTGCTGACTTCAATGCTTTCGTTGGCCCTTTTGGGTATGCCGTTCTGTTGGTAACTTGTATGAAAATTACCCCTATTTCTTGCCTGCGGCTGGTTTTATTGCCAAGGCCTTGGTCTATTTAATATTTGTAAGGATTCGTCTACGTCCATTAGTTCTGGACGATTTTGGTTTGGTTCGGCTATCCTTGTTGGATACCTTAAATTATTTTGAAAATTATGAGTCCTTCGACTTGCTTTTTGAGGACTTCGTGAGCTAACTACTGAGTTCCTGCGCTTTTGCAAGAGCATTTGGCAGATCCTTTGGTGCCAATGTGAATAAAATCTGATCCAATGGGTGGTTGAGCCCAGTTATGAATGTTCGCAGCGCTGTATCCCTATGTTTGATATTTAGTTCTTTAGTAATAGCAGAGTTTGTGCCATGATTCATAATGGTTTTGTTGATTAACACTATAAAATTCTACTAAGGTCCTAGATCCTTGCCTAAGGATACTCATCTCTTCCCCTATTATATGGTAGGGTATCTTATCTGCGTATGCAAAATCCAACCTGCTCAAAATGGCGTCGAAATTTAGAACTGTGCCATGGTTGGTCAGGATATCATTTGCATCCTGAGTTATTTTATTTCGCAAAATTGTTAAGGCGGCAAAATATTTCTTACTGCCTCTAGTATATAAAGACATGGAATTATTAGCGGCTTCACGCCAACTAACATAGTTGTTAATTTTTCCTTTAAATTCGGGAAGGGACTTTATTACGTCTAAGCTTTCATCACACTGTATGGATGAATCAATACTCTCGACTGAATATTATGTAACATCGTTAGCAGAATTTAAATTATGGAGCTGGCGCCTAACTTGCTCCAACTCGCTTCGCAATGAGGCGGTATTGGCTGCTATCAGCCTGGAAACCACATCCATATTTATTGAATTGTTACTATTTGACACAGACATTTTAGAAAAACAGTTCATTAAATTTTCCAGTTTACTTTTTTCTTGGACACCCTTTTTTACTATGGCTATCCCTACACTTTTCACAATAGTAAAACTTCTTATATCCTAAGTTAGAAGGACTATTTCCCTTTAATAACACTGTGACACAAAATGAGGGTTCATCTCTCCGTAATTGATGAGACCAAATGGAAATGAAACTTTATCCCTCCCATATCAAAACCTCATACAGGGTTTTTGGCCAATAGGTCTGGTTTCATTTTTATTTTTATTTAAAATTCGCAATCCTGTGTATGAGAAAAGTTGATTAAAACTTGATCAAATGAAGCAATTTTAGATGGTTTTTTTTGTATATCGCTTTTTTTTGGATCGAGGAACTTATTTTTGACATTAAATTTTACCTAAATCTTATGATAGGTGGCGCTGTCATACAATTTGTCTTATTTTTCATGAAAAATAAAATTTTTAGTTTTATTGTAGAAATGATCGTTTATGATACATATTACACATTACACTATATTTGGCACACAAAAAGATGATAAATAGTATACATACACACATATGTATGCGTGAAAAGTTTGAAATAAAAAATTAAGTATATGTCCAAAGTAATATTTCTGTTAAGAATTAAATTAGTTTCTGACATTTTGAACAAATATGCCATAAAAAGCTTACAAAAATAACGGTGCTTAAAAACTTAAACTTGAATCTTTTTGAAGGCGGTAAGTTTACTTCCTCCTCTTCCTCGTCGGTATTGTCTTCTTCATTTCTCGTTAGCCACCAGCATAGATCTGCCCCCTATACCGTGTCTCGATTGTTAAAGCGACCTGGTGAAAACTTTCGCCTTGTTCATCCGATTCCGTTGCGATTTGGTGTTCAAACCAATCTATATGGTGATGGAGAAAATGTACCTTCAAACTCATATGTACACCGAGCTTCTCAAACATATTCATGGGATGATCTACTTTTTCTTTTATGTTCGTGGCACGATGTTTACCGAGAACATTAGCTATTACGTCTTTTATGGCATTCCAGGCATTTAGCTCATTTTCATTTAAAGAGTTATCAAACTTACTTTTTTTTTTTATCAATTTTCTTATGTCTGGACCGTTAAACATACCTGTAAAACGATATAGCATTTACATAAATCTTAAAAAATCTTATTTTATATGTAAATATAAAATACCTTCTTTTACTTTGCTTGCACTAAGTCGTGGAAATAGCAACACTTTTTCAAATGGAACAAGGGACGTGTGTATTACATTATCTGATCCAACAACTAAATCTTCTCTGTTCTCCCAGTCATGTTTTTGGTATTGGTTCCTTTTATAACGTGTATTCCACAAACATATAAAACACATATTCTTCGTATATCCACCTTGTAATCCACAAAGCAGAGCTACCATTCTCAAATCGCAACATATACGCCATTTATGACTTTCATAGTTTATTGCTTCTAGTAGATGCCTCACAGATTCGTACGTTTCTTTATTGTTCAAATTGTATGCTATCGGAAAGCTAGGTTTCTTGTTGTTGTAGTACAGCAAAACTGCTTTCATACTAGTTTTGGATGAATCAATAAATAACCTACATTCGTTTGGAATATAAGTCATACCCATTTCTGCAACAAGTTTTTCAATATCGTTACAGTAAACGAAGGTGTTGTCTTTATTGGCAGAGAAAAGTGGCTGAAATTTTGCTTGGCGATGACGGTAACCAGTAACTTTAACATCAGGTGTCAGTAAATTATTTTGTTTTAACTTATGTGCTATATACTCTGCATCACGTTTTGATAAATTGACATGTTTTACCACGTCATCCATCCAATTTTGAGATATTGGTATCATATTTTTGGAAGCTTCAGATTTTTCACAATCAGGATCCTGCAACTGGTTTTGCAAGTTCGCAGTCCACATAGAAATCGTATTAGGGCTTGGTGGCCGTGGTACAGGAATAGCATCTGAATACGATTATGGCAGGCTTACATAATCTGTTCCAATATATTTCATTGATCTTCGCGATCTTTTAGTTTTTCCATATACATCATTCAAACACACATAACAACTCGCATCACTATGCTCACCTGAATGCACAACCATTCTGAATGAGTACATAGATTCAACACATTAAATAAAATATACTTACCTGGATCAGTCCAAATCATCGGAACACCAAACATCACCGATTTTTTTATTCCTTTAACCCAGAGACGTAAGTCGTCGTAGCAGGTTCTACATGTATCTTTGGGAGCCCAATTTACGTCTTGAACAACCGGCATCCCAAAATAATGTTCATACCACTCTTTCGCAATAACACTTATACCAATCAGATTGGTTGCTATGCTGAATTTACCGCAAACATAGCAATAAAGCGCTTACTTTCGCAAACATTTATTCATTTTAAATTTATTTTATAAGACGCTTTACGCTACCAAAATCTTCAGATTTAATTTTGCTGTGACATTGCAAGCTGACACGAAACTCACAGAAATTGTGATTGGTAAAAAAAACTACTTATATTAATACTATTTTTGCATGAAAAACTATCAAAAATAAGACAAAGTGTATGACAGCGCCACCTATCCTAAGATTTAGGTAAAAATTAATGTCAAAAATTAGTTCCTCGATCAAAAAAAAAAGCGATATACAAAAAAGCCCATCTAAAATTGCTTAATTTGATCAAGTTTTAATCAACTTTTCTCATACACAGGGTTGCCAATTTTAAATAAAAATAAAAATGAAACCAGACCTATAGGCCGAAAACCCAGTATGAGGTTTTGATATGGAGGGATAAGGTTTCATCTCCAATTGGTTTCATAAATTACGTAGAATCTTGTTGCACAGTGTAATAAGCTTAACTAAATTACCGCTTGTAAAATGTCGACTGATAACTGAACGTCTGGATTTGTTATTGTTTGAAATCTGAATCTTTGAAATATATCTATATATATATATAAATCCTTGAAATATATTTCGGTATATGTATATTTTTCTAATTATTTTGTTAATTTTGTATTTGTAGTTTTCTCGTATTAAAACGATACTTTTTTGTGTTTGTAACTAGAGTTTTTTGTCTCTTTATGGTTACGTAGAATATATATATTTTTTGTTTCACTTTTCTCGAATTAAAACGATACTTGTTTCTTTTTATTTTTTGTGTTTGTAACTTAGGTATTTTTGTCCCCTTTTTTTCGTGGTACTATAAGAGGTTTAAAACACCTTCTGGCAGGATGCCACTTAAGTTTAGGCTCGGCCGCGATAAGTTTTTAAAAAAAAACTAATTAAGCACCTAGCTTCAAATATTAAATTGAGTTTTCGTTGCACTCCAGCCAAAAACTGACTTACTTATCTTTATTCAATCTTCTTTTATACAAAAATTCCCTTAGGGCTAGATACAACATTCAAGCTTACATTCTAGGAATTCCATAAACATTTACTTGATATTTCAACTGAACTGTATTTGTTTACATCGTGGAAGCTTACATTCTAGGAATTCTAAGGCTAGCTAAAACTAGCTTGAGTTTACTCTAGGTTCTTAACCTCCAGTGTGGGAGGTTGCATAGCTACCGTTTTTATTTATAGTATAGCTAATTTCCCTGTGTGAGCGGCAGCGTTAATTTACATAAGAATCATAAATACGAATTGCGAAAATAAATTTTTACATAATATATCAATAAAATACGAGAATCTATCCGATTATAAGATCCATGATTCGCCTAAAGTTCAAAATAATAGAAACAACCTAATTTTAGAGAAATTAACAAAAAATTTCTCCGAAATTGTCAAATCTGAATTGATTGAATTATGTACAAAATATATTGACATTTTTGCGTTGGAGAGTGATTAAATCAGTACAAATAATTTCTATACGCAAGAATTAAGAGTTTCTGATCACAATCCCGTATACATTAAAAATTACCGAACCCCACCCTCACAAAAAAAGGAGATAGCTAAACAAGTTGAAAAATTGCAAAAAGACGGTCTGATCGAACCTTCGGCGTCAAGCTATAATAGTCCTATTCTACTAGTGCCAAAGAAATCATTACCAAATAATTCTGAAAAGCGATGGCGTCTAGTGATTGATTACCGTCAGGTAAATAAAAAATTTATCGCAGATAAATTTCCTCTACCCAGAATTGAGGATATTTTAGATCAATTGGGAAGAGCGAATTTTTTTTTGCTGCTTAGATCTAACCTCTGGATTCCATCAAATCGAATTGAATAAAAAATCTAGGGACATTACTTCCTTTTCCACAGAAAATGGTTCATTTCGCTTTACTCGTTTACCATATGGGTTAAAAGTAGCCCCGAATTATATCCAAAGAATGATGAATTTAGCGTTTGCGGGGCTAGCACCATCAAAAACTTTTATATAAATTTTCAAATTATGTTTTACTTTATTGAGCTCCGTTAGAAGCCTAAACTTAAAAGCTAACAAAAACTTGAATCTAGCCCTAACGTCCCGTCATCGCTACCGCAGCCGCAAACGACCTTGCATATCACTCACTTCATTCGATTTTAGTTGCAGGTGTTCATCCAGACGCTGTGTCAGCACAAATAGATTCCCACGATTTGTGTGAACCGCCCGTGCCTAATAGCTGGTTGAGTTAGATATTTGAGATAGTTAACGCTAACTACGATTTTGTGTGAAGCGTTGTGCTTGCCAGCTGGCTGATTTAGATATTTGAGATAGCTTATGATAACTCCTCCCCCCTTAAGTGAGGGCCGTCCTCGGTCCTTTTTAATTTCTCGATGACATTTTCAAGATCACGCTGTTTGTGTTTTTTCAGAAGGTTTCGCTTCAGCTTTATAATGACGTAACAAGTTGCAATGATTATTATTATTAAATTATACCGCCTGACAGTACGGGTTGCGTTACTACTTTTGTTTCTATTTCGCTTATGTAGCGCAAATTTTCGACGTTCAGCTTATCTAAAAACGGCAAGCTAAGTATTTCCCGGTGACCAGTAATATTTAATAAAGGCGATGTCGCTATGCCTGGTTGTCTCTTTGGTATAGTATTACGATTCACAAACATTGTTCCATTGATCCAAACCTTGTTGTTGAATGTGAGCAAGTGCGTGCCAGATATGATTTTCTTGGTACCATCCACTTCTTTCACGTTTGCTGATCTGTCGTGAATTATAACTATGCCTTCATCGTTTATTATTACGGGGTCTCGGTGATCTGGCTGAGTACTGCAGTGCGCTTTTATTCCCGAATGTAACTGTTGTGCGCATGTCTCATTACTTGACTCCCTGCAGAAGGTTGCGGTTGCTGTTGTTCTGCAATCATTAACTGCTATTATGCAACTATCGTACTCTGCCACTATGTTGTTATCAGCAAGATAGAGTATTATGCCATTATGCGAGACGGGAAAAATACTAATCTTCTTACATGCTAATTTAGGTCTAAGATATTTTATGATAAAATGTAATATTTCATTTTGTAAAATCTTGACACTGGATACATCCATTAATTCTGTTATACTAACATTTGTGAATTGTTTGTTAATTATCGACTTTAAATCGTTATCATCAAGAATTGCCGAATTTATAACATTAATTTTGGCAAGCTATCGATATCGCATTAAATTTTGTATTTCAGTTATTAAAATTCTATTACGCGTCATTAAAGTTTCATATAGATGAGATTTATCAAATTGTTCCTCTTTCGCGTTTGCTAAGATAATGTTCGCTCTGTTTGTTAATTTTTCAATTTGATCCTGAAATTTTGTGTTTATTACTATTTGCCTATTGTTTGACTCAATTAGCTGAAGTTGATTAAACTTAGCTATTACTTTTAATGCCGTTCCTAGGAAGTTCAAACTCCTTGCTTGTCTATGATGTATGCTTATAGCCGTCAGAAGTGTATTCATATGCTTGGTGTCGAACTCCAAAATTTTCTTTAGGTGTTCCTGTAGGAAATCCCTAGCCAGTCTAGTGGTCTCGACTACAATTTCGGTATATAAAGTTAAGTTAGTCATGTGTCTGAGGTAGCCGTAGTCCTGCCAAAGAATAACCTCTCCATCTATAACAGGAATATATTTCGATTGAGTGTAATCGGATAGCCTCGTGCTCACAGTTGACATGAATGCGATCATCAAAAGGGAGATCCTGGAAAACGTTTTCTTCATTAACACTTTATTTCATATCTATTTTAAGTTGTCCTTATGGACCACCTTCCCTTTTATGAGAACGGCTGTCCCCAAGTCGGCTTCTACCATTTCCTCCACGCACAGAGGTGTCAACTTATTTCCTAACCTTCTTTTTTTTACTAGTACCTTTTCTCCCACTTTAAAGTTCTATCTCGTCTTGATTGATTGTGTTTATCTAATTGAACCACTTGAGCTCTTTTAACTTTATCTTTTATTTGTTCCTTACACTCGTCTGGTGCTGAGTGAATTATATCAATTGGTTTCTGGTCAGTGACCGAATGAATGGTTTTATTGTATTCAATTGTCGCCTGTATTATTAATTCAACTGTGTCTTCAATTTTTCTTTCAAGTTTGAGACACCTTGCAATTTCCAACAAGGTGCTGTGCAATCGTTCAACCTGTCTGGTTGAAGTGCTGTGTAAGGGTGGGGCGTTTACTATGTGCACATCGGAACAGTTTAGAAAAATTGATCTTATAGTCTCGGAATTTAAAGATGCTTCATTGTCACAAAAAATGGTTTTTGTCTTAGGAAAAATATTCATTAATTGTAAAATCACGAGAAGGTATCGGTTGGACCATTGCAAACTTAGAAAACTTATCTACGCAAGTTAGGAAGTATTTTTTATCCGTTGAAAATATATCAATGTGCAAAACTTCGCCCGCATATGAAGGGATTGGCGTTTTACCGATTAATTGTTTTTTCGGGTGTCGGTCGTATTTAGCTTTTGAACATATTCTACAATTTGCTACAATCTCGGTTGCCAATTTTGTCATCTTCGGGAAGAAATAGTCACACAAAATTTGTTTAGTATTTTCTTGAGCAGCTCTATGCGCTCGATTATGCTCCTTAATTGCAATTTCTCTTTGTTCATTCACATCGAAAATATCTGTTACGAATCTCTTAGCATACCAGAACTTTGTTGTTGGAAACAACTCAACGAGATGATGCTGGATATGCGCTAATACGGACAATTCACAATTATTTGCATTAACAACGTCCGGTTTAACTACATTTTGGATTGATTCTACTAGTGAATCTCTATTTAAAAAATATATAAAATGACGGGTCTTTTTTCCAAATATGATGAAAGTGCGCGTTGAAGGAAATTGCGCTTCTTCTAAAAAAATTTGATTTCTATAACAGTTTATTGGTTTATCCGTTGCTTCTATTGTATTAGTTAAAGAAAGTTCGCTATGAACTGTGGCAGCGTCCGAATCGGGGCTGTCTTCAAGAGAGTGAATCCTCTGCCGCGACAATGCGTCAACAACAACGTTTTCTTTTCCTGGTTTATAGAAAATGCTGCCATTATGCTCGTCTATAAATACTTTCCAGCGTTTAATTTTCGCATTTGGGTTTCGGTCTGAAACCGCAAATGTGAGAGGTTGATGGTCGGTATAAATATTGAGTTTTTTTACCCCGTAAAGGTAGTTCCGGAAATTTGTTAAGGCCCATACTATGGCCAATAGTTCTCTTTCATTGGTTGCGAATTGCAACTCTCTATCTTTCAGTGTTCTGGAAATCATTGTTATGGGCTTTCCATTCTGAGATAAAACTGCTCCCAGACCCTGTGATGAAGCGTCCGTCGTTAGATCAAAAGGCTTCTCAAAATCCGGATAGAGCAATATAACATCTTCCGATATCAATATTTCTTTCAATTTATTAAAGGCTTGTAATTGCCTGTCATTAAGTTTAACTTTAATTTTTTTTTGACTGTTGAGCACTAACTCTACCATTTTCACCCCTTAGGATGTCAGATAGTGGTTTTGCTATTGAAGCAAAATCCTTGATGAAGCAGCGATAATAGCTGGCTAAGCCCAAAAAGGATCTTATTCCGAACAAAGTAGAAGGTTCGTTATAGTCTCGAATAGCCTCCATCTTAGTCGGACTTGCTTTGATTCCCCCTCTTGACACCGTGAAACCGAGGTATTCTACACTTGCTTTAAAAAAATTTGACTTTTCGCGTGAGACCCTCATATTTGCCTCATACAAATTGCGCAGTACCCAGTCAATGTGCTTTACGTGGTCTGCTTCATTTTCCGAGAAAATTATTACGTCATCGACGTAGACGTAGCAAGTTTTGCCTACTCGCTCACGAAGGACATCGTCGATGGCCCTCTGAAAAATGCTTGGCGCATTCTTCAATCCAAATGGTAGTCGACAAAACTCGTATTTCCCACCATTTACCGAGAATTCGGTTTTTTCGCGATCCCGCTCCACGAGTTCAATTTGATGAAACCCTGATTTTAAGTCGAGGGTTGTAAAATATTTTGCTCTACCCAGATTCGACAATATTACTGTAACATTGGGAATGGGGTATTTATCATCGACCGTCTTTTGATTCAGCTTCCGGAAGTCTATCACTAGACGTTTTTTCTTATTGCTCAATTCCTCGCTACCCTTTTTATAAACAACCCAAATGGGAAAAAAAAAAGGAGACCTAGATGCACGAATTATTCCATGTTTTAATAGATTCTTTATTTCACTGTTTACAAAATCGGCGACACCCATCGGGTATGGGTACATTTTTGAATACACCGGGTTGCTATCTTCGGTGCGAATGGTAGCAACAATATTGGTGTTAAAAGGCAGTGCTTCGTCAGGATCCGCAAAAGCCTTAGCTTAGTTTTCATCATTTTACAAAAATCAGCTTTTACCGATTGAGGAACTTCGATGTCCTCTACCTTTGTAAAATTCACGTCCTCGCACTTATAAAACTGAATTTTTTCAAATCCAGCATTAAATTGAATTAGTTTTTCTTTTAGATTAATGGTAGCCCCTGCCTGCGTTAGCAGATCCAGGCCTGCGTTAGCAGATGCAGGCCAATAATTCCATCAAAGGTTTCGAGATCTGGTAAAATGAAAAAAGGACTCCTTATACCGAAGAAAATAAGATAATATTTATATTTAATGTTATTGAGTCCATGTATTGACTTTACTTGGAAGGATTCGTCCACGGGTACGACGTCTCCCATTCCATCTAGAGGCTTAATGTAGTTTTTCGAGGCCCCAATCCGATATTTTCCGTAGTCCCCATTTTCTTCATTCTCAGGATTGTTTTCTTGGGATATATGATTGATTCTTTGTCGTCTTTGTCCTGACTGTCTTTCGGAACCATATGGTCTTTTAATTCCCTGATTCACATTGAAACTATTACTATTAACGTTTTGCCGTGGATAGTTTGCTGGCCGTCGAAAACGGGAGGACGTTGGATCAACGTCCATTTTTTCTACCGGTTGCACAATATTAGTGTCTTATCTTCGAGTATAATAAGGATGTTTACCCTGTTATTGTGCATTATTAAAATTTCTATTATTGTTTCCATTCCTTGATTGATTACGCGAATTATAACTGTCTTGAGTCTGAACCCTACTCTCCAAATTCTTCGCATAGTTCGTTGCGAACATATACCTCTCATTATTAGACTCAACTTCTTGAGCCAATGCGAGAGCGGCCGGCAAATCCCTGGGACGCGACGCAAACAAGACATCGCTTAGGGGCTTCCTTAGCCCAGATATGAAAACCCGAAGCGCGCCTTCGTATGTCATTATTGTTTTGTTCGTTAGCAACGTAAGCCTTTTCTCAATTTCGTCATAATATTGCAAGACGGTCAGATTTCCCTGTCTTAATGTGCTGAGTTCCTGCTCAATTAAATATATTGGCCTTTTATCGGCATATGCAAAATCTAGACGGGCTATTATAGCCTTAAAATTTAATGCTGTATTAAAAGAGGCCAATACCGAATCAGCGGCACCCCGAACCTTATTCCTTATTATCCCTAAAGCTTGGTAGTGTCGCGAACTGCCATCATATTTCTCAAAAGGTTTATAAGCGGAGTCGCCTGCCGCCATGACACATACCGCTCTTGTTTTCCCTCAAATTCAGGCATTGATTTTACTATATCTAACGGTTCCTCGCACTTAATGCCCTCAATTATTTTAACATCTTCATATGTTTTAAGTTCTGATGTGTTTAGGTTCACAACAGATATTCTCTGCGTTAGCTCCTGTAATCTTCCTTCAAACTCGTTCCTTTGAACGTCTAATGCTGCATTCACTGTTGCTCGCACCAAAGGCTGCACATCGGCGGCGTTCATATTTATAACCATTTGTGTGACATTTATTTGTAACTCTTCAAAATTTTCAATTACCCTATCGATATCACTCATCAAAATTTTCACTAATCAAATTTTGTTCACTTTTGTGTTTTTCAGAACTACAATTAAACAAGCAAACACTTACATTTTTTTTATGGTAATTCGATGACAATGTCGTACGGGCGATGTTCAATAAATTGAATGCAGTTCGCCAAAACCTTTTAGTCTCAATACTGCGTCGACAACTAAACTTGAAACGAACTCCTTTGTGCCCCACGTTGGGCGCCAATTTTCAAATTATGTTTTACTTTATGGAGCTCCGTTAGAAGACTAAACTTAAAAGCTAACAAAAACTTAAATCTAGCCCTAACGTCCCGTCATCGCTACCGCAGCCGCAAACGACCTTGCATATCACTCACTTCATTCGATTTTAGTTGCAGGTGTTCATCCAGACGCTGTGTCAGCACAAATAGATTCCCACGATTTGTGTGAACCGCCCGTGCCTGATAGCTGGTTGAGTTAGATATTTGAGATAGTTAACGCTAACTACAATTTTGTGTGAAGCGTTGTGCTTGCCAGCTGGCTGATTTAGATATTTGAGATAGCTTATGATAACTTATATATGGATGATGTTATTGTCACAAAAAAAGCCTAAAGTCTTCGAAACTATTGAGAGTTTGTATACAAAATACTATTGCTAATGGAAATATAGATCTAGACCAATTTTTTCCAATTCTTGAAAAAGAGGCACTTAGTAGAAATATAAACAAAATACAATTGAATCTAAATGACAGCATATTTAATCTTATATCCATTGAAAATTTTAAACTTAAAGGAAATCAGCATATAAATAAATTACAAATAGCGCTAACACCAAAAATATCTATTATAACTAACAGAGATTAACAAAAATATTTATTGAAGAAATTTCATGACAATCCTCTTTTTGGAGGTCATCCTGGAACAACCAGACTGCTTAAAAAACTCAGACAATATTATTATTGGAAAAATATCACCAAAGATGTGAACCGATATATAAAGCAATGTGTTCAGTGCCAAATCAATAAAACAACAAAGCATATAAGACCAGATATAATTGTCACGCAAACACCTCAAAAACCTTTTCACACTGTAATCATTGATACGGTTGGCCCACTTCCTATAACGGAAAAAGGAAATCAATATATATAAAAAATCATATGTGATCTAACAAAGTATCTAGTAGCAATTCCAGTAATTAATAAAAACGCTAAAACCATTGCTAAGACAATTGTAGAACAATTTGTATTAATTTATGGACCCATGAATAAAATACTTAGTGACATGGGTACAGAATACAACAATCAAGTCCTTTCTGAACTTGTTACACTTCTAAAAGTGGAAAAAGCAACATCAGCCCCTTAGCACCATCAAACCCTGGGTACAGTCGAAAGATCACATCGCACTTTCAACGAATACATTCGCTCATATATTCCCGCATCTCGAAATGATTGGGATGAATGGAAAAAATACTTTGCATATGCCTTCAATACTACCCCATCTACGGTACATGGATATTGCCCTTTTGAACTAATTTTCCCTAATAATCCAAATAATAATCCATTAACACCGATAAATAAAATAGACCCAATATACAACTTCGACAATTACACAACAGAAGTCAAATTCCGACTTCAAACAGCATTAAGTAGAGCTCAACTTTTAACTAACAAATCAAAACTAAATCAAAAACATTCACATGACCAGAACATAAAGAATACTGACATTTCTATAGGTCAGGAGGTATTCATTAAAAATCACACAGCACACAAATTAGAACCAGTCTATAAACACCATACCAAGTAATTGAAATTGACGATATAAATAATGTCTTTATAGAAATAAACAATAAAAAAACAAAAAAATAATAAAAACAATATTAAAATCTTTAAGAAATAATTTTACAGATTTTTATACTTTAAGTTAGGTTAAAAATTACAATTAATTAAATTTTGAAAAAAAAAAATATATAGAAATAAAATTTAAAAAAATAGTTATAATGATTACTAAATTAAGAAGAAAACTAATAATAATACTTAACTATTAAAATTTTTTTATAAACTTTAATAAATTTAAATTTGTAAAGAAAGCTCCTACTGATATCACTTGATCAATGGTCTCAGTAGGACATTTCTCTTCCAAAAAGGGAGGTCTGGTAAATAGTGGAATTACTCATACAGATTTCATTGAACCTAAGGTATGTCATACATTCTTTAGGTATCAATTTATGTCTGGAGTATTTTGCTTATTATTCCATTTCTAATTGAATGTAACAATATAAGTATGTATGTTACCTATGCCATACATTCTTTAGGTATCAATTTATGTCTAGAGTATTTTGCTTATTATTCCATTTCTAATTGAATGTAACAATATCAGTATGTAATTTGAATACTTTTCATTTAATTTAAATTCATATATTAATAATAGACTTTTAAAAATAAAGAACAGTCGATAGACAGCAGTCAAGACTACACAAGTTGTTTTATTATTATACTAAAACTTATATTTAAAGAATTAAAATCTTGTATATTTTAATATATTTACACACAATATTTTATTATAATACGAAATATATTAGGGGGATTCGCCATGTCTAGGAAATGCATACTATGCAAATATTTTCAATGGAATTGTGCTAGAGATCGAGAGCCCCCCGTTGCAAAACTGTGACATATTCAAGTGAAACAATAACAACCACACAGGAACAGGGTTGCTTTTCCCTTCTTGCTATCTGTGGGAAATAAGTATACATAGGTTTTGGTATAGGATACTTTCCTATCGTAGTATATTTTTTGCATGTGTTTTTTTGTTGTTGTGCCATTGCACGAATTGGAAAAATTTCCTATCCGTGCACCGTAGCATGCATTTCTTATACTTAGCGAATACCCCTATTGAATTAAATAAAAATACAGAATAAAAATTTTTAGGAAAAATTACAATATTAAAATTAAATTAAAATACTAAAAACAAATGTGATTAATACATATTCTTGACAACAAGAACAAATATACACGGTAAACATTGCACAACATAATAATAACACCAGCAACACCAGGATTTATACAACCATCAATAAGGAAAGCACACGCACGTAAAAAGCAGGAGGAACGAGAATAACTCAAGAAGCAACAAACATTTTAAGGGGTTGTACATAAACTCAGGAATGCCAATTAAACTTTCACTTTGTACCAAAAGAGGTTTGCGGATTTCTCATGCGGTATGTGATTATTGGCGGCCGCAGCGGTAAGCGATGCGTACTGCCATTCGGAAGACCAGGGCTCGAGTTCTGGCCGACCCACATCAAAAAGTGTAGAAAATGAAGTTTTCTATCAAGCTCTTTTAATGTATTTTTTACACGAAATAAAAAGCTCCTCATAAAAATCCATCGGAGGCGGCTTAGAACAAAATGTAGGTGCCTCCATTTTTGGAAAAACATCAAAACGCGCATCACAACTTGGAGAAGCAGCTAAGCCAAAAATTGCTTCAGCGGTAACAAAGCGTCATATGTATTGAATCCAACGCAGAATTACTCTTGCCAACGGGTGCTACTTTGGACTGAGTAAGCAATTGAAAAGTTAAATCGTCTCTCGTCGAATCAACACAAAAATCTGCAAGTCGCTCGTTATTCCCGTCCTACTGTATGGCGCAGAAGGACGATGCCGACATCCAATGAGATGGCACAAGCAGATTTCGAGAGAGAGCTTTCCTGGGAGATTTACGGCCATTCGTGTGTTGGCAACAGGGAATACCGCAGACAATGTAACGATGAGCTGTAAGATTTATACGACGATATTGACATAGTTCACCGACAACAACAGCGCTGGTTAGGTCAGCCGTCGGAAGGACGAAGAGGATTTCCTGCCTTACGCTGGGAAGGACAAGTTCAGATGGACCTAGTTTCGCTTGGCGTTTCCAATTGGCGCCAAACTACGAGAAGAAGAAACGAATGGCGCGCAATTATTGATTTGACTGTAATCGCGGAAGCGGTATCCACGCAAATGTAATAGTAGTAGTAGTAAGATTACAACGAATATTTAAAAGCGATTAAAATGTACAAAATTTACCTTAATATTTTTTTACATTGCATATTATTTTCAGGATTAACGGAAGTAGGATTGCAGGTGAGTATGCAGACAAATATTCGTTTTGGAATTCAGGTGAATACATATGTGTATATATATAAGTATAGGTAAGTACATATGTATATAAATAGATTAATGCTTACGTTTATTAATAAAATATATTTATTTTAAAAAGAATCTTAATTAAGTTTTTCCTCCATGTTGTGGCTCATAATACAATGAGGTCGTCGTCCATGTCTTCACTCAATAATATGAATATTTTTTTTATAAAATAAGAGTCGAAGTTTAAACTGCTCAGCTACAGAAAACAAATTAATCACCTGAAGTATAGAAATTTAGTGAGTTACTTGTTAAGGGAAGTTGGTATAGTATTTTTTGTTATGAAAAGTGAGTCTGTCACATCGAATGTTCTGGAAAAACAATTGAAATCTTGACATAAACGGCGAAACGGTTCATATATTTCAAAATCTGTTTTACAAGATTTTAAGAATAGTGGTCTAAATTGTCATGATAATCGGATGGGGACATTGAAATTTACTTCACCTAAGAGAAATGAAGGTATCGTTAAATAATACTCTTTGAGTCCTGTTACAGAGATAGGAAGATATCCTTTGGAGAATGCTTGGTTGAAATCCAAAAAGATCTAGTTTTTTAATAGGTAGTATATGATTTACTCTGTCGAATGCTTTACTGAGGTCAGTATATATAGCATCAGTATTCTTGTTAAATAAAAGGAAATATGGAAAAAGTTAATTGAGCAGTAATTATAGCTTCAAAAAGTTTAGGTGTAGCAGATATCTTTCCTATCCCTCTTTAATCTTCAATCGAATATATACTAGTATTCTTGTTTTAGAGATGCATTAAAGAGGTTTGTCAAAGGCCGGTACAAATTTTCAGCACAATATTTAAGAAAGCATGTTGGAATTATGTCAGGACCGTAATTAAAAGAGCTTTTTAAAGCCCTTAACTGACATAACACATCTTCTAGAGAAACAATTGGGGTGTTGATTGAGCTTTGAGGATAAAAATTCTCTTGACGGACAAAATTGTTTCCAGGTGAATGTATAGAGTAATTAGTCTTGAAAAATTTTGCAAACATATTCGAGATATCATGAGTCACTTGATGTAGTATTTTTGGATGCATGGCGGATGGAAACGAAGAGACTTTGAGTTTGGAGTTAACGAAATCATAAAACATCTTAGGATTACGTACAATGTTCCTTTTAACCTTAGTTAAGTAGTCGTTGTAACATATTTTGTTAAGTTCAAAGTACTTACGACGTAGCTTTGAGTATTTCATTTAGTCTATAGGTAAGTTAGTTTTGTTATACAGTTTAAAAGCGCAAGATTTTCGGTTTTTTAAATTTAAGTCCTTTGGTAAATTTAGGTAAAGCACAAGCACGTTTTGGTACAAAATTTTCAAACAATTTTACAGTTGCATTATTAAAATGAAGAACACTTTCGAAATTACCATTATAGACAGGCCAAATCAATGTAGATAATTCTTGATTTAACTTTTTTAGGTTATCTAATAAATAGATATGCCGCGTTATCAACCTGAATACTGTCCACGACTTCAAAAGTGTGTAACGAAGTTTCCCTCTAGGCTGGGGTTAGCTCAGTCTCGCCAAAGTTACTGAAATAACTACTCCTATATTTCGTACAACAAAGTTTATTTAGTATTATATGATGCAAACGTAAAGATAGCGGGGTGATATTCCCTCCGCTAATCTTCCCTTCGGTAAGGTAGAAACCCTCTTCCGAATATACTATACTAGCTATGCTTCTATAATAATTTTGCTACTCTTCGTAAAGGTAGTGGAGATGGTATTCCCTCCACTAGTCGTCCCTACGACCAGGTGAAACCCCTAGTCGTATATATACTAAGCTCTCGTGAGGTGGAAATCCCTCAGGTGCGCTACCTTTGTCGGTGATAACCAAGGACAAGTATGCCTATCAACCATCTACTGGCTACTTAATCTTATTTACAATTCGCCTGCTTTTTTATACTATCGTGCACACAGGCAGAATGTTATTTTATAATAACAACTAATATTATTAACAGTTTTTCCTTAACGCTATGTATGTATGTATATGCACATGTTCAAGAAAATTCATGATTGAACATGTCTAAAGCGAAGAGGTAAAATTTAAAATATGTGTACATATTTACATATGTACGTATATCGCAAAATAATAAAATTCATAAACGTACGTATGTACATAGGTATAACAAGAGAATAGAATTATACAATAACAACTAGTATCATTAACAGTTCTCTTTAATGCTATGTACGCATGTTCAAGAAAATATTCATGTTTGAACATGTCTAAAGCGAAGAAGTAAAATATATGTACATGCATATGTACGTATACCGCAACAGAGTCCCTGCCAACCACGACTACCCACTTTCCCCCACACATTCAAACATTTTTATCTTCTCACGAACCCATTTACAAATTTTGTGATCGAATAGAGAAATAAATTTCCTTAACTTAGACCTGCTAGAACAGTGAATCTAATAATAATTTGTATTCTATTAAGAATTGCGTGTGTTAGAGAAAGCAAAGAATAAACATAGGATTTTTCAGAGTTCTCACATGAGCGAATTCCTTCTCACAGTCATGGTTGCCGTTCGAACTATCATGTACCAATTTAATTTTTAATCTGGTGTATTTAGTAAACATCTGTTAATATAAAATTTTGAAGACTTATCACTGTTTCTTAATTACTCTAGCAAAAAAACTGAAGAATTTTTCTGTGAATAATAGCATAATTAATTAGAATAATTCGGATATGCGAAGCGAATGTCAGATAAAGAGAAATTATCTAAAGCGTGAATCGAGAACATAGCTACTGCCGCTCTTTTTATACCTGAGAGTGACCCAAACATTCTGTTCACGCTGATTATTCATTTGCCTGCCGTAGCTGCAGCTGCTCCGTTTATTCTTAACGACGTGAACTTTTCTTTACACTGTGTACCCTTTTGTTTGTCCTTGGTAAGGGTAATTTGCATCTTACTGCCACTTCTTATGCCTGACTTTCGTATTTGGGATTTCCGTCACAGTATGTATATTTTTAGGAGCAAATATGTAATAATTATGGTGCATTTTTGATGCGTGAGTGGAAACAGTGATCACAGCCATCTTGAAAATTCACATGAAATGGTATTACTTCAAGCGAATACATACCATTGTGCTGTGCTGAAGTAAGCTGTAAGAAATTCAACGAAATTATTAAAATTATTTAAATTATTAATATCATTTTCATTACAGATTTCCCAGGCGTTCCAAATTCATAGAGAAGCCAACACAAGTAAGTATTATTATAAAAACTGTGATCTTAATGGCAATAATTTATGCTCATATACAATTTTTCTTTCATTGCAGATTTGCAGAGAAATCGAATGTTTTCACTTACGCATATGCAGTAAGTAGTTGTTTCTAAAAATTATTATTATGCGACGGTGATAATGAGAACAGTGGCTTTTGTTTAAATAATATGATGTGTATTTTTTTCAAAATAGTTTAAATAGTCTAAAAGTTATAAATATTTAAATTTGTACTTTTCATACATATATACAGGGAGTCCTCCAGTATATTGCTATCAAACAAACTACAACTACTTGGCTTTATCGTGCTTCGTGAAATAATCTATAAAATAACAATAAATATGCAAACAAATTATATAAATAAAAAGTGTTGCGTGAATATCCTATGCAAGTCAGAATCGGTGTTGGTCTGGCCCAGGTCTATTTTTTTTAAAGTACAGCAACTATCAATGAAATACACATCAATTGCACTTATTTTGGAAAGGAACTCCAAACATTTTGAGTAATTTTAAACAAAGCCGCTGCAATTCATAATTACTAAATTTATTTCCATGTAAATAATGCACTGTGTAAGCAAATTTAAAGTAAAAAGTGCAAGTTCCTTGGTATAATACACTCCTTTTTTCACTGTTGAAATAAATTTTAATATATAACACAATAAAGGTAATACGATTATCTTTCTTTTTGTTATGAAATTGTAATATTGTAAAATTTTTTTCTTAAAAAATTTTCCAGTTTTCAACTTCATATAACCAAATTTTACGCTGTAACTAAATTTTTAATTTCTATTATTTTTTTTATGAATTTTTAATTTTACATTATTTTCTAATATCTTATTTTTTATATTTTCAGATTATGTTTGTTACATTATTTTCTAATATCTCATTTTTTATATTTTCGTGTCATGTTTGCGGAAATTTGAATTAAGTTATTTTAATAATTATTTAAGTTAATTTAAAATTTCAATAATGTAATTTGTTAATACAACACAATAATTAGTTATCATAATAAATTGTAAATTTTAGATGTTAATCTATCACAATATATAATTTGTTAAATAGGTATTAAAATAATATAATAATGTATATCATATTTTTAAAATAAATTGAAAAATTTATAAATAACATTTTTTTAAATAATAAATACTTGTTTTAAATTTTAAATATGGGAGCGACTTATATGTAAGTATAAATTCGCCTTTAAAAAAATGCAATCCTGTATCCATCTGACGAGGGAAATTAGAAAAGGACAGTTATATATTTTCTTTATGGTTTAAACTGAATGGGTGAAACAAGATAGCATGTTCGCATGTACACGGAAAAAGTGGGTAAAATCTGCACTCTCTTTATTAAAATGTCTTTGCTGTTACCCAGTTTTTTATCCTGTTTTCAGCAAATGCTTGCTCAAATTATCTAGCTTTTTACCCAGTGCTGGTTGGCAGGGGTAAGTTCATAAATGTACATACATATGTACATCGGTATGACAACTGTTAAATAAGTTCTCTTTAATGCTATGTAGTTTAGAATAGAATAGTTTAGATTCATTATACATGTTTATAAGGAATTCAATATATATATATATATATATTTGTATAACTAGATATGTATGTATATATGTTTCGCTGTAAGGCCTCCAACATCTGGGAGTTCGGGGGTCCTGACAAGTTATCTCCAAAACAGGATGAAAGGTTTCCTCCGGTAAAACAAGAGGATCGCACCGAATCACAGAAAATTTTGAAATGTTGTCAACATACACTAAATCTAGGATTTTATGAAACTTATTTGGTATTAAATTAATTTGGTTAAGACAAAGCTCATACATTTTCTCTAAGGACTCAGTAAAACATGGCCGAGTGCAAAAGGGAGTGATGTTATCATCGATTTGTTTCCATGATATACAAGGCAGATTGAAATCTCCCAGGACCATAATTGAGTCAGAATCTTTTATCAATGAAAAAATACTTTCAAATGATCAAATAAGTTGAAGATGTACTGGAACAGAACAGAAGATGTACTGTACAGAACGAACTCGGATGCATTTAAATTCAATGGAGTCTATGAGAGCAGTGTAAACTTCTTCTGAGGGTAAAGACGAATGAATCCCCTCCGATTCTGTTCAAACGATCACTTCTATAAATTCTGTAAATTAAGCAATCTCTCTAAAGCCATCTCGGGTTTGCTTGAACAGTTTGTAGAATTCAATTTTGGTTGATCTACATTTAATACATGACGATGGTCATGGTCAATCCTTTTCCATCGTTAATTTTATATGGGCGAGTCCATCGCAAATCCAGCAATATACACAGCGCTCAGACTCGTTTTTAATGTTGTAATTAACATAAGAGCAATTCATGTTAATCATGTAGTTTTGAAAAATATTCAAAGGAATGAAAAAGTATATAATTAGGGGAAAAAGGTAAATGAGAAATGAACATATTTAGGTAAAAAATATAAAATTTAAAAATGAATAAAATATTAAAATGTTGAAGAAATCGAAGCACTACACTTTACCGGGCGCTAAGATTTAATAAAATAAAACAGTTTTTAAAGCAGCGTATAGAGCAATTTTAAATACACTGTGATATAACACTTAATAAACAGGACGCACACCGCTTTGACAAAAGAATAATAACACCAAATAAAAATAGAAAAAAATCACAAAATCAAAATACTTACACAAAAACAATTATAAAGCTTGAAAAGCTTCAAAAAATAAAAAATATGTAAATATGTACGTAATTAGAAAATGACTCGTCATACAAACTAAATAAAAATTTAAAAATTGCATAGAAAACTTATAATTAAATGGTGCGCACAAATGTATCACTTCAAATTTTTGTATTACCTGAAAGAATATTCGATTAGCACAAAGATTTATATAAAAATAGCACAGCAAAATAAAACACACCTTGAGGTATGCGATATTACCAAAAAAATTTCCGTTATTTGAAATAAATAAAGAAAAACAAATTGTAGCGATTTACGTAATTAACATCGATGGATATCCAAAGCCTTCGAGTCTGACCACTAGATTGCTAAATAAAAGTCCAAAGGTTTGTCCGTCCGGCTTCTTAATTGCCGGAATTTAGTCAACATTTATTTAGTCCGCAATAATTACAAATCTATTCAATATACCCAAGAGACATTGATGTTACTGGAAACTCATTATTTTCTAGAAGCTGATCATGGTAGCGTTGGCATCCGTTTATATCGCACGGTTTCTTTGAGCGACATTTTCAAGTAATGTGACCCTTTCGAAGGCATGAAAACACCATTTGTTGGCTCTTTACAAACTTCCATCTGACTTTTACGTTGGCTACTTTGAATGTGGGACACTTAGCAAATTTGCGATCATCGCTGCAACGAAAGCATTTTGTTATTCCTACTACTCTTTTTTACTGAATGTGCATTACACGTCGCGAATCTCCAGATGTCATGGTACTTCTGGTGTTATATGCATTAGTTGGCTTTAGACACACCACTCTGATCAACTCACTTAACCACGTACTGAAGTCTTCTATAGTCTTCTATAGTGAAGTCTTCGGTAGTTCACATACTATTTGTTCAAGTAATGAGGCATACGCTAGATGGTGGTGGCATTTTGCAAATTTGAGGAAAGCGTTGCGCACTCAGGACGAAAATGGTACGATCTGCTCTGGCTTCTGTTCGGCAATTGATCGAAATTGTTGTAGTTTATCTAACTGATGTTTGACTAAGATATCCGATCGCCCGAATCTAAATTCCAACTCGTTTAAAACGTCAGGCACATCATATGGGTAGAGCAAAATTGATGTTACTGATATTTTGCAGGTCCCACAAGGCATGTCTGCAACCGCATTGGGTTCTGGTGATGACTGTGATCAAAAGCCTCGGCGTTGTCGATGAAATTGGCAAAAAAAATAGCGGCCATTCTTTCGCATTACCAGAAAATGTGGGCAAATCGTAAAGCTTGGCTGTTGAATCGATTGAGGGCATACTCACTATACTCGACTCATGCAATAGTACAATAGTACTAAGTTTAAGACCAGCTATCCTCTGAAAATTTTTCTTCAAGTTTTCTAATTGTTTCTCAAAGTTTTTACCCAGAACGATGATGTCATCTGGATACACCAAGCATGTTTTCAAATGTAGTACCTTAAGCACATGATCCATTAGTCTTTCAAAGGTTGCAGGAACGTCGCTTAATCCAAAGAGCATCACCGTGAATATCCAAAGATCGTTTCAGGTAATAAAAGCAGTATTCTCCTCCGTAATTCATGCAAATTCCTGGACCGTGGCCGACCCTTCACTGCTTCTACCTTTTCCTTTGCTGTACAGATGCCCTCTGTTGTTACATGATGATCTAGATAATTAACCTCTTTCTTAAATAGGGAGGATTTTTTAGCACTAAGCTTAAGGCCAGTGCCAGATATCCTCTGAAAAACTTCCTCCAAATTGTCCAAGTGTTCGTCAAAGCTTTTGCCCAGTATGATGATGTCGTCAAGATACACCAAACAAGTTTTCCAATGCAGTCTCTTAAGCACATGATCCATTAATCTTTCGAAGGTTGCAGGAGCGTTCAAATGGCATCACCGTGAATTGCTAAAGACCGTTTCCAGCACTAAACGCAGTCTTCTCCTTATTTCTCTCACTTACTTCCACTTGCCAATATGCCATGTGTAGAAGTTCACGCAAGTGAGGAAAGTTTCTGACTGCTATTCACCTGGGAGTGGCCAGAAACGATTTTTTTACATATGGTTCAAGCAGCTCACGACTTCCGGTTTTAGACCAAGTATCCTCTGGGTAGCCAACAAACATCCGTTTGGAGGCGAGCTAAAGTGAGAAGGCGAATCCCCTGCGGTTGTGCGTAGGGTTTGGAACCCACCACATAAAAACTATACTCCAATGAAAAATCAGCAATTGCCTCGCATGAGAGGCCCCCCTTTTGATGACGACTCCCGCAAACGTTTTAAGGATCATGATTTGAGGGCATGCACCTGGAATGTCCGGTCTCTTAATTGGGAAAGTGCCGCTGCGCATAAAAGCGAAGTTCTTTAACATATCGTTGATTTGCGCCCACGGCCCGACAGAAGAGAAGGATGATGTGACCAAAGATGCTTTCTATGAGAGCCTAGAACGTGCTTATGAGCGCTGCCCCCGCCACGATGTCAAAATTGTGCTAGGCGATTTCAATGCCAGGGTGGGCAAAGGAGGCATATTTGGCGCAACAATCGGATCATTCAGCCTCCACGACGAAACATCCCCAAACGGGCTGAGGCTGATTGACTTTGCCGGGTCCGAAATATGGTTGTCTGTAGTACCAGATTCCAGCATACGAAAATTCATCAAGCAACATGGCTGTCCCCAGATCGTAAAACACGCAACCAAATCGATCACGTTGTGATAGATGGAAGACATGTATCCAGTGCTCTAGACGTGCGTACGTTCCGAGGGCCAAATATCGACTCGGATCATTATCTTGTAGCATCAAAAATACGAACCCGCCTCTGTGTGGCAAAGAACGCCCGTCAACAAACACAAGGAAGGTTTGACGTCGGAAAGCAATCACAGCATACAGCCAGCAAGTTTTCTACTCGGCTTGCACACCTGCTTTCTGGGAGCACTCATCAGCGACTTGGTATAAGGGAGCTGTGGAACGAAATATCGAATTCCTTGCGTACCGCTGCTTCGGAAACAACTGGTTTTTAGCAATACCAGAAAAACAACTGGTACGATGAGCATTGTCGAACAGCAGTGGAGAGAGAACAGACTGCCTACCTCGCAGCTTTGCGATCGACCACAACATGTGCGGAGTGGGATAGATACCGAGAGCTGAAGAGGGAAGCGCGACGCATTTGCAGACGAAAAAATAAAGAGGCCGAAATGCGTGAGTATGAAGAGCTTGAGAAGCTGGCCGACAAGAGTAATGCTCGAAAATTCTATGAAAAGATGCGGCGACTTACAGAAGGTTTCAAGACCGGAGCAAACTCATGTAGGGACAATGGAGGTAATCTGGTGACAGATGTCCAGAGTATACTTAGTGTATGGAGGGAAAACTTCTCCAACCTGCTCAATGGCAGTGAAAATGAAAACCCCGGAGATGGCGAACCCGAAACCCCAATCGATGACGATGGTATAGAAGTGCCATCACCCGACTATGAAGAAGTTCGGATAGCGATTGCCCGCTTTTAAATAACAAAGCGGCGGGAGCCGATGGCTTACCGGCAGAACTATTCAAATACGGCGGCGAAGAGCTGACAAGGAGCATGCATCAGCTTCTTTGCAAAATATGGTCGGAAGAAAGCATGCCTGACGAATGGAACCTAAGTGTGCTCTGCCCAATCCAAAAAAAGGGACCCCAAGGTCTGCGCCAATTATCGTGGGATAAGTCTCCTTAATATCGCAAATAAGGACTTATCTAGCATATTGTGTGAAAGGCTAAAGCCCACCGTCAACAAACTGATTGGACCTTATCAGTGTGGCCCTAGACCTGGCAAATCCACCATTGACCAGATATTTACCATGCGCCAAATCTTGGAGAAGACCCGAGAGAAAAGAATCGATACACACCACCTTTTTATCGATTTCAAAGCTGCCTTCGACAGCACGATAAGGAAATGCCTCTACGCCGCTATGTCTGAATTTGATATCCCCACGAAACTCATACGGGTTTGTAAACTGACCCTGGATAATACCAAAAGCGCGGTTAGATTTGAGAAGGACCTCTCCGAGCCATTCGATACCAAACGAGGTTTCAGAAAAGGAGACTCTTTATTGTGTGATTTCTTTAATTTGATGCTGGAGAAAATAATACGAGCTGCAGAGCTAAACAGACCAGGCACAATATTCTACAAGAGTGTGCAATTGTTGGCGTATGCCGATGATATTAATATAATTGGTCATAACACCCGCACCGTAAGTTCTGCGTTCTCCAGATTAGACAAAGAAGCGAAGCGAATGGGTCTGGTAGTAAACGAGGGCAAGACGAAATATCTCCTGTCATCAAATAAACAGTCATCGCTCTCGCGACTTGGCTCCCACGTCACTGTTGACAGTCACAACTTCGAAGTCGTAGATAATTTCGTGTACCTGGGAACCAGCATTAACAACACCAACAATGTCAGCCTTGAAATCCAACGCAGAATCACTCTTGCCAACAGGTGCTACTTTGGACTGAGTAGGCAATTGAAAAGTAAAGTCCTCTCTCGACGAACCAAAACCAAACTCTACAAGTCACTCATCATTCCCGTCCTGACATATGGCGCAGAAGCCTGGACGATGTCTACATCCGATGCGTCGGCTTTAGGAGTTTTCGAGAGAAAAGTTTGCGGAAAATTTATGGTCCTTTGCGCGTTGGCAACGGCGAATACCGCAGACGATGGAACGATGAACTCAGCGAACAAAGAGACAGCGCCTACGCTGGTTAGGTAACGTCGTCCGAATTGATGAAAGTGCTCCAGCTTTGAAAGTATTCGATGGAGTACCCGCTGGTGGAAGCAGAGGAAGTGGGAGACCTCCAGTCCGTTGGAAAGATCAGGTGGAGAGCCACCTGGTGTCACTTGGTATTTCTAACTGGCGCCAAACAGCAAGAAGAAGAAACGAGTGACAAAACAACTTTCGTTCAATAAGATCTCCAAAACACGAGCTGGTTAAATCAAATTTCTTATTAAAGCATCCGGACTAGAGGTAGCAGACCAAGGCATCCAGTCAGTGCCGTCATATGGAAACATTTAAACGCTGTTAACGAATTTAATACCTCAAGGGACATTGATGATGGGCACAAAAATTGTTGTTACTAAAAAAAACATGGATGCATCAACAGAATTCCAGAAAAATATGGATGCCAAGTTAGACATATTGTCAATTATTCAGGTACGGTTGGCTATATATTGGGGAGGAAAGGCACAAAAGTCATAAGACAATTGGCTTACTGCCAAAATTATGGCATCGTTAAGTCATAAATTCGTTCATTTTTGCTCTAGTTGAAGATATTTGTTGCTGCTTTGCATTTAGAAATAAGTTAACACCATTACAACACCGAGCAATATGTGTTCGGCTTGTTATAACTTTCGTTCGTTTGCTTTTGTTTGAATCGGCTGCCCAGCAAGAAGGGTAACTTTTACTTATCATGTTAGCTTTCTGTTACTCTTGTTTATACATATGTTATTCTACTTGCTACTTTTGTTCTAGCCGCGGGAAAAGTGACCAATTTCCCTAACTTTTTCCAAGTTCTTGTGATTCTCTTTTTCACTCACGGGTTGCCTTAGCATGTTTTATTTTAAACACTTCTCTTTAAAAATATAAAAGTTCATGCCAAGACATACAAATTAATTTAAGCATGAAAACAGTAATGAAACAAATTTAAAATAAAGCGGTAAGAGAGTAAATAAAATATTTTTTTATTCATTTGTATTACTAACATCAATTTTCAAAATATTTTTCGCTTAAAACTCTGTAAAATCAACTTTTATAACACATTAAAAATGTTATTAATTATTTCAGTCCTAATATCTTATAAAAAATAAGTCATTACCGATATCCATTTCGAAGAGCCTTCAGTGATGCTATAGCAAAGGCTTTAAAGATAAAATTCATTTAGGGGTTTAAGAATTTACCCGCGGCAAAGTATGCCTGTCGTAAGAGACCATTAAAATACAATAGTTCCCGCGGCAGCTGGGTCTTTATACTGGAACGACAAGGATTTTTATCCGGTAAAAAGCTGTCACTCCCTCAATATTCCTCGAGAACCAATTTGAGGGAATATTTTTCCCGTTTCTACAACAACGACACCATGATATTCAGTTTCCACTACTGCACATCATCTTGATCTTCGTAGTTCTTTGTGTAGTATCCGTAGCTAATTATAAAAAATTCTGTTCAATACCGCAAAATAACTCACAACAATGTACAATATTGTTACGATCTTGCTGATTAACCTCGATAATTTCCTTAATTATTTCGGGTACGACCTCTGGATTGTTAAATAAAATCGCCAACTTAATTTGCAGTCTCTTTGTTTATAAAGACTTAATTAATGTCCTTTTTAATTATTCGGTAATTCACAATTCAATTACAATTTACGTTACTATTTACAATCACTTATATACAACTTTCACAATGTACTGTTTTTATTACTTTACTGTGATGTAATCTCCACGAGTTTAATTCACAACTGATTCACGACTGATTGCTGACTGACTCTCTTGCAGTCGAATGTCGTCCTTATATACTTGTTTGCTACGTGAAAACGAAACCCCTGGAATTATTGCGTCGTTTACGATAATCGTCGTTTACGATAATCGCCTTTTACGTTCTAGAACGTGCCAGTTGTCGGCTCCTCTCTTTCATCTGTCATTCGCTTCGCATTTTCGCCACAATATATATGTCATACTCTATGGTGACCTAGTACTAAGGCTTTGACTAAATTAATATAACTAATATGTTTGCCTAATTTTCCGCCACTTTATAATGGAAACATCGATTTGCTTTGAAATAAATTGTAAAACCTGTAAAAAAAAAAGAAAACAATATTTTTAATAGAAACTCGTATCAAACATATTTGTATAAACGTATAATGAAAGATGGACTTTTTGTAAGGCAAATTAAAATTTTTACGAATTTATATGTTATATACTCTATGTATTCAAATTTAACACGCTAAACATTTCAAGTAAATATGACATTCTGTACAAATTCTTCAGACTCTATTCCTTAATAAATAATTTCTACTATTTTCAGTTTTTCAATTCAATTTAATTCTTTTTATTTCCAGCTTAATCCTAAAATAGTATGTACATCTAAAGCTATTAAAACTAAAACAACATACTTCTGATATTAATGCTAAAACATGTAAACTTACATCTAAAATATATGAATATTAACATCTTAAAACCGTGACTTATTCGGTGAAGTCGTTACATAATGAGCTCACTTGTGTTTTTAAGGTTTCATTATAAGCAAGGAACTACAAGTTTTGGCAATTTATAAGAATATATTATCAACATTTGAAACTTAACAAATTGTATACAAGATCAAAGCTCATAGCTTTCTTTTTAGTGTGCAACATGAACCAAACTTCAAGAGCACTCAGAAAATTATGTACGATTTCAACAAATAAGTCACTGTTGGCTCAGTAAGGACTAGCAATACTTAAATTTTAACTTCACCTAGACTCAATCTTATTTCTTCGTAGTCTTTTGATGTTGAGGCTAAAAGTTGAGTGGTACAAGTTGTACTAATTCACCAATTGTTTTTATAGGCCGTATTTTATCACAAAAACAAAAAATTTCCTTGTCTTTATTATAGTTTAGAGTAAAGGAATCATATCTTGATTTTTTGCTACAATCTGCAACGAAATTTTTTCTTCCCATACATCTATGTTTTATTTGCTGCAATATTTTATCTGGATTTTTACTAGTTTTTTAGTTTGCATATGATTCTCAAATTTATATGCAGAAGTGGAATCTAATGTACCAAAACGTCTAACGCACTCAGCTAAATGAAACAAACCGTGTATTAAATGCTAACCATATAATCTAGAATATATACATATGTGGTAAATTACAAAATATAATAACCCTGTATTTCATTTAATGCAATGTACTGGTTTACCTGTCATAAAATAAACATGGATTTCACTTCCATCTTATAATTATTTTGCTGCAAAAGTGCTTTTCTTTTCAACGCTTCACGGATCTGGTTTTTATTCTCTAATCTAATAGGTTATGGGCCTGAATGCTCCCGCAGATAAATCAAAGGGTATCGTGGTTCTATAGGGAAAATTTTGTTAAAAAAAAAAAAAATCGTAATAAAAAAATCAGTAATGCCGGCAAGTAATATTGGTTTCAAGTTTGAGCGTTTGAAGGGGCGTGGAAACTTCGGCGTTTGGAAGTGCCATGCTGAGTCATATCTTGTATTAAAGGGTGTTGTAAAATTGTAAACAAGGGGCTACAAGAAAATTCTACAGAGAAGGAAAAAAAGAAGACGAACGTTCTTTGGCGGAGATCAAATTTTTCACCTAGCAGCACTTCGCAGCAGGCCTGTTTCAAATCCTTCTCATCAGGGCTGGCGTAGAAACTAACCTTGGTCCAACGGATTATTTCTGCTGCGTGTGCCAAAGACGACTCCACCATTCTTCCACCTCGGTTAGATGTAACCAGTGCAATGGTTGGAGTTATCTTAAGATCTGTTCAGGCCGAAAGACCCATAGGGAGAGGTCCACGCGTTACGTGGCCCCATAGTACCAGCGCCCAGCAGCGCCTCTAGCCTACACGGCAGTGCCTTCAGCACATTTACCCACTTTGGGTAACTCCCCCCAGGCCTTCACGGCCTAATGGAGCTCTCCTCAGCATGACTTCCATACTTCTTTACCCAATCATCCCCCACCCCCTTCCAGCTCCGCCACCCGTGTGGGGGCTAATCAGCAGCTCCTAGTACCCCGCACAGTCTGTCCCGTATGTCAGACCATGCACTGACTGGTGGCACTATCGGTCGTGCTCTGGTCTGCACACCACTCGTGAGTGGAGTAATGCACACGTTGCCTCTTGCAGTAGGAGTCTGCTTGTAAATACTACACATCCGCCAACCACCGCAGCGGGTTACACAGCTGCAACAATCAAGACCCATACACAACTCCCTCACCCCTTGTGTTCCGCCTAGACACTTCAGACTTATACAATTTAACTGGAACGGACTCCAAGGAAAGATTGACGAGATAGTCGACTTTATGAGCCGGGAGCACCTGCCAATAGTTGCGATGCAAGAAACAAAACTGAGCGCCCGCTCAGATCTTCTGAGCCGGGCTGGCTATAACATAATAAGAAAGCATCGCAAGCAAGACCGTGGTGGAGGCTTGGCCTTTACCTTACATAACACCGTGCAGTATCGTCTCATCGACGGCGACTTGACCGCAGGAATACTACCCTAGAATTTTAGGTCATAGCTATCCGGTCAGGCGGTGTCGAGCTCGAAATATATTCATCCCGTTACAAGTTGCCGAGTTGGATATCGTCCTGATATAAGTGTGCTACTCAGAGGCGAAAACCGTTTGGTTTTGGGTGACTTTAACGCGCATCACGATCTTTGGCATTCCTGCCTGTTAAATGATCGTCGAGGAATGGAGCTGGCGAACAGATAGACGCTTCGACATTCTGCACAATGAACGACGAAGCCACTACCAGGATTGTGGGCCACAGCCATAGCTCGCCAGATATAACAATAGCAACAAAGCTATCTGACCCGGCTTTACGGAATTTACTGAGAACTCCTTCAGTGGGGATAGCACTCCCACCAACGTCCTAACCGCAGAAAAAACATTCCGCAAAATTGTTGTGTCTGCTACCACCTGCTTCATACCTGCAGGTCGTATTACGGAAATCCGCCTTTATTTCCCCACCGAACCGGCGGTGTTAGCGACAAGGCGCGAAAAGCTACGCCTGGCGATCCCTATATTAGGGAACTCAACACCGAGATTCGGAACAAGGTAAACATCCTAAAGCGGAATAAGTGGGAGAAGCACTTAAGGTCCTGCAATCTCTCCTCTGGGGTAACCAAGCTCTGGGCTAGAGTCAAATCATTGTCTAATCCGATGAGGTGTGATGATCGGGTGGAAATTTCATGCGGTGATCACGCCTCTATGGACCCGAAGAGGTGCGCGAACTATTTTATTTAGACATTCAGGGGGGGTTATCTAGAGATTCAGGGGGTTATCGGGAAGGCGAAAGCCTCCAAATCCATCGGCCCCGACGGAATAAGCATGCTGGTGCATGCTGATCTCACCAAGGTTTTCAATCTGTCTTTGACCACTCTAATTATACCCGACGTGTGGAAACTGGGTAGAGTGGTCCCGCTACTAAAGCCGGAGAAACCCGCAAATAAATGAGAATCTTATCGTCCGATATCTCTCCTTTACCCAGAAGCGAAGACAATTGAAGCCTTGCTGATCCCGTCTCTTACACACCATATGACCCCAGCCACACATCAGCATGGCTTCCGGAAAGTGCACAGCACCACAACTGCACTTAATGCCATAAACACTCAGATAATTCACGGTCTTAACTAAAATCGACCCTGTGTGCGAACTGTTCTAGTAGCACTGGACCTGTCGAATGCTTTTGATACGGTTAATCATTGAGTGCTACTATCGGACATTGAGGATTCCTCATTTCCGCCTAGGTTGAAGAGGTGGATCATGAATTACCCGAGTAGTCGACGATCATCGGGTGATTTTCGAGGTCAAACCTCAAAGCTACTGAAAATTAAGCGAGGGATTCCGCAGGGTGGTGTCCTCCACC
Organism: Neoceratitis asiatica; assembly: GCA_030068015.2. Lineage (NCBI taxonomy): Eukaryota > Metazoa > Arthropoda > Insecta > Diptera > Tephritidae > Neoceratitis > Neoceratitis asiatica. The sequence continues at coordinate 13,804,451 of CM061530.1, read as the reverse complement.
ACCAGAGGGCGTCTCTTTGACCTCATACGCCGATGACTGTCCGATTTTGACGTCTGGCCAGAATATTGATAGCCTTTGTTCTAAAGTAAACAGCTATCTCGCCGACCTTTCCAACTTCTTCGCTGCACGACATTTACCCCTACAAGCCGCGAAATCCTCCGCCACCCTTTTCACCAACTGGACGAAGGACTACCGGCCCTTCGGACCGTGACGGGAAACCTCCGGATGGCGCCGGAGCACCACTTACATAGTGAAACATCTATGCTCCCAGTTAAGGAGCATAATGTTATGCTGTGTAAAGAATATCTGCTGAGATGCTACCGTAGGGATCATCCCAACAGACATTTATTGGAAGCGGAACCACCACCTAGGTACATCAGGAAGGGAGTACTTGACTACCGGGACGACGTACAGCAATACAGACAAGACCCACTGGACAGGACGGCGTACAGACAGGCCATAAACACCATTCACCGAAAGTCCGTTAACACCTTCGTGAACTCTCTTCCCGTGAATGGTGTTCTCGGAGTCCGATCACAACCCATTGCAGAACAAGAGCTCGAGCTGCCTCGTGAGATCCACATAGCCCTGGCACTATTAAGATCTGGATACTGTAGCAGGCTTAACTCCTACCCACCCAGACTCGACCCTGACATACCCAACACATGTCCCGCATGCAACGAATCCCCGCACGACACTAACCACCTCTTTGCATTCCCACTTAACCCAAGTCATCTAACACCCCTTTCCCTTTGGTCCGAACCCGTCGAAACAGCACGATTTTTGGGCCCCCCGTTAGATGACCTCGATGACTGAAACTGAACTTGCCTGACTCTAGACTGGAGAACTGCCGCTACAACAACAACAACAACAACATGATGGAACCAATATATTTTTCACACATTGTGAGGGCGAACACACCTAAGGAAGGATGGGATGCATTGCTTTGCGCATACGAGAACTCAGGCGTAAAGCGTAAACAAGAATTGCTAAAACAACTTGTTCAGTCCAAGCTTTCCGACTACGCATCAATGCAGGGATACCTGAGTGCTATAGTGATGACGTCATTAAAGGTACAGAATGTGGGCTTGAAGATGCTATCAGGCTTACCAGACGAGTTCAGATCTTTAGTGATGGCTACAGAAAATTCCAAAAAAAAATCTTAACAGTAGATAGCGTAAAACCAGCCTTATTTCGAGATGCAAAATTTGATAAAAATAAAGAAACTGAATAAGAATAAAATTCAAGTGTCCCAATTGCAAAAAAGTAGGACATTTTGCCAAAAATTGTTCTAATAATAATAATAACTATAAAAGGAAATATGGTAACACTCAAGGTAAAAGTGAAAAAATTCTCTTTGCGTGTTTGCTTTTGCATGGCAGCCGCAGAGCTGTTTTGTATGTTGACTCCGGGGCAACTGCGCATATGACTCAAAACAAAAACATAATTTTCAATGAAAGGCAAAAATATATTGGTCGCGAATAAAAATACAGTTACTAGTTAAAAATGTTGATTATGACCAGAATTATGCGCGAACTTACTGTCCGTCCGCGAAATGGCCAAGAATGGTAATAAAGTCGTATTCGAACAAAATGAATGCAAAATATAAGGAATACAGAACGAATTAGTTGCAACAGCCACAGCAGTAAATGACTTATATCGGTTAAACATCCGCGAGCTAGAAATATTTGAAATGTGTATTTCTCATCAGCGATGAATTTCAGCTATGGCACTGAAGATTGGGCTATATTTGCATTGAAGACTTGTAAAAAAAAACTCAAAGATTCCTTTTTTTTGTGTTGTCTTGGTACAGTAGAAACTGATAAATTCGCAGTGTGTCTAAAATGTAAACAAACGAGAGCACCATTCATAGACTATGGAACGCGTGCGGAAGGTCTACTCGATTTAGTGCATTCTGACGTGGTAGGTCCTTTTCAAGAAATTTAAACAGTGGCAGTAGATATACATATAGTAACATTTGTAGACGATTTCTCGCGAAAAGTGGTGGTGGTAGCAATAAAACGCAAAAAGAGGTATAATGAATTTGTAAAATTCAAATCGCTGATAGGAAATCAATGTTCTCGAAAAAATTAAAATATTCCGCACATACAACTGAACTGAATATGTGAATGAAAAATTTAAAATAATTTTAATGAAAATTTGTATTGTGCATCAGACGGCCTCGTTATATACCCCTGAGCAAAATGGTGTCGCCGAGGGGCTCAACCGGCCAATTGTATACCGAATACGATGCATATTGATAAACTCGGATTTAAGTAAAAAAATTTGGGCTGAAGCTGCAATGATAGCTGCCTACATAATAAATCGTGTTCCATGTAGATCAAATACGTAATGCCTTGAAGAAATTAGATCACCTGTTTGGTGGCCTAGCTTTGGTGAGCATACCCAAAGAAAAATGTAAGAAACTTGACTTACGATCAACTTAAAGTATATTACTTGAATATACAAAAACGCTAAAAATGAAAATAAATAAAATTTATTCAGAACGGTGCTAATAACAATAACAACTATTTTGTGTATGCTGTGTCACCTGACATTCCTAGTTCAGGGGAGAAAGATGCTATGGAATTATCGAGTGTTGAGGAAAAATCTGATAATCAAATTCCACAAGAAAACATCTCGTTAGCAAATTCTATTGCAGTTTCATATAATTTCGAAAGTATTGGTGAAAAGCCAAGAAATATGAATATATGAGAGATTGACAGGTAAACAAGAAGAACAAAATTTGTATAGCATTGAGTATTTGGCTCAGGTCCTGAAACATGAAATGAAGCATTATGTGCTCCGGATAAAGAAAGCTGGGATTTGGCTATTAATGACGAAATGCGCTCACTGCAAGCAAATAAAACATTGTTTTTGTCTCAGCTACCTCCAGGCAAGACAGTTATTAAAACCAAAACAAAAGCCGATGAGCAATTCCTTTGTCGTAAAACTAGACTTTTCATAAAAGGGTATAGTCAAGAGAAGGGTATAAACAATCACGAAACGTTTGCCCCAATAGTCGGGTATACTTCAATACGTTTACTACTTGCTACTGCTGTTAAGTTCAATTTTCATATTCACCAAATGGATGCAGTTACCGCTTTCTTGAATGCTGAGCTCAAAGATAAAATTTATATGGCGCAACCCGATGACATTGGTGATGGCTCTGGACGTATATATAAGCTTAATAAATCTCTTAATGAGATAAAGCAGTCTAGCAGACTCAGGAACAAAAAGTTCAATGAGGTCTTGTTAAGTCTTAGGTTGACACGCATCGAAGTTGATTAATGTGTATATTATCGAGACGAACAATTATTTGTAGCTGTGTATGTCGACGATGTGTTGTTCTTCTCAAACAACATGAAATCCTTAAAATAGTTGAAAGAGGAACTGTCCTTGCATTTCAAGATGAAGGATATCGGCGAAGCTTCGTCAGCGTTGGGCATGCGCATCACCAGAGACAAATGTAAATGGGGCAATCAAGATCGATCAATCAGACTACATAAAGCAGATTTACTTCAAAATTTGGCCAACCACAGAAGAGGAAAGATACTCCATATAAGCAAGCAGTTGGTTGTCTGCTATTTGTCGCTCAAATAAATCGTCCTGACATTTACATTGAGTTGAATTTGCTAAGCAGGTGCTCTACAAATTAGAAAAGGCGTATTGGTGTGCCACAAAACGCGTCATGAGGTATCTGAAAGGAACGATCGAAAAAGGTATTTTATTTAAAAGAGAACTAAGTGACATCTCCGGTTGCTGGGATGCTGAGTGGGGTAGTGACCCTAATCAACGACAATCGACTACCATATATACTTTCACATTCCAAAATAGTGACATATCATGGTGTCTACGACGACAACGTACTGTTACTCTTTCGTCGACTGAAGCCGAATTTATGCCAATTACTTCGGCCATTGAAGCAATATGACTAAAACGGTTCCAAACTGAATTAGAACTCAAAGCCTCGAAATATCTACTATTGCATTACTATAACAAAACAGGTGGCAAACAACAATTCATATTTACCTCGAACGAAAAACGTAGACATCAAGGGCAAATTTATTCGTCAACACTTGGATAGCGGTAAAATTATTCTTCGTTACATCTCCACAAATGAAATGCCTGCAGATATATTGGCTAAAGCAAAGCACATTTATTTATCTCGAACTCTTGAACTTGATTGTATGCATTAACGCTTATATTAACTTTATTTTTATTTTTATAAATACAATAAGCGTTATTCAGGAAAGCTGTTGTAAATTACAAAATAAAATAACGCTGTATTTTATTTAATGAAACCCTGAACGCATGTACTATTGTAGCTGTCATAAAATAAACATTAACTTCACTTCCGTCTTATAATTATTTTGCTGCAATGGTATTTTTCTTTTCAACTTTTCACGGATCTGGTTTTTATTCTCTAATCAGCAATATATGAAAAAATTCCTGTAAAGATTTTTCAGCTACATCTATTTTGTAAACTCTTTGACTTCTCACAAGAGAGACAACAATTTTTGCCTGTGTGTATAACGCCAGTTGAAAAGGTGAAATGAGCTGGTGAATCTCGGGTAAAGCATCTAATTTCGAGCTGCTTTGTTACCGTCGACTGGCCTTCACCGTGTTCGATACTCTATCGACTGCGCTTTACCATTTGTTTTTCAAGTTCTTTTCTATCGGTCCTTCGTTATACAAAAACAACTTCAACATATCTTTTAACACGTGGCTCATCATATATTTCGTGCAGTGCGACAAGTGCAGTATAACAATGCCCCCCGGGGCTTTCAACTTTGGGGACAACCGGTTTGCCTCAATGGCAGCTAGTTCCCATTCAAAAAAAGCAACGCCCGTCATCCCCAATTACAGATTTTCCACTACTCCCAAATCCTACAAAAAACTTTCCTAACCCCAAATATCTGATCATATCAGCAACTAATTAAAAAATGCCATTATCATATTACGCGTGCTTCGCTGTACATAGATCCATTCAAGTAATAAACAGAGACATTGAAATTAAATCTGAGCTAAGAGATGACAGTTTACTACTTTTGGCAAAAGATAAAAAAGCTGCAGGCAAATTTATGTCAACAAAAGAATTAAAAGGCACGGTTTACCACCCCTATTTAACCTTTTCACTTTCACCACTTTTAATCTTTTCCGTCTGCCCGAATACATCAAAATTTCTTGGCACAAAGAACGATTAAGAGAGTACTTCCCCAACCCAATGCGATGCAAAAAGTGATAATGCTTGGGCCACACAATCAAGCACTGTCGAAACGTTTCCATGTGCGTAGTGTGTAGCCTCCCCCCCATCCAAGTGCAGAATGCACGCGCATCAATTGTGCCAATTGTGAGGCTGATCACGCCTCCAATTTAAGCAAATGCCCTTCATACAAATAGAAATGTTGAAAATCAAAATGCAACGAAAATGCACCATTGAGCAAGCAAAGGATTTTTATTCTGCATAACTACCCAAACAATCTTCACCCTCTTCATTCGATAGTATTGCTGCTAGCAGGGACAATATGCCATTCACTTCCAAAAGCATCTTCAAACAAACAACTTCAACCTTTCCTTTACAATTTTTTTTCCGCAAACAGCAACATTGAATTAAATTCACCAAAATCCAACTCTACCCTCCCCTCTTCGATTCAATCCTTTGTCAACTCCCTCGCAACAGTAGAAACACCAATTGCTAGCGATATTCCACCCAAAATTGATATCATACCTTCTGACCAATCTCCTATCGTTTCGCCTATCACGCATCAAACTCACCAGCTCATTCAATAAAACAAGTACTTTGTTACCCCTCTCTCTAACTCTTTCGATCAATCATTAGACATCTCAACTAATAATGCTTCTCCCCCAGTTAATTAAACTAAAATAACAACATTATATCTCTCTTGTAAATACGAGATAATATCTGTAATACAGTAGAATATAAATGGTTACTACAGCAATTACATTCATCTTCAAATTCTAATAAAAAATTTAATCCATCTCTCATTTTGTTAAATGAAACCCACATTCCCCACAACGTTTACCCTTATACCCCAATAAGCACGGAGTAGTCATTCTCGTTAAGAGAAGCATGCCTCCACTAACTTAAAAGTTCGGAGCATCGATGACGCCATCTTAATATCAAATTGTATCATTCTAAACGACGGACCTCCAACACATTTTTCCACTCATTCCTCGATCGATGATCTCTATGACAGCGATCATTTCCCCATCCTATCTAAAATTTCCTCTCACCGTCCCGCTTCCCATATCAAGGCCAGAGTTTTCTTCAGAACTGAAAAAGCTGATTGGAACCGATTCGACCAAGCTTGTGTGGCTCTATACTCTCAGTTTCCCATCTCCAACAAACCCCGTTGGTGGAAAAGCGAACTCAGCACCCTGAGGCAACAAAAACAGATTTAATAAAACATAAAAAAACTGAATGCACTTTTCCGCCGTAAAGCCAAATCAGCCAAAAATTCACCAGCGTAATTAATTCCACATCTAGCACCAAAAAATGGCTATTGTTCCCCTATCTTCTTCCTCAAATCCACACGCGGCAATCTACTATATGCTCAAGATATAGCTTCAGAATTCGCCCTCCATTTCTCCAACGTCTCCTCCAACTCCAACTTCCCTCAACTACCTCCTAATTTGTCCCCATAAGCCAAATTCTTAGATTCCGAAATATCCCTTCCTGAAATCCTATCTACCCTTTCTATAGTGAAGGGTTAGACTCCTTGATAAGATAGCATACCCCATAATCAAAAGCCTCCTTCCTCTCCTATCTTGTCTGACGAACCTTTACAACAATATTTACCGCACAGGAAACTATCCTCCCTTGTGGAAAACTACATCTTCGTTTAATCATTCCTCTCTAAACGCAAAATTACTGTTCTCATATCTATTGTCCGTTCCACTGTACACCCTCTTGAAAATGGTACCGCTGAAAGGTCACCCCTCTCCAACATTCTCTTTATAATAGTATTCAATGAAACTAGCACTATTTTAACTGATTTTCATCTCATCATCGCCACATCTATGCCGATGACCTCATGTTATTTTCCAAAACCTTAACAGTAGTAATGGCTTCCTTATCTGAAATATTAGTCCTAATATGTAACTGGTCTAACTCCTCAGACACGATTGCGCGATTTTCAAAGAACATCATTGTAACACGCCTTCTCTTAACTTTAATAATGCAAATTTATCTTGTATAGATAGGTTTAAGTTCCTAGGATTTTTATTAGACTCTAAGTACTCTTTTAAGCAACATTGTCAGTATCTAAGAAAAAAACCTTGGCGGGTCAAACTCCAACGTGGAGAGCGGAAGAATCGTCGTTTATTACCGATCTGACAAAACTGCAAAAGGCTAACACTCATAATTACGTGTTCAAAGTCCGCTTCCCTGAAGTAACGGCCCCCTTCAAATAAGCCGGCTGGAAACTCCTATTTACGAGTGGATCCAAAGCATATCACACCTCCTTCGCTGCAGTCAGTGAATATAAGAAACCAATTTTCTACCCTGCTGTTTCCATTTTGTTCAATATTTACAGCTGAAGCTACAGCAATTATCAAAGATGTCCAACACGTAAAACTAAGTGAAGGAAAATTCATAGTCTGTACTGACAGCCTGTCTTGCTTCCTAGCGACAAAAAACCATAATAATGCACTCTATATCATAAACGCAATAACAGGCTTATTGATATCCTTCCCTCACAAAATAAAATTAATGTGGAACCCCAGTCACATGGGTATTAGTGGGAACATGTTTGCGAACTCAATTGCTAAAGAAATATTGCTCAGGCCTACTGTCACCTCACCATACTGCACGAAAGGCGGCATCCACCAACTCATCAATCAAACACGAAGAGCAAAAATATCTTTTGATTGGGTAGATTAAAATCATCATTATTCAAGGATTAACCCAAGTCGCGTCAATCCAGACTTTCCGTCAGCCATCTCGGCCAATGTAACCACTCCGTACATCAGACTTGGCATCGGTCATTCTACCATAACCAATTTGCACCTATTGAGCGGCAGCACCCAAAGTCAATGCCCTTATTGTGATTCCACCGTCAGCACTCTTCACTTACCCAATTTTTTCCACGCTTTGGAAACCCCTAGAAATAATAACTTTAACAACCAAAATTTAGTACAACTCTTAAGAATACCATAACCCGAAAACATTTCTAAAATTTATAATTTATTGAAGGACTCCGATCTTCTTCGCCATATTTGAACAAACCGGTCAGCCGAAAGCCTAAGTTGCAGCCCTGCGCGCTATAGTTTATATAATAAGATTTTATAATGTAAACTTTAATAAATAAGTAAATAAAAATAAAAGCTTATGAAGGTTTACTTCTTCTTTGGAAACAACCAATTAAAAATGGACTGACATGAGGATAATTGACTATTGAACTCAAAAGTAGCCACACACAATTTTTTGACGATTTTGTCAATTGAAGGAAGTCAACTCCAATATCAATTTCTACCTTTACCCTGTCTTCCAAAAAATCAAACTCTGAAGAATTGAAATTATTTTCAATTCCAAAGTACAAATAATAACGTTCGTCACAGCCACTATACTCCTGATATTCTATAACACTATAAGTAGCTGCTGTTCCGCCAATACTGGGTATATCATAATTATTTTCAACACTTGAAACCTCTTGAACCGACTCATTTAACTTACGAAATTTCGCAGCCATAGCTTCAAGCTTTGATTCTTCCTTGCTCAATAGGTTTGCAAATGTTTTCCTATTCATCTTAAACATATCTAAGAATATATTTCGTAACGACTTCCGTAATTTAACCGCGATGATTTCTCAAACTTTTTGGGGAAAAAGACTCAAAATTTTTTTATATCCCTTATTGAAAATACACAATTTACGAACTTCACACCAATGTTATCACCAACGAGCTCTCTACTAAATTAAACATGCTGCGGTGCTGTCCGCTCTTATATACCTGAAATTGTCATTCGGCATTTCTCATAGTAAATTTTAAAGTAAATAAATTTTAGTAAGAAATTCGTATCGTTAAAGTATGCACAACAAAAGCACAATAATTTCACAGAAAATATCAATTTCTTTTAAATTAAATTTATATAAACTAAAAGTTAATTAAACAAATATTCTTTTAGAGCATGCTTACACTATTTAAAGTTAAACAGTTAATCGAAATATCACTTTACAAACATTTCCATTTGGTTCATATGCATATATGTATGTATGGCTTAAATTTGCCAATGCAATTTATGTATTCAAAACAGGGAACGTACACTTTTGAAACTATGGCTAAATGATTTAATATTACTGCAATATGTTTAAAGAAACCTTAGCCATAGCTTCAATCACTTTATATTCATGTACATTTTATACATATGTATTTCTTGGTTGGTTAGAATTTGCATTAATCTTCAATCTTTTCATGTTACTGTTAGCTCTGCAAAATTCACAAATACATATGTATATTAGAATATTCAAAATATAATACGTACCTCTGTAATCTTGGCTACGTCTCTGTTTCAATTAAGAATGAAGTGAACTTCGTTGAAAAACGCTACATTGGATTCATCTCGGGCACTTCTATAAAGCGTAATACATGATGGCTCAAAGAGATAGTCCTGCGATGTAAAAAAATATTTTATCACAGTGTAGTTCATTAGAATAGCAAGTATTGATACCAGAAGCCAATGGTTTCCATTTCTACTCAACTCAAATTGATTGTGTAAAGTATTTCCGAGTGTTTCCATATGAATAAATCGTGAGCTACGATATTGAGAATTAAGTGCCAATATTATATGTATGGTCACAAATCTTTTGAATAAACTCTGTTTTTTATTGAAAGTACAACTTAAAATTGCAATTCATACACAAGTGGATGTTAAACTCGATTGCGAATGGAAAGAAAATTACGTTTGCTTTCGTATGTAATTATACATGTAAATTTTCGTATAATTCCTTCTTTTTTTTTGTATAGGAAATATTAAAATTATCGTCACTATCTTTTTAGCCATCACTGTGTCTCTCTTTAATTATATTTCCTGCATACTATTTTTTATTTCTTAAGTTGAGCTCTTAACTCATATGCTTACAAGTTATCACTTACTAATGCCGCTTGATGAAGGCGTATACACCGTATACAACTGTCAAATATTTATCTGACGAAGTCAGCTGATGCTGTGAAGAATATCGGAGCAGTGATATGGTGGATAAGGCGGATGTGGCAAAAGTTGAGATTTATCGAGCATACAAAAAAAATTTTAAATTAATTTTTTTTTAATTTTAAAAATGGAAATATTCATAAAATATATATACATATAAAAAAATTAAATAGGTGAAAAGTGTAAAAAAAAAAATTAAATGCTTAAAGTTAGTTTACGAATAGTAATTATAAAAAATAAAAAAATAAACTTAAAGAAAGTAACACGGCATCTGCCTCAATTATCAGTTTAGGAAATTAAATAGTGCCAAGGTGACGACTGCAAATATATATATATTCTAGCGAACCCCAGCGTGCTTTGCTACACCTTTAAAAAAGTCAAAAAAATTAAACTAAAATATTGAATATTCGATTTTTTTTTTTTAAAGGAAACGAAAAAAATTGATTAAAATTTTTTTTCCAAACCTTTTTTTATAAATTAAAAAAAAGATTTTATTTTATTTACATTTTTATTTCTTTCACTCTTTCTCTCTCTCTCTCTTTCAACACCACATACAACGTAATGTACGCGTATTTTGGAATTTTACTTGTATTTGTTGTTGTTGCGTGTTATGGGTAAAGACCAATGTTCACTAAATCCTCATATCTCTGGAACACCTGCGTCAATCTCATAAAAAACTTCACATTATCCTTCTTCTAATATCTCCTTATAACTCCTAAAAATTTGGCGTAATTTGATCTGGTCGTTTTCAAGTTATAACCGTTCATCAAAATTTGCATTGATTTTTATACACTTATATATAAGTATAGATATATACATATATGTTGATTAAAGAATTAATTAAATAATGTGCCGGAAGCATGTGTTTCTTTAGTGTAAAGCTGTGTTTGGAAAATATTTGACTTCAATAAATACATTTTGTTCTCAATTTTAACATACAAATTTAAAAAATTTATTGATAACCTAAAAAGGCTTTCTGATGAAAAATGGTGCGATTCATTATTGACTAAGTGGTACTAAGGCTTGTTTACCATCAGCTGGTAGCTCCTGCCACTTGTAACCTAGGAGTTTATGAGGACATTCGCCAGTTTAATTTATATATATATATTTATATCTTAATATATAAAAATCCAGTGTCATAATGTATGTTCCCTCTGAACTCTTTTTTAATTTGGTCCAACTTAAGAGATAGGATAATTTTTATTTCGATTAATGGCCTCAATAAATTATAAATAACAATAAACTGATTATCAAAGCTGATTGTTTTTATTAATAGCACATTAGATTTGTTATATAAAACTGTCAGACCGCTTATTATAGACTCCTCGTAGATGGCTACCGTTGAATTTGAAATTTCGTTTTCAACTACACGCGGTGCATGTGTCTATATATTCCGTGACACCGTTCTTTCTGGATTATTTTATTTTTATATGTTGCATATGACATAATGCAGTGAAATATAAGAACAATAATAGTACAAGGAATTTATTCTCATAAAATGTGCAGTAAAATGCCAACAAAAAAGTCTAACCTCAACAATGCCCGTGGCGAAAAAAGCTCGACAAAAAGCAGAAAAAAATGAAGCTCAAAGAGTTCGCATAGCTGATAATCGCTCGCATAAATCAAGAGAACAGCGTGATAAGCGTGTCCAAGAATATTTAACGAGAACAAGAGTTGGACGTGGATGACACATATATTCAATTAGAGAACGAGACCGAGAAAAGCAGCGGACCAGTCGTGCATTAACACGTGAATCACTTGTTCGTCTTGCATTTAATTATGCACCAAACATTAATTACTCAGCTGATCCAAACACCTGGCATGTGTTTTGCCTCAGAGAAAGTTGTATCGTTACCACTTCCTTCTCCGCCTTAACCTTTGAAATCCCTACTTTCTGGCAATTCAAAATTGTTTTTGAGTAAAACACGGAAGTTTAATTCTTGCTTCCAAATGACATCATTTAGAGCATCAAAAATTTGTGAAACAACATTTAAAATACAAGGCCAAGTGTACCATAAAATAGGGTCATCGATGCGAATTCGAAATGAAGATCCAAAATTACTCCAAATTTATTTTATGGGCAGTTGTGAAGAACGTGTGACAACACGATGCGAGTATAATTTCATTGAACAAACAGAAGAGAGATCAAATGTAGTATTATTAGAAATATTTTTGGAGATCTGTAATCATTTAATTCAATTGTTCAAAAGAGTTTTTCCACAATTAAAAGGTGAAATCGTCACTGAAGCTGACAAAGTACCATGAGGAGGACACGCTAGCGGATTCAATGCACCAACCGTAGATGATGTTGCCATTTTTATAGTCGGTGATTCAGTTGACAACAGATATATTAGAATTACCCGCCTAGATAATACAATGTGTATTTCAGATATATACAGTTCGTACGAGGCGAACCAAAATTAAAATCCTTAACTGATTTTATTGTAAAATATTCAGTTTTCGGCAAAACATGTTGTTGGCTGTATTCAATTTAGTGGCAGAAGCCCTATATATAAATTATTTCAGCCGAAATTTCGGATTCATCAATTGATAAAGAAATATTTGATATTGTTACATGTCACATGATTCACGGACTGTGCGGTGCTCTTAATAAGACATGGAAAATGGGAAATGTATGAAAAAATTTTCTAAACAATTCAAGGACCATACTATTACGGATATCGACGGTTATCCATTATATCGCCGCAGAAATGTTGATAACGGTGGTCACACATTTAAAATGAGAATGACAAATTCTACTGAATTAAGAATTGATAATCAATGGGTGCCACCATACTCACCACTGCTCTCATAAACGTACTCATAGTAATGTTGAGCTTTGTAGTTCCATTAAATCCTTCAAGTACATTTGCAAGTACGTGATTTGGTCATTTTCGGAGTACGAAATATACATGAAAATGACGAAATAGATCGATATCTATATTGATTAGGTAGATACATTAGCAGCAATGAAGCTATCTGGCGTATACTTAGTTTTCCCATACACCAAAGAGAACCTTCTATACAACATCTTGCAGTACATCTTGAAGATTGTTCTCCAAAGAGCACTTGAACCACCAAAAACGGCCTTAAATGAACTTTTTTCACTTTCTCAAAAAAACTGATATATTTGGGCAGTTCGCAAAAAACATTGTTATATACCGATAGTCCGTGCTATTTTACAGCTAAAAAATGAAAGCCATGTAAAAATAATGAAAGACATCCTTCAATAGAAGGTATATTTCAAACTAAGACACTGAGACGACTTTATACAATACATCCAAAACAACGTGAGTTGTTGATGCTAAACAAGGCGGGTTTTCTTTTTCAATGCACCAGGTAGAATCGGCAAAATATTTTTGATATCGTTGATCCTTGCGAAAGGGCGGTCACAAAAAAAATTGTTTTAGCAATTGCATCATCAGACATAGCTGCTACTTTGCTAGATGGTGTGCGAACAGCACATTCTGCTTTTAAGCTAGATGCCCATAATAATCCAAATGCAATGTGTAACATTAAGAAAGGAAGCGGAATGGCTACAGTGATACGGAGGAGTTCAATCATAATTTGGTATAAGACTTTTTGGTGGTGCTATTTTATTATTATCTGGTGATTTCCGGCAAACATTGCCACTCATTCCTCGCTCTACTTTTGCCTATGAAATCAATGCTTGTTTAAAACAGTCCTTTTTATGGAGAAACGTCCAGTATCTAAGATTGACAAAAAACATGCGAGTACAACTCCAAAATAATCCGGCAGCACAAGTATTTCCTCAGCAACTATTAGATGTTGTGAAGTGGAATTTCATCAAAATACCCAATGAATAAAATTGCCATAAAATTTCTCTACTGTTGTCCAAACTAAATATCGAATTAATTAACTACCAGATACAACAATTATTACCAGGTGATTTGATGTCGGTCAAGTCAATCGACGCTATTTTTGATGAAAATGAGGCAGTGAATTTTCCAATTGAATTTTTAAATTCTTAAGACATATCAGGAATTGGATCACCGATTATTCTTCCGCGTAATTTGAAACCCCCTAAACTATGCAACGGTACACGTTTGGTAATAAAAAAAAACACCAGAAATGTTCTCGAAGCCACTATTTTGACAGGAAAGTTTAAAGGAGGAATCGCTCTGTTACCACGCATTCCAATGATACCGTCAGAATCTCCAATACCATTCAAAATACTGCAATTTCCTATTCGGTAAGCCTTCGCGATGAATGCCACAAGGCCAAACAATGTCTATTTGTGGATCAAATTTAGAGAATGAATGTTTCTCCAATGGGCAATTATACGTGGCCTGTTCACGTGTAGGAAGACCATCGAGTTTATTTCTGTTAACAAAAGGCAGGTTGACCAAAAAATTGTGCATCGACTGGCGCTTCAGTAAACGCATGGCCGGATCTGCCTTTGCCACTTTATAAAGTTTGTGTTTTAAAGCTCATGAAAAGAGCCACTTCAGCAGAAGTAGTGAAATATCTAGAAAAAGATATATTTCATATATTCGGTGTACCCGAATTCTTCCATTCTGACAATGGTTTTCTGTGCCATTTTCCAATTTTCCAACAAATATGGAACGAGACACATTAAAACTGCAAGGAAATGCGGCAGAAGCAAAAAAAATTGATAGCGAGTACATGCTAACAAAAGGAGTAAACATGAAATGCAAGTAAACTAAAGGTGCATTGAAACAAATTTTATCTGAACAAAATTAAAATATGTATAATCTAAAAAAAAAATACTAAACTAAAATAGAAGAAAATAAAAACTCTAAAATTTAAATTCACTTAAATTAAGATCAAATAAAATCAATACAAAATAAAATAAGACAATATATATACATATACATATATACATATATATATATATATAATGTTTTCCTTCTTATTTTATTTTGTATTGATTTTATTTGATCTTAGTTTCAATTAATATATGCATATATATATAATGTTTTTTTATCCTATTTTATTTTGTACTGTTTTTATTTGATCTTAGTTTCAATTAATTTAAATTTCAGCGTTTTTATTTTCTTCTCTTTTTAATTTACACCGAATATATGAAGTATATAGTTTATAAAGTGGCAAAGGCAAACACATTACTATCACTAGTACGAGGATACGAACACATAAAATCAATATACAAAAGTTGGAAGGGTCGTTCTGTTACATGCTGACTTTTCATCAAAGGTTTGTTAAACGCGTTTTGTGTTTTATTTCCTTTACATATATCACAGTTTTTAATAGCTAATTGTACTTGTGTCACCATACCTCGCCAGTAATATTTTTCACGTAGTCGTTTAAGGGTTTTGTGGGTGCCACTATGAGCAGTTTCCACTAATCCTTGTCGCTACTCCGACGGTACCCAAAGTTACCAGGTCTGGTCCTGTTGAAAATCATCATCCCTGACAATTTGGGTCCGCCTGTAGATGAAACTGTCTGATATACACATCTCGAGTAATTTGTCTTTGTTTTCAGTTACAGTCTTTCTGAGTTCACTGTATTCATCAGAGTCAAAGTATGGTGATTCTAAACATATGTTAATCAGTCTGTCATTTAGATCAATTTCTTCCAAATGCATGCGTGAAAGTGTATCAGGCACGATGTTTTGTGCGCCTCTCGACGTTGTATGTCGAAGTCGTATACTTGCAGCTTAAGGCTCCATCTTGATAGCCTTCCAGAGAAGTCCTTCTGATTCATAAGCCATTTAAGGCTAGCATGATTCATAATTATCGTGAATGACATACTTAGTAGGGACATAAATACTGTTACAACATTAAACACACGCATTTCAATAGAAGAATTGAGCATACCACCTAATTCCCATATGATTTATAAAATATAACCTGTAAAGCGTTAGTCTGTATCGGGAATTCTAAATTGTGTGAGTTTTCAACATGGAATAGTCAGATAATGAAAACTGTATCGCTGTTATAGCGCTTTTTAAGTGTGAAATGAAAAAGGGTGATATTTTCAAAATACTCCGTCCGCTCGGCATTAGTCGCATGTTCATCTACCGGTACATAAAACTGTTTGAGGAGACTGGGGATGTTAAGGACCGCCACCGGTCGGGCCGTCGACGCAAAGTTCGAACGCCGCAAGTCATCAAATCTGTCAAATCAAGAATTCTGCGAAATCCGCTCCGAAAACAGAAAAAAAGTACTTTCGACATACGGCCTGAATCTTTTTACACTAATTACGGTTGCATAGTTTTCGAGTTCGGTAGTACTATAATTTCTCCGTGCTTCTTTTAATTTCGCTGAGATGTACGCTATTGGTCGTTCGTTGTTGTCGTCATCAAGTTGAAATAATACTCCGCTCACTCCGTCTGTCGATGCGTCACATTGTATACAGAAACGTCTGTTGAAGTCAGGATGCGTAAGTACGGGTGTCGATATGAGACTGTGCTTTAGTTTGTCAAAGGCTATTTTGGCTTCGTTCGTCATGGTAAACTTCTTTATCCTGTCCTTGGTAAGGCAGTCATCCAGTTGAGCTGCAATAGTCGCATAATCCTGGATAAACCGGGTGGCATGATTGTGAAGTGGTAAAAGCTGTATTTTCTAGCGCAAAGCGTCTTTCAAATCAATTGCCGAAATGTATCGAGTATTTTGCAGGTGACTCAAAATACCATCGCCATGAGGCGATTGGTACGCATCTTTAATCGTCCTCTCATTTACTTTTCTGGCATCGAGACAGAGTCGATTTTTTGTCCCTTTTATTACTAAAGATACGGGTGAACTCCAACTGGTATTACTTTCCTCTATAACTCCCATCTCTAGCATTCTATCTAGCTCTTGGTAAATTATTGCATGCGATATCTGGCGATAGTGACGTTGTTTCACTGGGATATTATCAGTTTCTACCTCGATTATATGTTCTTCAACATCTGAGCGGTCCAATCCTATGACTGCGAATAAAGGAAACTGGGCTTTCACTCTATCAAGCGCAACATTTTCGTCATGCGTAATTGTATGTTGCTTTGAACCGAAGAATAATTCTCCTTCGGCGGGTACAAGCTCTGAAATGACAGTGGTAGCTGACGGTGCACCTTCGAGAAATCTATACCAAAGTATACTTCTTGTAATTTCGACACTACGAGGAATTTTGTTGCGCGTGTAACGCCTTTCCACAAGACTGGTAGTGTGATTACTCCTGTCACAGGAGTTTCTCCCCCATTCGCGGTTCTAATATTCTGGCTTTTCACTGGGACTATCTTACCTTCCAAAATTTCTTTGCATCCCTACCCAAACAACATGCTCTTGCGCCTGAATCCAGAAGTCCTATGGCTCCTACACCTTCTATTTTCGTTTGTGCGAAAAAGCGGTTATGCCCTTAATCGTAACCATCGTTGACACAATTTTAAACATTTTTAAACATTTTCTATTTCTCTCTCATTTTTTGTTTTTTCTCAAAGTTCCTAGTTTTTGACTTCAAGATATTGTTCTCTATTACTTCACAAAAAATCTTTTTACGTGCTAGTTCATATTTCTAATTTTCGTTGATGCAAGCTCTTTATTTGACGTTCATCTTTTGCTAATTCTTTCCTATTCCTCTCTTCTTCATTATCTACCGAGTTATATTTTCTTCTCAATATTTTAATTGTGGGTTTGTTTCCGGGTTTCTCGGAATCTGGCTGGAGCTCCCAAAGCAAACCATGTTGTGGAACAAGGAATTGCAGCAACTGTCTTTTAAGGCCTCCCTTGGATTCTTAACATAAAATCTATAGGTATAACACACTTAAAATATAACATAAGGTGAAACCGGGACGGACCAAACGATTTGATGGTGGATTAAGTGTTATTAGTAGGACAAGTTGCTGCGTTATTGTTACTTCTACCAGACCTATTCACATCACTGGGATTTTGCTTGAACGGTGATGTGTTTTCCATTGAGCTGCTGATTGCATCGATTTGTAGTGTTTCTACTGGCTCAACAAATGGTCGAAGATCTGGGCATACCCACTCGTTGATGGTCTTGGATCTGTTCCTGTTTTCCTTAATGACCTTTTCCGCACGCATTTCAAATCGTGTACTTCCGCATTAAAGTCGTCAAGCCCTCCCTGAGGTCAGTACCTCTGCTTTAAGCTCAAAGTATACAAAGCTTGGATCATCTAAATGGTCTTTCAATACCTGCCAGTACCACTTCAGCGCAGAACCAGACATGATACAAGAGAAATCAGTGAAAAGTTGATAGTGCGAGATGTCATGCTGCCCTCATTTTCTCGATTCTGCAAAGGAACGTTTCAAACGAAATTCCTTTTCCCGTGCCATCAAATTTTATGTGCCACCTATCTAGGTCCACTTTCTTCCACCTTTGCATCTTCTCTTGCCTGCTGTTGAACTATTGGAGTGGCGTTTTCTTCTGCTTCATGCCTCATGTTTGATGCCTAATTTCCGCAACCTCGATTCTCAGGCGTTGATGAACAATGACCCAGGGCTGGCTTGCGCCGATGCTTCCATGTCGGTGACTCTGTTGCTGAGATTAGACATGTTGCTGCTAATGTTCCTGACCTCGCTATGGCAGTTCGTCATCATAGCTTGTTGCATCATCATCGCCATCAACTGGTTCAATTGGTCCACATTAGTTGCAGTAGAATTAGGCTCACTCCCTGGAGCCTTCTGACGGCCAGCAGCAGGGTCACTTTTTCGCGAACTCGTTATTGGACTATCGGGACCACAACTTCCGCTCAAAATTTTTTATGAAGCTTTGTTCGTTTGCTTTCGCCTGGTCTACAAGATCACTACTTTAGTGTGAAGAATCTAATGTTTGATAAATGCGGGCAGAGCACCGATTAAAATAGTCTATACGAACAAAGTCCACCGGACGTGGTATATCAGTATCGATCTGGTTGAATAGAGATCTCACTATGTGGTATTCGAACGCCCTAGATGCACTACGCGTTATTGACCTATCCATGTCAAATAGCCCCAATCCACCGAGGGTATTTTTCTCACACTCTCAATCCATAAACTCGCACACACACTCAAGAGAAAAGTTCACACCAAACTTGCAACAAGTTGCGGTTTATATCGAATTATATCGGTTTATATATTGGTCGAATTCAACTCTTAATTTCAGTTGAAAACGTAATTCCACCTACTTTTCTTCAAAAACAGAAACGATTTCAAATAAGTTTAATATATTAAATGCATATTAGAGTAGAGTATAATTTGTATGAACTTGTACGCAACTATTTACAAGATTTAAGTATAAAAAAAGGTTATGAAATTTAGGTTTAAATTCAATCGAGCTTGTATATATATGTAATAAATATAATGTAACGAACTTGCTAAATTCACCTCGATTATTCTCCTTTTTGGTCGAGTCCGATCACTGGATTACTAAACAAACTCCCAAGATTTATTTGTTCGGTTTTTTCACCGTCAGGAATTTATTTGTACAATTTTGTCTTTAGCCAACGGCTTATTTTACAATTATTTATACACACTTATTATCTGCTTCACTCAGCTTATCCGTTTCTCAAACACACACAGCTCACAGCAGTGTTAACTCCACTAAGTTGTCTACTCGTCTTCTCTTGTGATAGCGGCTGCCTCTCTTTTTATGCCTGTAGATGACCTAGCCATTCTGTTCACGCGCTTAAGGATAGGCTGATTGTTCGTTTGCCTGCGGTAGCTGCAGCTACTCCGTTCATCCTTAACGACGTGGAATTTCCTTTTGTTTGTCCTTGGTATGGGTAATTTGCATTATACAGCCGCTTCTTTATTTTCTGTCCTTCCGGGAATTGCATTTACATCGTCAACAGTTTTCGTCACACTGCCCTCCACCTAAGTCTGATCGTCCCGATTAGACATACCGTCTGTTCCAAACGCCGCGAGCCTTTCTAAGTGAACCACCTTTATTTTGGTTCGTGGTTTTCCAACGTTCTGGATTCGATAGTCCGTACTATTTATTCGTCCAATTACTTTGTATGGACCTTCCCGCTTGCTGTGCAAGATTTTCTTCCGTGGAGAATCGTGCAGCCTTACCAGATCTCCTTTCTCAAAGCTTTCAGTATTCCTCGCCTTAATACATCCTTCTACCTTGTTGTTCATAACCTTAGGGCGTTGTTCAACAGTTTTTCGTACCTCTCTCAACTTCTTCATTAGGGCACGAGACATCTTGCCATTTCCGTACGTATTTCCCTTCTGCTGCTCGTTCTTTACCAGGGGCACATCATTTCGGTTGTACACATGATCGTGGCCAATACTTAGCGGTAACTGCATATTTCCATACTCTATCACTCTTTCCTTTAGGTCGATCTTCATTCCTTGACCAAGGAGGAAGTCCACACCAACTATGACTTCATCTAATATTTCCGCTACTAGGAACTCATGCAACACTGTCATATTTCCAATGGTGACTTTACACGTGGCTTTTCCCAGAACCCTGGCGTCCTCACCAGTTAATGTTTTCAACTTAGCTCCATGTAATGGGATTATTTCCCTTGTGATCAAATCGGATCGAATGATGGAGTTTGACGCGCCCGTGTCCACAGTTAGTTCTCGCTTATGTCCATCCACATATCCTCTGATAGTAACGTTGCTCGCCTTGTTATCGATTTGTCTCGTAGAACCCATATTACAATCGCGAGCTAAGTGTCCAGGCCTTCTACAGTTGTAGCAAATCCTGGTTCTCATCAGTTTGGCGGTTTTCGACGTTTCCCAGATCCCTTTCATCACATCTGGGCTTTCCAACTTCGCACAGTTCGCTTTGTACGCTGGTCTGCACAAAACCTCGGCCGCTTCCTTTGTCTGAGCATACGAGACAGTCTCGGCAAATGTTGGCTTTGGATTCACATACGCCTCTCGCCTGCTATAATTGTTCCTTATTCCGCTGATAAACCTCTGAATTTTTATCCTCTCGAGGTATTCTCCAAGACCATCTCCATAACCCAAATGAGCTAGCCTTTCAATCTCACAAGCAAACTCCTGCAGGGTCTCGTTGGACTTCTGATAGCGGTTCTCTAATTCCATCTGATAGATTTGTCTTCTATGCTCGCTACCATAACGTTTTTCCACGCCTCGCATTAGTGCCTCATAGTCATCTCTCTCGTATGCAGGAATTATTTGCAAGATTTCCGTTGCAGGACCCTTCAATGCCATGAATAGTGCAGCTGACTTCTCCTCCATGCTCCAGTTATTTGCTCTAGCCGTCTTTTCGAACTGAAGCTTAAAGATGTGGAAAGGGGTGGTGCCGTCAAAGGATGGGGCTTTTATGCTAGGGGTGCTCCTCGAAATGCTTGGACGATTCGAAAGCAATTCGTGGACACGTCCTTCCAATTCGCTAACTTTGGTCGCAATTAGCTCCTCTACTTTGCTTTGCCGACCTTCTAACTCGTTGACTTTGGTCTGAATAAGCTCCTCTATTCTGTCTTGCCTTTCCTCGATTACGTCCTGTCTCTCCTTGAGTTCTGTGTATTCTTTAACAATACTCTCCTGAAGCTGTATGAGCCGGGATGAAATACGCGCTTCTTGGTCTTGCATTTGCGATGAAATGTGTGCATTCATTTGTGACATGTTGGTATCCTGTTCATCTAACTTCTCTGAAATGTTGGTATTCATTTGTGACATGTTGGCATTCATTTGCGAAATTGCTGCCAATAACATGTCCATACTTGTTGATGAGCTAGGAGCCTTTTCTTCAACTTTAGTTGCTGACTGCTGTGAATCTTCCGTGGTCTCAACAGCCTCTTCCTTCTCCATTTCTTTCTTGGATGTCTCCTCGTCCTCACGGCAGAATTCATATTCGCTCAAATCTATGCCTTCCGCTTCCATAGCTTCTCGCAGCCGTGATTGTAGCTCAGCCTTATTACCGGTTGAAGATAATCCTCTCTTCGCCAATTCCTTTTTTAGCGGTAGTATCGTTAAATCTTGAATCTTGACCATTTTCAAATATTTTTGTTGTTCTTTTTTTTTCTTCGGAATTTATTTAGCAATCCCACTTCTGACACCAATTGTAACGAACTTGCTAAATTCACCTCGATTATTCTCCTTTTTGTTCGAGTCCGATCACTGGATTACTAAACAAACTCCCAAGATTTATTTGTTCGGTTTTTTCACCGTCAGGAATTTATTTGTACAATTTTGTCCTTAGCCAACGGCTTATTTTACAATTATTTATACACACTTATTATCTGCTTCACTCAGCTTATCCGTTTCTCAAACACACACAGCTCACAGCAGTGTTAACTCCACTAAGTTGTCTACTCGTCTTCTCTTGTGCCTCTTGCGCCTCTCTTTTTATACCTGTAGATGACCTAGCCATTCTGTTCACGCGCTTAAGGATAGGCTGATTGTTCGTTTGCCTGCGGTAGCTGCAGCTACTCCGTTCATCCTTAACGACGTGGAATTTCCTTCTGTTAGTCCTTGGTATGGGTAATTTGCATTATACAGCCGCTTCTTTATTTTCTGTCCTTCCGGGAATTGCATTTACATCGTCAACAGTTTTGTTTGTCCTTGGTATGGGATTTTCGTCACAATATGTATATGTAAATTCAAACGTGTATTAACGTCAATTCACGAAAATTTAATCATAAGGATAAAAATAAAAATAAAACGTTTCTTGAAGGTGCTAAAAGTCCTTCACATTCAGAGGGCACACAAACATTTTGTTTTTTATTTTTGCAATTCAAAATTCGAGTATTGGTAATGTGCTTATATAAATGAATGCAAATTTATGGTTTTGATTCTATTAAATTTAATTCTTTTACGTTATTCGTATACGGAATTATTTAATTACTTATTATTATTAATATATTATTATAATTATTTTCAATACTCCTATTATTAATAGGAGAATTATTTATTCATTTTATGTGAAAATATTTATTTAGGTTTATTTTATATTTCACTTTATATATCTATTCATTCATTTGCGGATAGACTTCTGCATATGTATATATATATATATACTTATGTATTTGAAATTTACTTTAAGTTCAAATTTTAATTTTCAAGTTAATATATATTATATACTAATTTGTTAATTAATTAATAAATTCTTTTTTTTTTTTGTATTATATTAATTATTGATATTCAATATGAATTTATATTGTTAAGAACTAGGTATTATTATATTGATTTAATTCAGTATGTAATATTTGAACATTTATTTTATTATTTTATATTTATTATTTTATATTTTCTGATTTGTTATCAAAAAAATTTAAATAATTTAAATATACTAAACGGTTTTTATTTATATTTATTTATTTTTTTTGATTGTTTTGAATATTCAAAATTCAATAAGATTTAATTGTATAATCGGATTCGTTTAAATTTAATATATATGATATATATATATATGAATATATGTGTATGTATTTTTTTGTGTATGTATTTTTATATGTATGTATCTTTATATATAGTGTTAATTTACTTTTCTTTTCAAAGAAATTTGTATAATGTGACGCTTGTTGTGTATTTGGTGCTGCACCTGCATCATCTTGAGTGCTTCTCTCAGTTATTGTCAGTCGCCCGGCGTGTTGGTCATCATTCCCCCATATTTTATGAAACCAAGACTGGGTAAAAAACTAGATAATTTGAGCAAGCGTTTGCTCAAAACTGGATAAAAAACTGGGTAACAGCATAGGCATTTTATTAAAGAGAGTGCATATTTTACCCACTTTTTCCTTGTACATGTGTATGACATCCTTGTTACACTTATTCAGTCACGTCATTGAAAATATATAGCTGTGCTTTTCAAATTTCAAATTTTTTGATTTTAAGGGGAAAGTGGGTAGTCTTGGTTGGCAGGGTAGACAGCGCTCTACGATTGCTCATGTTGCTTACACTTTTTGCCCCTGTTGCACAAATCTTACTTTCCAAGTATGAGGAACTTCGAATATTGAAAATGTACTCCCCCTTGTCTTGTTAGTCGGGCTCCTATCGGGATTGTCGAAACAGAAGCGCATCATGTCCGTGAAGAAAGAAAATCGACAGAAAGATAGATTGGGAAAAAGCATAGGATAAGAAAGATAGAAGATAAAATAAGATAATAGATAAGAAACCAATAGATTGGAAGAGTACAGAATAATAGGATAAAGAACATATGGATATATCGGACATTTACTACAATACAAAGACCACGTTATAAACATTTCTCCAAGAAGAATAGCCAGCATAGTATATTCGGGAGAGGGTTTCTGCCTCACCGAAGGGAAGATTAGCGGAGGGCCTATCACCCCGCTATATTTACGTTTGTATTGCATAACACTAAATAAACTTTGTTATACGAAATATAGGAAATTGAGTAGTTATTTCAGTAACCTTGGCGAGACTGAGCTAACCCCAGCCAAGAGGGAAACTTCGTTACAACTGGCGCCCGAGCAGGGACGAAATAATCAAGGTAGAAGAGAGAAGACTTCAAGGAGGACATAAGAGAAAAAAAGCGAGAGAAAAAAAACACGAGAAGAACGAAGCAAAGATGGTCAAAGTGACATGGGTGTACTACCTCAACCGCGAAGAGCTCCTAAGATATGCCGCAGAGTTTGGGTTCGAGGAGTCAGGAACCGTAGATGAGCTGCGAAAGCACTTCGCGAGCTTCATTCAGACGCAGAGTGGAAGAGAAGACTTGCAGGATCGTTTCACAGAGCTGACCTTCCGACATGCTCGTCCAGTTGCAACACTGGAGCCGGCAACACCAAGAGAAGACAAGAGATCGGCCTTATCGAGAAGTCAGGATGAAGATGTACGACATAGGCTCATCGAGGACGAGCCAGCACACACACAAACGACGCCTTCGTTTGCAAAGATTATGGACCGTGTCCGGAAGTGGGGTTTTCGGTACGATGGCGGAAAGGACCCACTAGGATATTGATCGGAATTCGATCCCACGAGCGCTACCGGAGTTATTGAAAGATAAATCTCTTGTGTGGTTCCGCAACAACAATTGGCACTGGCGGGATTGGGACCTCTTTAAGAGAGACTTTCTTAAGTTTTTCATAAGTTCCCGGTATTTTGAGCATCTGGATGATGAAATCCGACGACGCGTTCAAAGAGTAGGTGAGAAGTTTAAGGACTATGTCCTAGTGCTGCAAGAGCTCATGCGACACGCTGAGTACACCACCGAGCAGAAGCTGAATCGAATATATCGCAACTCTCGCCGGGAGTATCAGCTATACGTGAAGAGGCATGAATTCCGCAGTCTTGAAGAGTTGGTAGATCTGGTGGAAGACTTCGAAAACATCCCATCCGAGAGGGAACCGTTGAGATCGACAGCGAGACCGTTTGTACCACGACAGAGAGATCGCTACCATTATTTCAATATGGACGAGAGACGAGATGAACCGAGGAGGTCGGGAGAGATGGCAAGACCGTTCGTTTACCGACAGCATGAGGAGCGTTACCAACACTTGCGCGAAGAAGATATCAAAGAAGATTGGCAGAGCAGCAAAGCATAGGCCAACCCCCAGGGCTTAAACATAAATGTGTAAATCCCCGTACAGCCTGCAGACGGTGGGGAGGAGAAGGACACTTCGCATACGGTTGTCGCAGCCCGAAGATAGAGTTCTGCTGGAAATGTGGACGTTGTGGCGTACATACACGTGACTGCTGTCAAATCCCACAGGGAAAACGGCCTGGGGCCCCATCAATATCGAGGGGTGGTGTCCACAACAGTGTATCCTCGTACAAAAAACATGTGTTAAAGCAAGAGCACGGCCGAGTTCTGGCCAGAGTAACGGTGAATGGAGAGCAGATGACAGCCGCAATCGACACTACGCGAAGCTTTGTGAGTAGTGGGGTGGCGAATAGACTGCATACTGAGCAAAGGAAACAGGTGAATACAAGAGTGGTGATGGGCGATGGCAGACCGAAGAAGGTTACAGAAGCAGTAAAAGCTAAGGTGAAGTTGGGAAACGAGGTGCATGAGAGCGAGCTCCTCGTTCTACCAGGTCTGGTCGACGAGGTGGTAATCGGAATGGACTACTTGTCTAAAGCAAACATGGAGCTCAGGTGCGGAGCAGAGTCGATAAAATTGGGAGTGAACAGGGGAAAAGAGGAAGCCGTCACGTTTACGAATATGGCCACTATAGAAGACGTGTTATCAAGGCAACCGCAGGAAGAACAGTTGGGTACCGTGTTAGAAGGAGGCGACAAGGAAGACTGCGGATGGTTAAATGGAAAGATGGTATGGCAGAATGCAAGCTTTGTAGGCGATGACAACCCAAGTCGATGGAGAAGATGACACTCCGTGGAAGTTGTTCGTACCAACGTCCCAGAGACCACGAGTTCTGAAGGAGATTCACGACATGCCGACCGCTGGCCATATGGGAATCCGAAAATCGATAGCCCGGGCAATGGCGCGTTACTATTGGCCTGGAATGTTCAGAGACGTGAGGATATATGTGCAACAGTGCCATGAATGCCAGATCTACAAGCCGAGTCAGCAGCAAGCCGAAGGTAAGATGCTTACGCAAATAGCAGAGGAACCATGGGCGACGGTGTGTGCAGACTTCGTAGGCCCGCTACCACGATCGAAGCACGGCAATACAATGGCTCTAGTCTTCCTGGACCGATTCTCGAAATGGGTAGAAATCGTAGTAGTCCGCAAGACAACCACCGAAGGTCTCATCCGAGCGTTCAGAGAGAGGACCCTAGCTCGGTTTGGCGTCCCGAAGGTACTGATAACGGACAACGGAGCTCAGTTTACGAGCAGGCGATTTAAAGACTTTCTGCGTGAGCATGGCGTAAAAAACCAGTTAACTGCGCCCTACACACCACAGGAGAACCCGACCGAAAGAGCGAACCGGAATATCAAGATCGCACAGTTCACCGGCAAAAAGCAGCGCAACTGGGACGAATTATTACCCGAGATAACACTCCCACTCAATACCTGCGTATGTGAATCCACGAGATACAGCCCAGCGTACATAGTCCAAGGTAGAGACCCAAGAATGCCGAATACGTTGTACGACGAACATACAATCGGCACGGCACAGAAGACACAAACAGCATAAGAGAAAGGCAACAAAATTACCGAAGTCTACGAAATAGTACGACGCAATCAGCAACGAGCAGCAGCCGAGCAAGCACGACACTAAAACCTGCGCCGACGACAGTGGCAACCCGCGATTAGAGACCTAGTATTGGTAAAAGAGCACCATCTGTCAAAAGCGGTAGAAAACTTTGCGTCCAAACTTGCACCCAGGTATAGTGGACCACATCGGACCACGAGGACAGCACACTTAAGCGAATTAAAGGCTTACCACGGAGAGATTGAGGAGACAATCAAAACAACCACAGTAACGAAGAACCAGGCGAGTACGCATCACCCGCACGGACATGGTGACGGTAAGCCTTATCACGGCAGGTGAAGGAAAGTGTAAGGACCCCAAAATCCCAGATGTTGGAGGCCTTACAGCAAAACATATATATGTACATACATATCTAGTTATACAAATATATACATATATATTGAATTCCTTATAAACATGTATAATGAATTTAAACTATTCTATTCTAAAGTACATAGCATTAAAGAGAACTTATTTAACAGTTGTCATACCGATGTACATATGCATGTACATTTATGAACTTACTCTATTACGTTATACGTACGTATGTATGTACGCATGTACATAAAATTTACCCATTCGCTTTAGTCATGTTCAAACATGAATATTTTCTTGAACATGCGTACATAGCATTAAAGGGAATTGTTAATAACACTAGTTGTTATTGTAGAATTCTACTCTTTCGCTATATCTATGTACATACGTACGTTTATGAATTTTATTCTTTTGCGTTATATGTACATATGTACATATGTACACATATTTTAAATTTTAACTCTTCGCTTTAGACATATTCAATCATGAATTATCTTGAACATGTGTATATACATACATACATAGCGTTAAGGAAAAACTGTTAATAATATTAGTTGTTATTATAAAATAACATTCTGCCTGCGTGCAGGATAGTATAAAAGGGCAGGCGAATTCTAAATAAAGTTAAGTAGCCAGTAGATGGTTGATAGGTATACTTGTCCGTGGTTATCACCGGCAAAGGTAGCTCACCTGAGGGACTTCCACCTCACGAGCGTTTAGTTTATACACGACTAGGGTTTTCACCTGGTTGTAGGGAAGGCTAGTGGAGGGAATACCACCTCCACTACCTTTACGAAGCGTAGACAAATTATTGTAGAAGAGTAGGTAGCATAGTATATTCGGGAGAGGGTTTCTACCTCACCGAAGGGAAGATTAGCGGAGGGCCTATCACCCCGCTATCTTTACGTTTGTATTACATAACACTAAATAAACTTTGTTGTACGAAATATAGGAAATTGAGTAGTTATTTCAATAACCTTGGCGAGACTGAGCTAACCCCAGCCAAGAGGGAAACTTCGTTACAATTGTTACGTCACTGTCTTTCAGTGTAGGTAGGTAGGATTCGTGGCATGCTTGCATCCCAGGCTAGCTCGTCATCGGGTGCGGGTTTCAAACCCCCTTACACACAGTAGACAGAAACAAATTTTAATACTCATGAAACATATAAAGGGAACATGAATACTGAGAAACATAAAGGGAAGGAAAGTAAGCCATGGACTCTGCTGTGACTCCTACTTTTAGCAAAGTCCCCTATTCTGACATGTATAATGTTTTCAAAATGTGTCTATGGTTTCAACATGTCTCAGTCGTACCACCCGTTTCTACCTTGTGGCACCAGTGCAATACCCACACCAACAAAAAGAATTAGACCATCATCTTTTAATTATCAACTCTCTCACATTATTCTATATTTCGATAGCTATAAATTTTACATTATTAAGAAGATATAAATTCTAATTTATTTAAAATAAGTGTAATGTTTAATTAAAGCTTAAATTCAAAAACAATTTCTTTCAAGTTGAAAATATAAACTTACCTAATTATTTGTATATGTATACATGGATGTATACATATGTATATACACATTATACATTTATATACATACATGTAAATTTTCGAGCAGTTCCTTTTTTGTATTAACAATATTTAAATTATCGTCACTATCGTTTTAGCCACCACTGTGTCTCTCTTTAATTATTTTTCCTGCATACTATTTTTTATTTCTTAAGTTGAGCTTTTAGCTCATATGCTTACAAGTTATCATTTACCGATCCCGCTTGTTGAACAAAAAAAATAGAAAAAAATAAAACTTAATAGAAGTAATACGGCATCCACCCAATGATCGGTGTAGGAAATTAAATAATGCCAAGGTAACGATTGCAAATATGTATTAATTAAATAATATGAAGGAAACACGTGTTTCTTTAGTATAAAGCTGGTGAATTTCTTCCCCTGCGGCGCGTGCTCATGAGAGAGCTTGAAGCCTTCACCCGGCTTTGAATAATCGCTTAATTTAGCTCTCGGATAATTTTCTTACTTGGTGTTTCGTCACCAGCCGTTCCACTGGTTCATTGACCTTTTTGCAGACTGTACCTTTTTGTCTTCTTTAGATTGATTTTGCCAAATATGACTAGATACGAAACTATTTATCTCGTGAGAACGCTCTGAAAATCCACATTTCTTATAACATTTGCGAATCGTGCCACTGCAATGAAAACGTTTCGCTTTGTGATTTCTGGACATTTTTTAGGCATTTTTTGATAACAAAGAATTGTAAAAATGAATATTTTGCACATTTACAGCTGTGTTTGGAAAATATTTGACTTCAATAGATACAAACAACAATTGTTCTTAATTTTAACATACAAATTTACAAAAAGTATTGATAACCTAAAATGGCTTTCTGATGAAAAATGATGCGTTTCATTATTGACTAAGTGGTACTAAGGCTAGTTTACCATCAGCTTTTCAAAATTCCTTCATTTAGCTCTGTTATCAACACAAAGATAATAATCGAGGAACGCATTTACTTACATTTTTAGAGAGTTTTCTAGTCATTTTTGGATTATGCTGCGCCAGCTGTATATCTATATATATATATATATATACATTGTCAACCCTTTTTTATCCTTGGTACGGGTAACTTGCATCATACGGCCGCTTCTTTTGTCTGTTTTTATTTGAAGAAGCCGCCGTATGATGCAAATTACCCGTACCAAGGATAAAAAAAAGGGTTGACAATGTAAAGGCAATTCCCCGAAAAGGACAGAAAAAAAGGAGCGGCCGTATGATGCAAATTACCCGTACAGGACAAACAAAAGGGTTGACAATGTAAAGGCAATTCACCGAAAAGGACAGAAAAAAAGGAGCGGTAGTATGATGCGAAAATTCTCCATGCTAAGGACAAACAAAAGGGAGCATCAGCAGCTACCGCAGGCAAACGAATAATCAGCCTATTCTTGATCGCGTGAACAGAATGTTTGAACCATCGTTAGGTATGAAAGGAGCGGCAGCAGCTATTTGAGGACAATTAAGTTGAAGACTGGTGCAAACTAAAGCGAATAATGAAAGATTATAAAGATTTGTAAAGTAAACGAAAGAAATAGAGAAGAAAATTGTAATTACGGTAAAACTAAATAAACGTCTAATAAATTCCTTGCGATTAAGAGGCCAAACGAACAAATCTTGGGAGCATTATTTAGCAATCTAGTGATCGAACTCGAAGGATTTGGGAAATCATCGAGGGTAGAAACGAAAAACGTTACAATATATATACATATTGTTACTATCTTGCTGATTAACCTCGATGATTTCCCAAATCCTTCGGGTACGATCTCTGGATTGTTAAATAAAATCGCCAACTTAATTTGCAGTCTCTTTATTTATAAAGAATTTAATTAATGTCCTTTTGATTACTCAGTAATTAACAATTCAATTACAATTTACTTTACTATTTACAATCACTTGTATACAACTTTCACAATGTACTGTTTATTACTTTACTGCAACGCGTTTACTTCACGACTGATTACTGAATACTCTGCAGTCGTGTGTCGCCCTTATATACAACCCGGTTGCTCGCAACCAACCGCCTAGAATAATCTAATATTTCTCTTTACGATAACGTCTCGTCTTACGCTCTAGAAAATGCCAGTTGTCGGCTCCTCTCTTTCATCTGTCATTCGCTTCGCATTTTCGCCACAATATATATGATTTTATTTGATTTTAGTTTCAATTAATATAAATTTCAGCATTTTTCTTTCTTCTATTTTAGTTTGGTAGTTTTTAAGTTTATATACATATTAATTTTGTTAAGATAAAATTTGTTTCAATGGACCTTTAGTTTATTTGCATTTTATTTTTACTCCTTTTATTAGAATGTATTTGCCTTCAATTTTTTTCAAACAAATCAATTTCACAAAACTTTTTAAATTTTATTTACTAAAAATAATTTAAAGTTCATCATCAGCCTTATTACTTTGTTTTTGACCATCGCCATCGACCTCTTCATAGTCACGCTCTAATATAGCTAAGTAATCTAGTGCTTCTGTCAATTCGCCTTCTTCTATTTTGACTGGTGCGCAATGGATCTGAAAATGGTGTTAAATACGAGAATAGTGCACGTCAGCTAGGCGGAGATTTAGATCAAACAGTGCTATCAAACACAATTGCTATTTCTATCGCATTCAATAATTTTGATCATAAGTTTGATCTGATATTCAAGAATTATGGTATGTAGGAGTCAGAATAGAAGAAGGCGATTTGACAAAAGCACTAGAGTACTCAGCTATATTAGAACGCTAATTTATTTCGAAAACCGGAGTGCTAATTTATTTCGAAAACACTCAAACGCCGAATCAACCTGCCGCCAACAAAGTTGCATGCCCAAGTATCGGGTATCAGTATCTCCAAATCGGCAGAGGTGAAGGAAATATGCTCAATACAATCACTCACTGAAGTTACTTAAGAAAAACAGCTTACAATATTTTGGAAATTAGAGAAAGTCCCGAGAAAGAGATGCCTAACCTAAAACGAGAGGAATTGCGAGGAACTCTATCAAAAAACAACGGAGCGAAAGGAAGACGGAAAATACATCGTCTGCTTACCTTTTAAGCGAGATTTCCCAGAAACTATTAAATTTGGTCCATCGCTTAAAAGTGCTTTCTCCCAGAAGAATACGTGAATTTGAAAGCTAGAGGACCAGATTATAACAAGGGTTAAATTTTGCCTTTAAATTCCTTTATAGATAGTAACGAGATAATTAGGGCTGGAGGCCCCTTGGTACATTTCTACAATTGAAAGTTTTCCCGCCTTATTGTCCAGTTCGTCCACGGTATATCCTTACATGGAAAAAACCGATTAATTTTGCGCCTTATTCGTAGCCAATACTGGATACCCAGAGCAAAAAACATGTTCAGGTCTATTATCCACCATTGCAAAATATATACAATCTACAAGAAGCATGTCCAATCCCAATTAATGGCAAACCTCCCACAAGAACGCATTACCTTTTCGCGAGTATTTATGGTCACTGGCATGAACTTTTCAAGTCCTTTCGATGCTAGAAATCTTCACGGTAGAGGATGCCAATGCCAAAAGGCTTTTCAACAAAGGCGATTCATTTAGAAGAATGCAATGATCTTAGAACCCCATCCTTTCTAGCAGCGTTTTCTAGACTCGCTGCCAGGTAAGGAAGCCCAAGAAACATACACTCTGACAATAGCACTAACTTTGTCGGAGCTTCACTTTCCTTACGATCAGAGTTCAAAAGCTTCATTGCTGATGCTCACAACAGCACATTAAGCAAATACACCCATCAGATGCTGTCATGGCATTTTATTCCCGCTGGTGCCCCACATGGCAGCAGGGGGAAACATTTTTAAAAACCACTACAGGAAGATCGCATCAGACTACAAATATATATTCTAAGAGTTTTTCATCCTAATATGTCGAGTCAAATATTCAAGGCTCTCCATCATACTTTTTGCAAGCGATGGAAAAATGAATAGCTTTCCGAACTACAGAAACGTATCAAACGAAAGCATCCGAAAACGAATACATCTTGCTGCAATCAAACAAGACAATCTCCCACCGAATGACTGGCGATTGGGAAGAATAATGGGCTTATACCCAGGTTCGGATAACAGAGTTCGGGTGGTCAACCTCGTGACCACAAATGGCCAGTGACAAGACCACTTGTCAAACTTGTCCGACCTCCACTCTCCAACAAAAACAAAAAAACCAAACAACCTCCAAAATAACCAAAAGACAAACAACTCATCTAATCTTAAGGCCTGGCTCACCTACTCAATATGTATTATATTATATGTACATCTGTAATCTAATATCACTCAACCAAGCGATCCATATCTCCGAACTGTGTAGAGGAACGTTCCTTTTTACTCGAACGCCATTAAAATTACTTGATGATGAACGTCTAGATGCGAACCCAATAGAAATCCAACTTAATTTTTCTCTCTTCTTCTTCGGCGGTAGCACTGCTTACGCGATTCCAGCCGCATCAACAATAGCTGGCCACTCGTTCCTTTTCTTTGCTGTTTGCTCCATCGAATACTCTCAAAGCCAGAGCGCTTTCATCCATTCGGATGACATGACCTAGCCAGCGTTAGCCGCTGTTTCTTGATTCGGCGAACTATATCAAAGTCATCGTATAGCTCGTACAGCTCATATTTCCATTCGCCGTTGTCAACGCACAAAGGACCATAAATCTTCCGCAAAACTTTTCTCCCGAAAACTCCTAAGGCCGAATCATCGGATGTGGACATCGTCTAGGCTTCTCCACCATATGTCAGGACAGGAATGATGAGCAATTTGTAGAGTTTGGTTTTGGTTCGTCAAGAGAGGACTTTACTTTTCAATTGCGTACTTAGTCCAAAGTAGTACCTGTTGGCAAGAGTGAGTCTGCGTGATTTGAAGGCTGACATTGTTCGCGTTGTTAATGCTGGTTCCTAGAAAGACGAAATTATCTACGACTTCGAAATTATGACTGTCAACAGTGACGTGGGAGCCACGTAGCGAATGGTATGACCGTTCATTTGATGAAAGGAGTATTTTGGTCTTGCCCTCGTTCACTACCATGTCCATTCACTTCGTTTCTTTGCTTAACCTGGAGAATGCAGAACTTACGGTGCGGTTGTTATGACCAATGATATCAATATCATCGGCATACGCTAACAATTATACACTCTTGCAGAAGATTGTACCTGATCTATTTAGCTCTGCAGCTCCTATCGGTTTCTTCAGCATCAAATTGAAGAAATCACACGATAAAATGTCACCCTGTCTGAAACCTCGTTTGGTGTCGAACGGCTCGGAGAGGTCCTTACCAATTATTACTACGCTTCTATACGTATTATCCAGGGTCTGTTAATATAAGTTTACAGTTCCTTAGCGTACTGTCGAAGGCAGTTACACATCTTGTTGCATGTGGTGTGGGAAATGATAAAGAGTACAAATCCCTTTTAATGTTGTTAATTGAAGCATTAAACAAGAACAACTAAAGCATTCAACTACCGAAAATATTACGTAAAAAAGAAAGTAAATAATTGTTATTTTTTATTCAAATAACTAACAAATAAATTTTCTTAAATCTTTTTATTTTTATTTACTGTCACGTTTTGAATTAGCTAAGCACTCCAGAACTTCTGTGAATTGCCTTCTTCTATTTCGTATCCTAAATACCACAATTCTTAAATATCAAATGAAATGTATTGAATTCGCCTTGGTGCATCACCCCGGTAGATTATGCAATATGCCATAGATTTTAAGTTTAAATTGAATTTCTATTACGTTTGTGATTTTGCAAACAATTGTTTGACAAACTGTACATATGTGCATAGATCATCTCATCATACAGTCCTACAATTAGAAAATGTATAATATGATCAAAAAACAGCGGCGTAGAGGCAGTTCCTTATTGTGCTATCGAATCCAGCTTTGAAATCGGTGAAAAAGTGATAACATTGTTTCTCACGGGTTTTCTCCAAGATTTGGCGCATTGTGAATATCTGGTCAATGGTGGATTTGCCAGCTCTAAAGCCATACTAATAATGGCCGATCAGTTTGTTGAGCACTCCATTCGTCGGGCATGTTTTCTGCAGAGAAGCTGATGCATGCAGCTTGTCAGTTCTTCGCCGCCTTATTAAAATAACTCTGCCGGTTATCCATCGGCTCCCGCCGCTTTATTATTTTTAAGCATGCAATCGCTATCCAAACTTAATCATAATCGTGTGATGGAACATCTATACCACCGTCATCAAGTGGGATGTCGGCCTGCTCCTCAAGATCTTCATACTCACGCATTTCGACCTCTTCTTTTTCGTCTGCAAAATTCTCCTTTCTCTCTTCATCTCCGGTATCTATCCCACCTAGCACGTGTTGTAGTCGATCGCAAAGTTGCGAGGTAGACAGTCTGCTTTTTCTCCACTGCAGTTCGACATTCCTCGTCGTATCAGCTGTTTTTCTGGCAATGTTGATACCCAATTGTTTTCGAAGCAGCGGTACATAAGGAGTTTGCTATTTCGTTCCCCGCGTAGAAGTGCTGCTGGCTGGGTGCTCTGTTTGCAGTTTTTTGACGTCGAACCTTCCTTGTGTTAGTTAACGGGAGTTCTTTGCGTCACAGAGGCGGGTGTCTCTTTGCTGCTACAAGGTAAGGAGTCGATATTTGGCCCTGGGAACGTACGCACGTCTAGAACACTGGATACATGTCTTCCGTCTATCACAACATGATTCATTCGGTTGCGTGTTTTTCAATGTGGCTACAGCCATGTAGCTTAATGAATTTTCATTTGATGTAATCTGGTACTACAGGCAACAATATTTGAAGCCCCGGCGAAGTCAATCAACCACAACCCGTTTGAGGAAGTTTCGTCGTGAAGGCTGAATTTTCCGATTATTGCCCCAAAAATACCTTTGTACTTTCACTTTGGCGTTAAAATCGCCTAGCACAATTTTAACAGCGTGTTGGAGTGGCAGCGCGCGTAAGTGCGTTCTAGACTCTCATAGAAAGCTTCTTTGGTCACATCAAGTTTCTCTTCTACCGGAGCGTTGGCACAAATCACTATATGTTGAAAAAACTTCTCTTTGATGCGAAGTGCGGCTAGACCTTATTCCAAGGGAATGAATGGCATTACTCGGCGATGGAGTCTCTCCCAGCGCAAACCCAGCGCCAAATTTGCTCTCCTTTAAATGACCGCTGTAGTAGACTTCCCACCTTCTTCCGTCCTTGTTTCGTCCATCGCATTTTTTGGACGGCGGTGATGTTAGCCTTTAGTCTTACGAGGACATCAACCAGCTATACAGCGCACCTTCTCAATAAAGAAACCGAACATTTCAGGTGCATGCCCTCAAATCGTGAACCTTTAAAAGTTCGCTCGTTTGTTGGCTACCCAGAGGAAACTTGGTCTAAGACCAGAAGTCGTGAGCTGCGTGAACCGTGTGTAAAATAATCGTTTGTGGCCACTTCCAGTAGAACGGCAGTTAAAAACATTCCTCAAATGCATGAGCTACATATGAGCCCATTCTCCAACGTTTATTTAGTACGCAATATCTTATTTATGCACAATGGTTTATCTTACAATTCTTTATAACATACAATTATTTTCCGCTGCACACAAATTATCCTATTCTATAACACACAGCTTACTCCAATGTGAACGCCACTGCGTTTTCTATTATTCTGTCCTTCGTACTTGAGAATTCCGTCACACTGTCGCCCACCTAAGTCTGATCGTCCCGCTCCGACGCACCATCTGTTCCAAAGCCTTTCCAGGTGAACCACCTTCATTTTGGTTCTTGGTTTGCCAACGGTCTGGATTAGATACTCCGTGTAATTCATTCGTTCAATTACTTTGTACGGACCTCCCCGCTTGCAAAGCAAGCTTTTATTCCGTGGGCAGTTGTACAGTATTACTAAATCTCCTTCTGCCTTGTTACTTACAGCCTTAGGGCGTTGCTCAACACGTACATCTCCCAACTTCTTCATGAGGACACGAGACATTTTTTTGCAATTTCCGTAGGTATTTTCTTTCTGCTGCTCTACTACATTCTTACCGTTGTACTCAAGATCATGGCCAAAACTTAGTGGTGCTTTCATATTGCCGTACTTCACTAGTCTTTTATTTAGGTCGATCTCGCTCGATCGGTCAAGTATGACTTCATGTAACACTGTCATATTTCCGATTATGGCTTTGCATGTGGCTTTTCCTAGAACCTTGGTGTCCTGGCCAGTTACTGTTCTCAACTTTAACTCCAATGCAATGGACTTATTTCCAAGGTCCTCAAGTCAGATCGAATGATGGGGTATGACCTCTCACTCATATCCATTCACATATCTAGCGATAGTAACGTTACTCGCTTTATTACCGATCCTACAGATGAATTTTATGGGGCATTCTTGCTCAACTTTATGTTTTCGTGCTCCTACTGTCCTACAGTCGCGGAGAAGTGAGCTGCCTTCTACAGTTGTAGCAAATACTTGTTGAGGAATTTCGACGTTCCCTGGATTTCTTTCATCACATCGGGACTTTCCGATTCCGCACAGATCGCTTTGTACACTGGCCTAAACAAGAGCGTGGTCAGCGATCAGCTTGTGGCTGATCATACGAGACGGTCTCAGCAGGGTCTCGTTGATGTTCTAGTAGTGGTTCTATAATTCCATCCGAAATATTTTCCGTCTATGCTCGCTACCATAGCGTCTTTTCACGGCTTGCATTAGTGCCTTGTAGTTATCCCTCTCATTCGCGGGAACCAACTGCAAATGCTCTAGTTATCTGCTGGACGGGCATTTCGAACTGTAGCTTAAACTTCTGGAAATGAATTGTGCCGTCATGGGATGGTGCTTTTATCCTAGTGGTGCTTCTCACAAATCGCGGACATTCAAATTCGTTACTTTGGTCTCAAAGAGCCTCTCTATTTTAGCTTGACGCTTCTGAATTGTGTCCTGTCTCTCTTTGAGTTCTGTGCATTCTTTGACAGCTCTTTCTTGAAGCTGTATGAGCCCTCACTTCCTGATTTTGCATTTGTGATGAAATGTGTGCATTCATTGGTGACATGTTGACATCCAGTTAATCCAACTTCTATGTAATGCCGACATTCATTTGCGAAATATATCTCTTGTAATGCTTACATACATTTGCGACATGTTGGCTTTCATCTTGGTGTCCTGTTCATCCATCTTTTGTGACATGTTCGCATTCATTTGTGAAATTACAGCCAATAGCATGTTCATGTCCATACCCGTAGATGAACCAGGAGCCTTTTCTACAAACATTACGTATCTAAATCTGTTGCAGCGTCGAAAGCCACTTACTTCTCTGCATCTTTCGTGTCTGCCGTAACTGTAGCTCCGCCTTATTACCGGTTGAAGATAATTCTCGCATCGCCAATCCCTTTTTGAGGAGCAGAATCATCAAATCTTGAATCATGATCAGTTTCAATTTCTGTCCGGGATTTATATAGCAATCCCACTTCTGACACCAATTGTAGCGATTTTCGTAATTAATCTCCATAATTTTCAAAATCCATCGGGTGCGCTCGCTGGATTGCTAAATAAAAGTTCAAGATTTGTTCGTTCGGCCTCTTAATTGTTAGGAATTTACTCAACGTTTATTTACTCCGCATCATAACGCCACTGAATTTTCTACTCGTATCGTCTTTTTATACCTAACAATAAGCCAAACATTCTGTTGCTTATAACTCATCCGCCTGTGGTAGCTGCTGTCGCTCCTTATATCTGTACTTCGTACTTCCGTCACAATATGTAGTACAAAAGTTCCATTATCTATAAATAAAAAAATAACTATATTCTCCTTCATCAGCCAAACAATAAATCTGCATACTGAAATGTATGCAAAAGGAAATACAATTACATTTTTAAGGTAATATGAAATATTACAACTACTTATTAAATGTACAAAAAAATTACTAAGCTATCCAAATATAAATTAAATAAGTTTGCTTGTACGTTGGGCTAATGTACATTTCATTTTATGTGTTTTACATTTTGAGCTTTTTGGACATTTACACATGGCAAAAAAAGTCTGCGTTCACTCACTGTATTAAAGTATTCAACCAAAAAAAATTATGCATTTTTAAACAAACACTATTTTATTTCAATTTATTTTGAAGACAATTATTTGAAGAATGTTTGAGCAAAATTTTGTAGAATTTGAGCTGCGTCGTTCTGAGTTAGTTAAGCAGAAAAAGCGATCATTTGTTGCATTGTAAGAACAAATTATTTATGTTGAATTTAATTTTAAATGATACACGATAGTAATTGCGATTAGGAAGAAGCTAAAGCGTATATAAATATAGGAGAAACTTATTATTTATTATTTTTTGGACTATGGATTAAAAGCGAGAACAAAGAGAAATTGGCTAAAGGAAAATCATTGTTGGTCTAGGACAGAACGGTAAAAGTTATCGGGAAATCGCGAAAATTGTTGGGAGACAGTACTCCTCTGTCCAGGGAGTAATAAACAACTTCAAATAAACCAAATCTTATGAGTCTAATCCACGTTCTGGTCGTCCAAGAAAACTGACGGAAGGAAAAGTGCGCAATCTAACCATTCTTGTGAAGTCTAACCCACGTCTAACAGCAAGCCAACTTTCAAAAGACATTGAATTTAAATACCAAAGGATATTGTGTCCAGATCCGGTACGAAAAGCTCTGAAAGGAACCGGATTTCATGACAGAGTCGCACGAAGAAAGCCCTTCATATCGAGAGTAAATCGTCTGAAGCGGATGGCCTTTGCGAAGGAGCACTTAAACAAGCCTCCAAAGTTTTGGAATAGTTATTTTTTCAGATGAGAGTAAGTTTTGTGTTTTTGGGATAAAAGGCCGTAATATTATGTGGAGGAAAAACGGAACAGCGCTGGAAAAGCAAAATCTTGTGCCTACTGTAAAGCACGGTGGTGGAGGTGATATGATGTGGGGGTGCATGGTAAGTTCGAATGTAGGAAAATTTCAGTTTATTAAGTCGATCATGATCAAGCATGATTATCTTAATATTTTGAAAACAAATTTAAAAGAAAGTACAATAATGCTGGAACTCGGTGTGCTATTTATTTTCCAACAGGACAACGACCCGAAGCACACAGCAGAAATTGTTAAGCTTTGGTTGCTGCACAATATTTCTAAACAACTGCGTACACCCCCGATTGACCTTAACCCTATTGAGCACTTATGGGATATACTGGAAAAAAAATTAGACAGCATACTATAACCAGCGAGGGGAATGGGAAGCTATAAGCTATAAGCCCAGAAATAACAACCAAAATTGGTAAGTCTTCTAGAAGTCATTAAAAGACGTGGATATCCAACAAGTTATTGATTTAACATATATTTTTTTAATTTCCTTTTGTTCCATTGTTCTTGAAGTGAACGCAGACTTTTTCTGCTTGGTTTGAGTGACTTTTTTTATATGTGATCTCATTTTAAATTTATATTAATTATTGGTATCAAAGTTTGTGTAGCAGTTACTTTTTATTGAACCAAATAAAATAATGTAAAAGAAGTTTATGAATATTTTATATTTTTCGACTTTTCATAGTGCCAACAAAATATACTTAGATGAACGCAGACTTTTTCTGCCATGTGTATTTGTTTTTCTTTTCTGCCTCCTACGCGTTTCGATACATTATTGTATCTTCTTCAGAGAGTCTATTTATTTTGTATAAGAAGACATAATAACATAATTATCAAAATGTATAAAAAAACATTTTTTTTTCAAACATATCTAAACACATAATTAAGTTACATGCATATTTCATATGTTTTGTGGTCATCGCATTTTTTTATTTGACTACATTCAATACAAAATATACATTAAACTTGAAATCGTTCTTGTCTCTTGTGTCTTTGTCCTTTGTAGTTCATAGCGCACTGTAAATGTTGTATTCGCATCCCGTTTAATGTCATTCCTTTCTTGGCTTTTTTCTCAATGTCCATCACCCGCGCATTATCAAATCTATATGATCACTGTTTCTCAGGCGTTGGGCTAATTCTACTGTTCCATTTTATTATTTGCGTCCGCTTTATGCTCGCGGATACAATCCTAACCAGGGTATAGAGGAGTATGGACACTCTTGTTTATTATACATTTGGTGTATTTTTTTCAACTTCACGCGCAGTTGAGATGTCGCTGATGTCACAGAGTATAGTATTCAACGCAGTTCGGTTTACTTCATTTTACTCTTTTGTTTCTCCTTATTTAATTCTCATTTGTAGGAAACCTTGATAAAAAAACACAATTCGCTAAAAGAACTACGATAACCTCGGGCCCCCGGTTATTGGGCTTAATGTTTTGTCCTGTTTACCGAAAACTCTAAAATAAATATAAAGAAAAAACAGAAAACTACCTTTAATAAAATACTCGACTTTTTTCAAATTTGTTGTGTTGGAATCAAATGACAAAAGTAAGCCTATCTCACAATACTCCTTCTTTGCAGCTCAGCGTTCAATACACATAATTAGCAAAGAAATACAATCAATATGAGAACTTCGTGACGGCAGCCATCTCTTGCTAGTCAATAATGAAAATTGCGCTGAGAAATTTCTTACTTTAAAGGAAGTATACGGCATTTGTTCCTTTAGGGCCAAATATCCCGACAACGTTAATTTCAACAAAGGATCGATTTACGTTCCTATCCTCAACAACATGCCAGACAAAGGAATCCTAAATGAACTTAATGTAATCGGTGCGTAAAAATTTCAGAAAAATATAAATGAAAAAATGCTACCTTCCGTATTCGTCCTTCTTAGATTCGATTTTTCTTATATTCCTGAAAATCTTGATATCGCGCGGAGTAACGTGCGCGTGAGGCAATACATTCTGACACCCATTCGTTGTAAAAATTATCAACTACTTGGATACACTGCACAGTTTTGCAAACGTGCGCCGTTGCAGTCTTTCTCCTCATTTCTCAGATATATACAGTCGAACAGTCTGTGCTAACTGTTCATCAAATCACCCTTCTTCATCCAACAAATGCGAAAAATTCAGTCAAGCTAAATAAATACTGAAAATAAAAGTAACAAAAAAATGTACAATGAAAGAGGCAGTAAATATACACAGGAACTCCGCACCCACTTTCCCGAATCCTCTCCTTCTTTCTCTTCTGTTGTCACGCTTTCCAACCAAAATCAGCAATCCACCAAAAGCTGCTCAAAGTATGGAACTAATTCTAGTTCTTCTGTGACTTCTCAAAAAGTTTTCAAGCAAAAAACCTCAAACCCTCAATAATCCACTCAATCCAATAATCCCACTCCCAGCAGTTATACTCATATCGTCAACTCTCAGCCAAATAATATCGGTAATATAAACAGCAATAAAACGCCGACACAAGCAAACGAAATAAACAATAACTACTCTCACACAAAATATTATTGATCCATCTGGAAATATTCGATCACAAGATTTCTCAGTACCACTCGTTTACAATGCCATAATGAACTCTTTGTCAAACAATGATGAAAATTTCCAAATAAACTTCTATGATTACAACAACGCTAAGACTAATAAAACACTATCTACATAAAAGTTTTAAATTCTCTAATCTTACTAATTTACACAAATTTATTACCAAACAAAACATAACATGTTCAAAATAACGCTAATTTTTATGTTTATATGTTTATACCACCAGATCAGAGTTTTAACGCTATTAAAATACTCTCTATTTTAAATAATATTTCAACTTCTGTGGAACTACTAGAAGATTTGAACTCTTGGACCCCTTTTGAGGGTCATCAGCTACAAACCTCAGGAGGAAAGTCATTGAAGATGTTATTTTCTACTCAAATCTAATCGCTTTAAGCGCTGACTTTCCAACCCGACTTTTCAACCC
Organism: Neoceratitis asiatica; assembly: GCA_030068015.2. NCBI lineage: Eukaryota > Metazoa > Arthropoda > Insecta > Diptera > Tephritidae > Neoceratitis > Neoceratitis asiatica. The sequence continues at coordinate 13,761,573 of CM061530.1, read as the reverse complement.
ATTTCTCCACCCACCGCACATTTTTAAATGTAGATATAACGCTCTGTCCGGCTAATCTTGCTCCAAAATGTCGACGGACTATATCTGATAATCTTCATGGAAGTGATCACTTCCCAATTTTAACTACGATAGAATCCAACATATTTTCTGGAAAAGTAAACAAAAAAACTAAAATTTAAAACCGATTTAGCCCATTGGGTGAAATTTCAAGCCTGCTGCGAATCATCCAAAAGCCAATCCTTCAATGACCCTGCGTACCCTGGTGGAACCAAAACATAGCAAAGCTCAGCTTTGAAAAACAAAAATTATGGGCCGTTTATTAAAGGCAACGAACTGATAACAACCTCGTGAAATAAAAAAGCAAATGCAGCTTTTAGACGTGAAGTTAAAAAATAGTCAAAAAAACAAATTTGAAGATTTCATCTCTTCTGCTCATCACAACTCCAACCCGAAGCAAATTTGGCCCGAAATAAGGCTTTTAACTTTCAATTTCAGAAAAAGCAAAATATCAGTTAATAATACTGAAAACACAACCCTTTGCTCAGCAAATTAGCAACTTTCGCCTAATATCATTGCTATCATGCCTCAGCAAAGTCTTGGAAAAAATAATAGCCAAACAATAATGTGTTTTACCTTAAGAAATAAACATATCAGCTCTAATCAGTTAGCCTTTAAAGCAGAACGTTACATGCTTTACTACACTTTGAACACTATCTGTTGACTGCGCCCTCAAACCGAAACCATTATACAATATTTGCCTTGGATTTCGAGAAGGCATTCAACAGAATCGGGGCGCACATTATCCTTAGACAATTTTAAAAAAATCCAGTTGGTAAAAGAATCTATAATTTTGTAAAAATCTTTCTACAGTGAAAGTGAAGAATAAATATTCCGACAGGGTAGCCTTGTACAATGGCATAGCACAGGGTTCCCATATCTCAGTCGTCTCCTTTACCATTGCTTTTGATGAAATCAGTCTAATAATAAAAACATATTAAGTCGAATACTCTATCTTCGCAGATAATGTGCTAGTTTTCACAAAAAACAATAACTTTTATAGATCACCAAAATTTTTTTCTAACATCCTTAATGAAAATTCAAAACTATAATTTAATACACAGATATCATTTAAATCATGTTCTCGGTATTATTTTTGACAAAACATTAAATTTTATAGTATTTAAGAAAAAAACTTAGCACAAGGCTTAATTTTGTAAAATATCTATAAACATAGCAAAGTATATTCAGAGACTTTGATAAATGTAACAAAAACCTTAATTTTTTCGATAATCGATTATTAATGGACAGTGCGCTAAAAGCACCGTAGCACTCGCTGCACCTTACCACGCTGCCTTTCGGCAAGCCCTTCTAGCCCTTGCTACCATACCAATAAAAAAAAAACATATTGACAGAGACTAGTCTTCCGTCCTTTGAATCCAAATGTTTTATTACCAACAACACCATTTTGTACAAGGATATGAAAAACACAACTAGAAGAGCACGTACAATGAAGAGACCATCAGCTATTTATAGCGTTTCAAAATGCCTAAAAAAGATCAACATTTCGCCAAATCTAAAACTTTCCAAAACTGAAAAAAATCTTTTGGCTTTTATCTCACTCTACTTTTATAAATAAGCTTTTAGAATTCCCGAAACAAAACAAAAAATTTTTTGAAGAGCCAAACTTCGTGGAAAATTAAAAGATGGAAATTCTTATTCACAGACGGATCCAAAACGGACCTTTCGATCTCTTTTGCAGTTATTACGGAAGAAGGGACATCCATCAAAACAGCATCTTCATTTTCTTACTGCTCCGTATTTACCGCTGAATGTATTGCCATTAATTCGGCCATAGTTCACGCCAACCAAAACAAAGGCATATACATAGTTCGTACCAATAACAATCATGTGTAAATCCACTTCAGAATCCTCAGAGCAAGCAATTGCTTGTTGCAAAGTTCCCAGATATGTTATCGCATCATCTTTCCAAAATAAAAATCATGCGCGTACAAGATCACTGCGTCATCGCGGGCAACGAACTCGCTGACGCTGTAGCCAAAAAAGCCTACAATGCCATGTCGGCAAGCATATCCACACTCTTACAAAGCCTACAATCAAAACCGGTGTAAACCAATTTCCCCAGCATCAGCATCAGCCGACCAGTTGCGAATTATTGCTAGACTAGGAATGGGACACATAAAGATCACTCACGAGCATCTGCTGAGAAAGGAGACCGCTACTTTGAGCATAACCTGGAATAGCCAACTGACCATAAAACACATTATCGATGTTTGCTTGAAATATAGAAGTGCAAGAATTTATATGTTCAAAAATAAGAAACCAACCGATCTCCTAAAAAATTTAACTGTAAATAATATAAATGCAATATATAAATTCATATATCAATGTAATCTTTTATATGTGATAATAAGAATTGTACAAACTATTTCTAAGGGTACTTTATATAGTTTATAAAATCTTTTAGGAATAATTCAGGCTGCTAAATGCCTTTTATATGTAATGTAACTATTAATAATTATATTTCATGCAAATAAATAAATAAAAATATATTCCGTACTTTTTGGTATTTTTGTATAACATGATCAACAACAATGTGTAAAGCATTTGAATTTTCCAATATTTGAGGTTTCTCATTTTTTCTCACAAACCACGGAAATTATAAAGAGTCAACTGCAATTTGAGTTAAGACTTGAATTATTTGCTTTTGTTATACCCTTTTTATACCCTTTTAGAATAAGATTTTTAAACACATAAATAAAGATTCTCAACACCGAGAAGATGATTGATTCCATTTAGTACTTTCTATATTTGGTGCTTATAACGAATGGAATGTATTTGTATGTGTACATGTATAGATTTATAGGTTGATAGTTAATGAAATTCTGACAATCCTAAAAATTTTGTACGCTTGAGTAACGAATTGTATTGTTTGTTTTAATATATATACATATATTTTTTTCATATCTATATGGAATACTTTTTTCGTTTACGCGTGTTTCGCATCGTCTCTGTGGGTGATTAATCAAAGTTTTCAAAAACCCGTTCAAAATTTGCAGACAGACTAATTGAAAGAATCGTTTAAAATACAACTACAGAATGTCAAGAAAGTTTCTAGCGGGGTATGATGGTTGGATGAGATTGTATCTATTCCCAGGAGTTGAAGAAATACACAGGTAGGTGAAAAGTTACCACAAAATTAAATAAGTATAATTAAAAAAATTATTGGACGACACATAGCCAACTGAGCCATTCTAATGTTTCGTCATTGTCGCCCAAATTTTGTTTATTTGAGTTATATTATCTATATATATATAAATGTTATGTTGGTTTGTGTACGCTTCAAACACTCAAAAAGTTCAGCTCCGATTGATCTGAAATTTTAGCATCAAGGATTTTTTTTTTTGCATCAGTCACATATCTGCGGGAGGTGGGCGTGGAACTGACCTCGTATGTATGGTTCGATTTGCTTGAAATTTGGTACAAAAGTAGCGTTTTATTTAGACTATCTGGAACACTTCTTTTCTCTTCGGAAAATAGACCTATTCGAAATCTTATATATCTATATAAAATTCTCCTGTCACAATGTCTCTCCTCGAACTCCTCCAAAACGGCTGAAACGATTTTGATGAAATGTTGTATCCATATTCGTCAGGTCTACGAATAGTTTTTTATTTATTTTTTATACCGGAAAGTGAACCTGACTGATCTATTCAAAAAAATCGTATTTATGGTTCGATTTGCTTGAAATTTGGTACATAGGTAGCTTTTTGCTTAGATTAGCAGGAACCCCGTTTTTCTCTTCATGGACCAACCTATTAGAAATCTTATTTATGGCTCCATTTATGTGAACGATGATTTCCAGGCAGTGGACCGGTTTAATTGAGAAAAGAATTTATTTATGCTTCGATTTGGTTAAAATTTTAGATGATATGTCTAAATGGACCATGGATCAGGAAAAAAGTTAAATTTGCTTGAAATTAAGGGGAAAGGGATCACCGACATAAGTACAAAAATTAGGATAATTTGGATGTAAGCGTTGGTCTGTGCGTATTTCTTTCGCTGCGTTCGTTTTACTTTGAAGTTTTCTTATTGAAATTTAGTAGTGAATTAGCGAAGCGCACTTACAAATATGTAATAATAATATAAAATTTATGACTCTTTGCACCACCAATTAGAATAAAAATTGGAGAAAATACAGAAAGCCAGAACAACGTGTGGCCTGGTTAGCTAGTTATCTCATAAAATCTAAGCAAATTAACTTTAAACAAGTTCAAAATATTTAGTTATAAGCGTGATTAATACATTAATTATTTGTATTTATATAGTTAAATATAATAATAGAGCCAAGATTGGTAAAATTTTTAATTAAAAAAAAAAGAATTATTGCTTAGTTCTAATATAGCAGTTATCATGATACAAAAAAGAACGTAGTTTAACTCAAATAAACTTGACACTAAACGATTTTTTGACAAGTTGATTTCATCTAAGAAAATATTTCATAAAAATATTCTAAAGCACTTGAAAATAGTTTTATTTCCATTACATTCCATAAAATATATTATATATATAGAATAGAGTTTGGAATTCTTGATAGTATGTTTTACTTTTCTTAATTTTTTTTCTTTCCAAACATTTTTTTTCCATTTTCTATATTATTGTGGCGAAAATGCGAAGCGAATGTCAGATAAAAGAGAGAAGCCGATATCTGGCATGTTCTAGAGTGTGGATGAAGAACATTCGTTATCGAGAGCAAATAGATTATTCCCGGCGTTTGGTTGCGAACAACCGACTAGTATATATGGACGAAACTCAATTGCGAAGCTATTTAGGGAGCGCGTTGGTGATTACACTACAGTGAAGTAATAAAAGTACTACATGTGAAAGTTGTAATACAAGTGATTTTAAATAGTGAAGTGAATTGTAAATTTTTTATAAAAGAAGAAACTGCAAATAAAGTTCTTGACTTTTTTTTAACAATCCAGTCATCGGACTCGAAGGATTTGGGAAATCATCGAGCTTATTCAGCAAAATCGTTAGATTATTCTCTTTTTTACTTTGAGAAATTAAAAATGTATTTTTTAATAAACGAAATTCGTAGGAAAAAAATTAAGCAAAGTGAAACTACCTTCTTTTTTATATCGTGGCTATAATATCAACCGGTAAAAAATAATTAATAAGTGATGAAAAAATACCAACGTCAAATTAAGCAATTGGAATAGTTTTTTCTTGTGGTTTGTCTCGGTATAGCTCTCCAAAACGGACGAAAAGCTCAAAATATACAATACAATTAATTAACTAAAATAATTAATACTTTTAACATTTTCCATGCTCCTAATAATGAAATAAATTAGTACTTTTTATGTCAATTGGTTAAAGTTACTTTTTCCCTCAATGTAAAAAATGTTAAGGCAACCCAGCGTTCGAAATTTCGAAGGACAATTGAAACGAGGACCGAAACCGATCAGCTGATCACAGCTGTTTGCTCAAACCGGAAATTGACTAAGTTTTCCTACTTTGGAGGTTATCCGTTGGTTAAAATGGAAGTAGCAGAACGTAACGCGATGTTGTGAACTGTCAATGAAATATATATTACATGCAAAGCGTATTCAAATGGTTATAATGAACGTGGCGGTACGGTGCGGATCGTTAATAACTACATAATATTAATTAATATAATTAATACTCGCTGGCATAATGGAACAAGAAACATATTGTAACGGAAATCCCAAATACGAAGGAAAGACAAAAGGAGTAGCAGTGTGACGAGATTTACATATAAAAAAGGAGAGACAAAAGAAGTGGCATTATGCTGCAAATTACCCGTACCAAGGGCAAACAAACTTAAGAAGCCGCAGTATGATGCAAACTACCCTTACCAAGGACAAACAAAGGGATCGACAGTGTAAAGGAAACTCCCCGTCGTTAAGGATAAACGGAGCGGCTGCAGCTACCGCAGGCAAATGAATAATCAGCCTATTCTTGAGCGCGTGAACAGAATGTTTGGGTCATCTTCAGGTATAAAAAGATCGGCAGCCGCTATCAAAAGAAGAGACGAGTAGACAACTCAGTGGAGTTAACATTGCTGTGAGCTGTGTGTTTGAGAAACGGATAAGCTGTGTGAAGCGGAGTATAATTGTCTGCCATAAAGAATTGTAAAATAAGCCATTGGGTATAGTAAAGAATTGTAATTATAAAAGACTTAATAAACGTCGAGTAAATTCCTGACGGTCAAGAGGCCAAAGGAACAAATTTTGGGAGTTTTATTTAGCAATGCAGTGATCGGACTCGAAGGATTTGGGACATCATCGAAGGTAGAAACGAAAAACGTTACAATATTAAAATACCTGTTTCTTGTTCCATTACACCTTTACTGTTTCAGTATTAATTGCCTTTAATAACGATAAATTTTCATAAAATCACTGTTTTTCATTTAGATCTGCATAATTTTGATGCTTTCAATGGGTTAACATGTACAAATTTTTAAATCTGTTGCCACCGTCAATTTCGGAATTGAAAAGTGATTTTAACTATAGCCAAATTTTCTTTAAACATATTGCGTAAACATAAAATCATTTGGCCATACTGTCAAAAATGAACGAGCACACTTGCGTATACATACACTAGCCGAGAAAATAGAATGTAAACTGCTAGCTTTGTATTGAGAAATGTCAAAATATTTGTTCTAATCAAAAAAAATTTTCTTAAATCAGAATTTCTTTTTAATTTTTTTAAATTTTTTTTTCTAATTTTTTTTTTCACTCTTTATCTCTCTCTTTCAACATCACATACAACGTAATGTACACGTATTTTGGATTTTTACATGTTGTAAGGACCCCCAAAATCCCAGATGTTGGAGGCCTTACAGCAAAACATATATATGTACATACATATCTAGTTATACAAATATATACATATATATTCAATTCCTTATAAACATGTATAATGAATCTAAACTATTATATTCTAAACTACATAGCATTAAAGAGAACTTATTTAACAGTTGTTATACCGATGTACATATGTATGTACATTTATGAACTTGCTCTGTTACGTTATACGTTTTACCTCTTCGCTTTAGACATGTTCAATCATGAATTTTCTTGAACATGTACATATACACACATACATAGCGTTAAGGAAAAACTGTTAATAATATTAGTTGTTATTATAAAATAACATTCTGCCTGCGTGCAGAATAGTATAAAAGGGCAGGCGAATTGTAAATAAGATAAAGTAGCCAGTAGATGGTTGATAGGCATACTTGTCCGTGGTTATCACCGACAAAGGTAGCGTACCTGAGGGATTTCCACCTCACGAGCGCTTAGTATATACAGGTATACGACTAGGGTTTTCACCTGGTCGTAGGGAAGGCTAGTGGAGGGGATGCCACCTCCACTACCTTTACGAAGAGTAGCTAAATTATTGTAAAAGCGTAGCTAGTAGAGTATATTCGGAAGAGGGTTTCTACCTTACCGAAGGGAAGATTAGCGGAGGGAACATCCGCCCGCTATCTTTACGTTTGCATCATGTAATACTAAATAAACTTTGTTGTACGAAATATAGGAAATTGAGTAGTTATTTCAGTAACCTTGGCGAGACTGAGCTAACCCCAGCCAAGAGGGAAACTTCGTTACAACTGACGCCAGAGCAGAGACGAAATAATAAAGGTAGAAAAGAGAAAACTTCAAGGAGGATTTAAGGATAAAAAAGAGCGGAAAAAACACGAGAATAACGAAGCAAAGATGGTGGATGGTGGTGGCATGGGTGTACTACCTCAACCCCGAAGAGCTCCTAAGATATGCCGCAGAGTTTGCGTTCGAGGAGTCAGGAACCGTAGATGAGCTGCGAAAGCGCTTCGCGAACTTCATTCAGACGCAGAGCGGAAGAGAAGACTTGCAGGATCGTTTCACAGAGCTGACCTCCCGACTTGCCTGTCCAATTGTAACACTGGACCCAGCAACACCAAGAGAAGACAAGGGATCGCCCTTTGAAACGATTATGGACCGCGTTCGGAAGTGGGGTTTTCGGTACGATGGCGATAGGGGCCCACTAGGATTTGTAGAAGAGAGTAGAAGGGTTAGCGGACGGCTACGATATTGATCGGAATTCGATCCCACGAGCGCTACCGGAGTTATTGAAAGATAAATATCTTGTATGGTTCCGCAACAACAATCGGCACTGGCGAGATTGGGACCTCTTTAAGAGAGACTTTCTTGAGTTTTTCTTGAGTTCCCGGTATTTTGAGCATCTGGATAATGAAATCCGACGACGCATTCAGAGAGTAGGTGAGAAGTTTAAGGACTATGTCCTAGTGCTGCAAGGGCTCATGCAGCATGGGTGTACTACCTCAACCCCGAAGAGCTCCTAAGATATGCCGCAGAGTTTGCGTTCGAGGAGTCAGGAACCGTAGATGAGCTGCGAAAGCGCTTCGCGAACTTCATTCAGACGCAGAGCGGAAGAGAAGACTTGCAGGATCGTTTCACAGAGCTGACTTCCCGACTTGCCTGTCCAATTGTAACACTGGACCCAGCAACACCAAGAGAAGACAAGGGATCGCCCTTTGAAACGATTATAGACCGCGTTCGGAAGTGGGGTTTTCGGTACGATGGCGATAGGGGCCCACTAGGATTTGTAGAAGAGAGTAGAAGGGTTAGCGGACGGCTACGATATTGATCGGAATTCGATCCCACGAGCGCTACCGGAGTTATTGAAAGATAAATATCTTGTATGGTTCCGCAACAACAATCGGCACTGGCGAGATTGGGACCTCTTTAAGAGAGACTTTCTTGAGTTTTTCTTGAGTTCCCGGTATTTTGAGCATCTGGATAATGAAATCCGACGACGCATTCAGAGAGTAGGTGAGAAGTTTAAGGACTATGTCCTAGTGCTGCAAGGGCTCATGCCACACGCTGAGTACACCACCGAGCAGAAGCTGAATCGAATATATCGAAACTCTCGCCGGGAGTATCAGCTATACGTGAAGAGGCACGAATTCCGCAGTCTTGAAGAGTTGGTAGATCTGGTGGAAGACTTCGAAAACATTCCATCTGAGATTGAACCATTGAGATCGACAGCGAGACCGTTTGTATCGAGACAGAAAGAAGACCGCTACCATTATTTCAATATGGACGAGAGACGAGATGAACCGAGGAGGTCGGGAGAGACGGCAAGACCGTTCGTGTACCGACAGCATGAGGAGCGTTACCAACACTTGCGCGAAGAAGATATCAGAGAAGAACTGCCAAGACCAGAGCAGCAAAGCATAGACCAACCTCCAGGGCTTCAGCATAAATGTGTAAATCCCCGTACATCCTGTAGACGGTGTGGAGGAGAAGGACACTTCGCGTACGGTTGTCGCAGACCGAAGATAGAGTTCTGCTGGAAATGTGGACGTTGTGGCGTACATACACGTGACTGATATCAAACCCCAGAGGGAAACGGCCTGGGCCCCATCAATATCGAGGGGTGGGGTCCACAACAGTAAATCCTCGGACCAGAAACATGGGTTAAAACAAACGCATGGCCGAGTTCTGGCCACAGTAACGATGAATGGAGAGCAGGTGAGAGCCGCAATCGACACAGGAGCGACGAAAAGCTTTGTGAGTAGTGGGGTGGCGAAAAGACTGCACACTGGGAAAACGTGAAGCTCAGCTGCGGAGGAGAGTCAGTAAAATTGGGAGGGAGCAGGGGAAAAGAGGAAGCCATCACGTGTACGAACATGGCCACTATAGAAGACGAAAATCCCAAGACTACGATAAGTCCGTGTCTATCAGAACACGACCAACCAGATCCCCGTGTGAGCGATTTCATCAGAAAAGAGTTGCAGCAGTTCGAGGAGTTATCCGGGGTATCCAATATTGCTACCCATAAAATAGTGATGTGAGACGACCGACCAATCAAGCAGAGGTACTTTCAGAGGAACTCTAGAATGCAAGAGGTGATAAATAAGGAAATAGACGAACTCCTCGAGAAGCGCTGTATCGAACCATCCCACAGTCCACACAGCGCACCAATAGTTTTGGTCAAGAAGAAGGACAGCAGGTGGAGATTCTGCGTCGACTATCAGCAATTGAACCAACAGTCCGTGCAGGACCTGGATCTAAAGAATGGTTATTGGCAGATTCCCATGGATGAAAGTAGTAAGCAGTACAAAGCATTCACAGTACCCGGACGGGGATTGTTCCAGTGGAAAGTAATGCCGTTCGGTCTACATTCGGCCCCAGCAACGTTCCAGGGGGTGCTTGACCGAGTCATCGGCCCAGAGTTGGAGCCAAACGCATTCGCCTACCTAGACGATATCATCGTTAGAAGCACCACGTTAGAAGACCACATAAGACACCTCACAGAAGTATTTCAGCGATTGCGAAAGGCTAATCTCCGAATAAACCCAGAAAAATGTGAGTACTTCAAGAAGAAGTTGAAATACCTAGGCTATGTTGTTAGTGGAGAGGGCATCCATACAGACCCGGATAAGGTTGCGGTCATCAAAGATCTCACACCACCGACCAACCTACGAGAACTTAGACGATTTCTGGGAGTAGCGTCTTGGTACGGGAGATTCGTCCACGTCTTCTCGCGAGTATCACATCCCCTAACATCAATGCTGAAGAAGGGTAATAAGTGGAAGTGGCTGAGGAGCAGCAGACCGCGTTTGAGGCATTGAAAGACGCCCTCACACAAGCACCGGTACTAGCCTGCCCGGATTTTACGAAGAGGTTTGAAGGAGGCGACAAGGAAAACTGAGGATGGTTCAATGGAAAGATGGTATGGGTGAAGGAAGTTCCACAGAACTTCCCAGATTACGTGGTGGCAGAACGCAAGTTTTGTAGGCGGATGACAACCCAAGTCGATGGAGAAGATGACACTCCGTCGAAGTTGTTCGTACCAACGTCCCAGAGACCACGAGTCCTGAAGGAGATTCACGACATGCCGACCGCTGGCCATATGGGAATCCGAAAATCTATAGCCCGGGCAATGGCGCGTTACTATTGGCCTGGAATGTTCAGAGACGTGAGGAGATATGTGCAACAGTGCCATGAATGCCAGATCTACAAGCCGAGTCAGCAGCAAGCCGAAGGTAAGATGCTTACGCAAATAGCAGAGGAACCATGGGCGACGGTGTGTGCAGACTTCGTAGGCCCGCTACCACGATCGAAGCACGGCAATACAATGGCTCTAGCCTTCCTGGACCTCTTGTCCGCAAGACAACCACCGAAGGTCTCATCCGAGCGTTCAGAGAGAGGATCCTAGCTCGGTTTGGCGTCCCGAAGGTACTGATAACGGACAACGGAGCTCAGTTTACGAGCAGGCGATTTAAAGACTTTCTGCGTGAGCATGGCGTAAAAAAACAGCTAACTGTGCCCTACACACCACAGGAGAACCCGACCGAAAGAGCGAACCGGAATATCAAGAAGTTGATCGCACAGTTCACCGGCAAAGAGGAGCGCAACTGGGACGAATTATTACCCGAGATAATACTCGCACTAAATACCTGCGTATGTGCAAACGACAGTTGCAACCGGCGAATGGGGACTTAGTGTTGATAAAAGAGCACCATCTGTCAAAAGCGGTAGAAAACTTTGCGGCCAACCTTGGACCCAGGTATAGTGGACCACATCGGGTGATGAACTATGTGTCCCCGGTTATAGTCGAACTGGACAAAATACTGGCAAGACGAGGACAGCACACTTAAGCGAATTAAAGGCTTACCACGGAGAGATTGAGGAGACAATCAAAACAAAAACAGTAACGCAGACCCAGGCGAGTACGCATCACCCACACGGACATGGTGACGGAAAGCCTCACCACGGCAAGTGAGGGGGGAGTATAAGGACCCCCAAAATCCCAGATGTTGGAGGCATTAAAGCAAAACATATATACATACATATATAGTTATACAAATATATACATATATATTGAATTCCTTATAAACATGTTTAATGAATCTAAACTATTCTTTTCTAAACTACAAAGCATTAAAGAGAACTTATTTAACAGTTGTTATACCGATGTACATATGTATGTACATTTATGAACTTACTCTGTTGCGTTACACGTACATATGCATGTACACATATTTTAGTTCTTCGCTTTAGACATGTTCAAACATGGATATTTTCTTGAACATGCGTACGTAGCATTAAAGAGAACTGTTAATGATAATAATAATTGTTATTGTAGAATTCTATTCTTTTGTTATACCTTTGTAAAGGGTGTTTTTATAGAGGTATAGAACTTTAAGTTGCAATAAAACAACGATGGATTATTCGATTGACATGAATTTTATTTATCCGAAAGCTAATCTTGTGGCATTACATTTTAAATATGATTTCTGGCATATGACCGCCACGGCTGGCGCGGATGTAGTCCAATCTGGACGTCCAATTTTCGATGACTTTTTCCAACATTTGTGGCCGTATATCGGCAAAAACACGGCGAATGTTGTCTTCCAAATGGTCAAGCGTATGTGGCTTATCCGCATAGACTAATTACTTTACATAGCCCCACAGAAAGTAGTCTAGCGGTGTTAAATAACAAGATCTTGGAGGCCAATTTACAGGTTCAAAACGTGAAATTAGACGGTCACCAAACGTGTCTTTCAATAAATCTATTGTGGCACGAGCTGTGTGACATGTTGCGCCGTCTTATTGAAACCACATCTCCTGGACATCATGGTTATTCAATTCAGGAATGAAAAAGTTAGTAATCATGGCTCTATACCGATCACCATTGACTGTAACGTTCTGGCCACCATCGTTTTTGAAAAAGTACGGACCAATACACTTGAGGATTACCTTCACTCCAAATGCGGCAGTTTTGTTTGTTGACGTAGCCATTCAACCAGAAGTGCGCTTCATCGCTAAACAAAATTCGCTTATGAAAATCGGGAACAACGGTAATCTCGTTTTGGGCCCATTCGACGAATCTACCCCTTACTTGAGTCTATTCATGATGAATTGCCAAACCAACCTGAGAATAAATCACTTGACAGCTGTTAAATCGGTCGCCATCTTGAAAAGTAATGCCAAATTAAAGTTCTATACCTCTATAAAAAACACCCTTTACATGCGTACATTTATGAATTTTATTCTTTTGCGTTATACGTACATACATACATACATATGTACATGTGTACACATATTTATAAATTTTACCTCTTCGCTTTAGACATGTTTAATCATGAATTTTCTTGAACATGTACATATACACACATACATAGCGTTAAGGAAAAACTGTTAATAATATTAGTTGTTATTATAAAATAACATTCTTCCTGCGTGCAGAATAGTATAAAATGGCAGGAGAATTTTAAATGAAGTAGTCAGTAGATGGTTGATAGGCATATTGTCCGCGGCTATCACCGACAAAGATAGCACACCTGAGGGAGCTCCACCTCACGAGCGCTTAGTATATACAAGTATACGACTAGGGTTTTCACCTGGTCGTAGGGAAGGTTAGTGGAGGGAATACCATCTCCACTACCTTTACGAAGAGTAGCTAAATTATTGTAAAAGCGTAGCTAGTAGAGTATATTCGGAGGAGGGTTTCTACCTTACTGAAGGGAAGATTAGCGGATGGAATATCACCCCGCTATCTTTACGTTTGCATCATATCTAAATAAACTTTGTTGTACGAAATATAGGAAATTGGGTAGTTATTTCAGTAAGCTTGGCGAGACTGAGCTAACCCCAGCAAAGAGGGAAACTTCGTTACAATGTATTTGTTGTTGTTGCATGTATTTTGGATGGCTAGCGACCAATAGTCACTAAAATAGTCAAATCTCTGGAACGGCTGCTCCAATATTATGAAAACTTACACATTAACTTTTTCCTAATATCCCTTATAACTCTTAAAAATTTGGTGCAATTTGATCTGGTGGTTCTCAAGTTATAAAGGTTCATCAAAATTTGCAATGATTTATATATATATAGATAGATTTGTATGTACATATGTATGCTTTTATGTAAAATTGCATTGGCAGATATATATGTACATACATACATGACCCAAATGGAAATGTTTAAAAGTGTGATTTCGAGTAACTGTTTAACTATAAAAAGCGAAAAAATGCTCTAAAAGAAAATTTATTTAATAATCTTTTAGTTTATTTGATTTTATTCCAAATATTTCATATTTTCTGTGATAGAATTGTACTTTTGTTATACATACTTCACCAATATGAATTTCATACGTGCGTTCATTTTCTTTATAATTATTTAACTTTAAATAACTAAATAAAATTTAAAAGAAAATTTATTTAATTTTCTTTATTTATATAAATTTATTTCCAAAAAAATGATATTTTCTTTGAAAATATTGTGCTTTTGTTTCGCAAGTGTTCATTTTTATAAATTTGTTTAAATTTAAAGAGTTAAAATATTTTCTTTAAGAATTGTTTAATTATCTTCGAGTCCGTAGAATTTTATTTAAAAAAATATTAATTTTTTCAGAAAATTTTGTACTTTTGCTGCTTTTATCAGCTACACGCATATGAATAAATGGCGAATGACAATGTTGTTTTCAAACTGATTTTTTAATAATTCTGTAACCTTTATTAATTAAAAGCATTTTAAAAGAAAGTACATTCAATTATCTTTTATATCAAATTTATTTGAAAAAAACTGGTAATTTTGTGTGAAAATTTTATACTTTCCAAACGACCTTTGGTTTTTGCCAGTAAACTGGCAATCTATTATTAAACATCCTATTTTGAATTTTTATTTAAAAATATTTTTTTAATTTTTTTTTTACAGATTTCAACTAAGGTGTTGTAACAATCCCTTAGTCATGTGAGTTCAGGTTTCAGTCGCAACCAATTTCAAAACAAATTGAAGTTTCCATTTTCGACTGGGGGAAAATTGGGCAAAATAATTTTTGGATTAATTTAGTCAAAGCCGCAGCACTATGTCACTATAGAGTGTGACATAGAAAATATTTTATATATTGATGTGAGTTATTTTGCTGTAAAGAATATACTGTTTTTTTTTCGAATATCTTTTTTATAATTAGCTACCGAAACTACGCAGAGAACTGCGAAGATCAAGATGATTTGCAGCTGTAGAAGTTGGATGTCATGGTGTTGCTGTTGTAGAAACGGTGAAAATATTCCACCAATTGGTTCTCGAGGGATATTGCGGGGTCGTACCGGTATAAAGACGCAACTGCCGAGGGGAACTATTGGAATTTAGTCGCCTCTTACGACAGGCATGCCTTGTCGCGGGGAAATTCCCAAACCTCTAACCCACAGGAAGGAATTGAATATTATCTTAAAGCCTTTGCAATTGCATGCCTGAAGGCTCTGCGTAATGGATATCGGTAATGGTTTTTTTTTTTTTATAATTTATTAAGACTCAAAAAATTTTTAAAATTTTTGATTTTCTATAAAAATTGAATTAAGAAAGTTTTTAGTAAAACATATTTTCATTCGAATTTGAGAATTAATGTTAGTAATAAAAATGAAGAGAAAAACAATTTATTTACTTTCTTACCTTTCTATTTTAAATTTTTTTAGTTATTTTTTTCACGTAAAATTTAATTTGTATATTTTGTTGGGAACTATTATCTTTTTCCAATTTAAAAAGAGTATTTAAAAAAAAAACATGCTAAGGCAACCCATGTTAAATTTCAGCAATGATAACATTTTACTAAATAAATATTCAATATTGTTTATCATATACATATATAAAGACTAGTAATACTTTTCTTCTTATTATATATTTCAGGTATCTTATGGTCTACTTGGGATTAGGCTAGAAATAGAGATGCCGCAATATTTATACCTAGTTATACCGTTTTTATAAGGATTTATTTATTGTTTATTACTTTTATTGAATGTAAAAACTCTAGTACCATTGTATATAAATGACACAAATGAATGTATAAATATTTTTTTATTTTATATATTTATATAAATATCAAGTTTTAATGTGTTTAAATATAGAATTAATGGTAACGGCCAAATTCCATTTTAATTATTGGAAAAAACTAAGGGACGTAAACTTTTAATATTTAATTTAACTAATTATTCAAATTTATTAGTTTAATAAACAAAAAACTTAAAAATTGGTATTTATAATTTCAATGGAAATAAAAAGGTAAATGGGTAACTGGGCGGTTAACAAAGCAATTTGTTAACAATAACTAAAGGGGAACAAGTCAGGTAAGAGATACATTTGTTCCACTAACTAAAAGAGAATCACACGTACGTGGAAAATGTCGGTTCAATTGGTTACCTTTTCTCTCGGCTGGAACAAATGTAACGAATGGAATTACATATTGTTACGATCTTGCTGATTAAACCTCGATGATTTCCCAAATCCTTCGGGTACGATCTCTGGATTATTAAATAAAAATCGCCAACTTAATTTGCAGTTTCTTTATTTATAAATAATTTATTTAATGTCTTTTTATTACTCCGTAATTCACAATTCAATTACAATTCACTTTGCTAGTTACAATCACTTGTATACAACTTTCACAATGTACTGTTCTTATTACTTTACTGTAATGTAATCACCAACGCGTTTACTTTACGACTGATTAACTTTTGCAGTCGTATGTCGCCCTTATATACTTGTCTGCTGCTTGAAAACGAAAGCCTGGAATAATCAAGTCGTTCCGATAACGTCTCGTTTTACGCTCTAAAACATGCCAGTTGTCAGCCCCTCTCTTTCATCTGGCATTCGCTTCGCATTTTCGCCACACTGCCCTCCACCTAAGTCTGATCGTCCCGACACATTCGCTGTTCCAAACGCGGCAAGCCTCTCTAGGTGGACAGCTTTCATCTGTTTTGGATTCGATACACTACGTCGTTTAGTCGTTTGATTACCACGTACGGACCTTCCCAATTGTATTGAAGTTTTGGGGACAAACCTTTCTTCCGTTGTGGATTGTACAGCAATACCAAATCTCCACTTTGGAAGCCTTCAGAGTCCCTGTCATACCTGGCCTTCAATTTGTAATGGCTTCGTGATTTTGGCCCTTTAGTTGCTATGCACTCCTTGCAGTTAGCAACCCACTCAGCAATCAATTGACGACAACCAACCCAATAGAACCGCTGCTTGATCTTCTCCAGCATTTTCTTAATGCCTAGATGCCTTCCACTAGGACCATTGCGAATTCCTTAAGAATATCCGGAATTCTCAACCTCGGAACTATTATTAGCCTTCTAGAGCACTGGCCGTCTTCACTTTCCCATACTCTATGCAAACAGCCAGATATCAATTCTAAACTGTTCCATTGGGCTCAGTATGAATTAGCGATTGGACTTTCCGCTGCCTTTTGCTCTTTACTTGGCCGTCTGTTCCCCTCCCATCCGAGCATTACCAGTTCCAAGTCTGGGTCTTCCTGCTGACATTTTCTTAAGTGGCTTGCCTCCCACTTTCCTGCTCGTGTAATTGTTATTCGCCGGACGTGTATTATGCTCTCAGGTCTTGAGCATCGTTTGCGTCGTCTTGCCTCTCTTTTGGAGCCCGACTGGCATTCGCGTGCGAAGTGACCTGCTTCTCCGCAACTGATTCCACCTTGATTCTTGACACCAGAACGATTCATTCCTTCTA
Source organism: Neoceratitis asiatica (assembly GCA_030068015.2). Taxonomy (NCBI): domain Eukaryota; kingdom Metazoa; phylum Arthropoda; class Insecta; order Diptera; family Tephritidae; genus Neoceratitis; species Neoceratitis asiatica. Next base: position 13,743,994 of record CM061530.1, on the reverse strand, counting down.
TCGACTACAGAGTTTTCAACATTTCAGTCCTCACATCTGATGTTTCTACCTCCAAACGCTTCACTGTGTAGGCTGGCTTACATAGCAGTGCCACTGCTTCACGTGTCTGGGCATAGGCAACAGCTTCAGCGAATGTTAACTTTGGATTCGCATAAGTCTCTCGCTTGGTATACACGTCTTTAATTCCTCTGATGAACCTCTGGATTTTTACTCTTTCCAGATGCTCACGCGATGTGTTCCCAATTGCTAAATGAGCTAATCTCTCAATTTCAAAAGCATATTCTTGCAGAGATTCATTGTGTTTTTGGTCACGCAGTTGCAGCTCCATCTGCTAAATTTACCTCCTATGCTCGCAACCATAGCGTCTTTCCAAGGCCCCCATCACAGCGCCATAGTTATCTCTCTCAAATTCGGAAATAGTCAGCAAAATTTCCCTTCAACGCAACTAATAGCACAGCGGATTTTACCTCGATGGTCCAATTATTTAACTGAGCCGTCTTCTCGAACTGGAGCTTGAAGATCTGGAATGGAGCTGTGCCGTCAAAGAATGGTGCTTCTATCCACGGGCTGTTCATCAATCTGGCTGGACGATGCAACTGAAAATCTCGGACACGTCGCTCGAGCTCGTTGATTTTTGTCTTAATTAGCTCCTCTATTTTGTCTTGTCGCTCGTAATTTGATCCTCTCTTTCCTTAAGTTCCATATTTTCTCTCACCAGATTTTGCCGTATTTGCGCGATTGTTCCTTCTAAGGATGATAACTGCTCTCTCTGTTCAGCCATTTGTGATGTAATGCTGGCATTTTGTGCATCCAGCTTTTGTGACATGTTGTCATTGATTTGTGACATGTTCGCGTTCATTACAGACATATTTTGTGAATTACGGGCATCCCGTGCATCCATCTTTTGTAACATGTTGTCATTGATTTGTGACATGTTGGCACTGATTTGTGAAATTGCAGCCAACAATATGTTCATGTCCATACTGGTAGATGAGCCAGGAGCATTTTCTTGAATCTTACTTGATGGCTGCTCCAACTCTTTCGCTGAATCACAAGCCTCTTCATTGTCAACATCCTTGAAGATTACATCTTCATCCTCGCGGCGGAATTCGTATTGGTTCAAGTCGATACCTTCGACTTCCAGTGCTTCTCGCAGTCGCGATTGCAGCTCTGCCTTATTTTCTGTTGTAGACAACCCTCGCTTTGCCAACTCCTTCTTGAGAGGAGGTATCGTCAAATCCAGAATCTTGACCATTCTTCAATTATCATCCTTTGGGATTTATTTAACAATCCCACTTCTGACACCAATTGTTACGATCTTGCTGATTAAACCTCGATGATTTCCCAAATCCTTCGAGTACGATCTCTGGATTGTTAAATAAAAATCGCCAACTTAATTTGCAGTCTCTTTATTTATAAAGAATTTATTTAATGTCTTTTTTTTTACTCAGTAACAATTCAATTACAATTCACTTAACTATTTACAATCACTTGTATACAACTTTCACAATGTGCTGTTTTTATTACTTTACAGCAATGTAATCTCCAACCCTTTTACTTTACGACTGATTACTTACTAACCCTCTGAATTTGTGTGTTGCCCTTATATATCACTAGATTTTTCGCAGCCAACCGCCGAGAAAAATCGAATTTTTCTCTTTACGAATGTTCTCGAATTCGCTTTAGAACATGCCAGCTATCGGCTTCTCTCTTTCATCTGACAATATTCATTGTGGCGAAAATGCGAATCGAATGTCAGATGAAAAAGAGAAGCCGATAACTGGCATGGTCTAGAGCGTAAAGCAAGAACATTCGTTATCGAGAACGATTCGATCATTCCAGGCTTTCGTTGCAGCTAACTAGTATATAAGGGCGACACACAGCTGCCAAGCTAATCAGTCGTAAAGTAAACGCGTTGGTGATAACACTATAGTGATGTAATAAAAAAAGAACATTATGTAAGTTGTACTATAAGTGATTGTAAGTAGTGAAGTGAATTGTAATTGAATTGTGAATTACTGAGTAATAAAAGGACATTAAATAAATTCTTTATAAATAAAGAAACTGCAAATAAAGTTGGAATTTGGGAAATCATCGAGGTTGATTCAGCAAGATCGTAATAATATGTGTCAGAAGTGGGATTGTTAAATAAATCCCAGAAGATAATAATTGGAAAATGGTCAAGATTCAGGATTTGACGATACCTCCCCTAAAAAGGGAATTGGCAAAGCGAGGATTGTCTTCAACAGGAAATAAAGCATAGCTGTAATCACGGCAGCGAGAAGCAATGGAAGTCGAAGGCATCCATTTGAGCCAATACGAATTCCGCCGCGAGGGTGAAGATGTATCCTTGAGGGATATAGAGAAGGAAGAGGCTATTGATTCTGCGAAGGAGTTGGAGCCGCCATCAAGTAAGAATCAAGAAAATGCTCCTGTCTCATCTACGGGTATGGACATGAACATGTTGTTGGCTGCAAATTCACAAATCAATGCTAACAAGACACAAAAGATGGATGAACAGAATGTCAGCATGTCACTAAAGATGGATGCATAGGATGCCAAGATGTCACAAAAGTTGGATGGATAAGAATGAACAATCGCACAAATACAGCAAAATCTGGTGAAAGGCAATGTAGAACTTAAGGAAAGACAGGATCAAATCGAGGAGCGGCAGGACAAAATAGAGGAGCTAATTGAGACCACAGTAAATAAATTGGAAGGTCGGCAAGATAAGATAGAGGAGATAATTGAAACCAAAGTCAACGAATTGGCAGGTCGTGCCCGGGATTTGCAGTTAAATCGTCCAACCATTTCTGTGAACTCCCAAAGTAAAAACACCACCTTTTGACGGTAAAATTCCTTTCCAAGTTTTTAAGCTAAAGTTTGAGAAGACGGCTACAGCAAAGAACTGGAGAATAGAGGAAAAATCTGCTGCACTATTCTTTGCGTTGGAAGGACCTGCAGCAGAACTTTTGCAAACTATACCCGAATATGAGGGAAATGATTACGACGGATTGATGCGAGCCCTGGAAGGACAGTATGGTAGCGAACACAGGAGACAAATTTACCAGATGAAGTTAGAAAAGCGCGACCCAACGAATCTACAGAAATATGCTTCCGAAATTGAGAGATTGGCTCATTTAGCCATTGGAGATGCATCGGGTGAGCATCTCGAAAGGGTGAAAATACAAAGATTTTTTCAGCGGAATTAAAGAAATTTACACAAAGCGAGAGACATATGTGAATCCAAAGTTAACATTCGCTGAAACTGTTGCGTATGTTCAAACGCGTGAAACGGCGGCACTCATAAGCAGACCAGCATACAAAGTCAATAAAGTGGAGGTAGAAACACCAGATGTGATGACTGAAATATTGAGAACTATGAATTCGATCGAAGGAATGAACCGTTCTGGTGCCAAGAATCTAGCTGGAAATGCTTTAAATGTGGAAAGCCTGGTCACTTCGCACGCGAATACAAAACGGATTCCAGCAGGCAGGAAGTACAGCGAAAACGGAAGGCTGAGGAAGATGAACCATCAACTTCTCAGTCGTTAAACTAAAACGAGCCAGTCTAAAGGGGCGTATGCTGGCTCCTGCAATTGAATGCCCCATAATCTCCGTCTCGCAAATTGACAGAAAAGCGAGCAACATTACTATTGGTGGATATGTGGATATGGGCGCATCACTCTCCATCATTCGAACTGACCTGATCGCTAAAGCAGTGAGATCATTACCTGGAGCAGTCTTGAAAACGGCGACTGGGAGGACACACAAGTGGTGGGAGAAGTAACATGTGAGGTCGCAATAGGGAATGTGACGGTGTTACACAGTTTTATAGTCGCGCAGATTGTAGATGAGGTAATCATAGGAGTGGACTTTTTGATGGATCAAGGTATCAAGATCGACTTGAATAACAAAATTATGGAGTATAAGAACGTGGAAGTACCACTAAACATTGGCTATAATTCCACATACAGCAGTAAACAAGTGGTCTTAGAAGGCAGTGAACTGATTTCACCAAAGTCAGAAGCAGTTGTTTGGGCGAAAATTCATGGAGATTGTGGGACAAGCAAATTGTGGGTTGTCGAAGCATCACAAAATTCTACACCGGACATACTTATTGCTAAAACCCTGGCTAAGACACAACAGAATGGACGCATTCCAGTGAGAGTATTAAATGACTTCAGATCACCAGTGAAAATTCCTAGTGGAACTGTATGAGGGCAATGTCAAGAGGTAGAAGTCATCATCAACTGCAATGATTCATTTGAAATCGCCTCCATTGGCAGGAAGGACATGGAGGAAGATATAAATGCATATACGCAAGGGTTGGAAAACAAGCACAAGCACAAGGCCAGCCAACTTATCCGCAAAAACTCCAACATATTCGACAACGATTGCCACAAACCAGGCAGGACCAACGTAGTGAAACATTGCATTGATACTGGTGACGGAAGACCCATTCGTCAAGCTCCTCGAAGTGTTCCACTAGCCAAACGTGACGCTGTTTGCCAAATAATTGAAGAAATGAGCGAAGGCGGCGTTATCGAACCATCGGCAAATCCATGGAGGTCTCCGATAGTACTTGTGAAAAAGAAAGATGGCCAGTTGCGGTTCTGCGTGGACTACCGGAGATTAAATGATGTCACAAAGAAAGACAGTTATCCTTGGCCCAGGGTAGATGATACTCTAGACTCATTAACTGGCACAGAATGGTTCTCAACACTCGACCTTAATAGCGGGTATTGGCAAGTGGAAGTGAGTGAAGAAGATAAAGAGAAGACAGCCTTTAGTGTGGGCAACGGTCTATGGCAATTAACGGTAATGCCATTTTGGATTATGCAACGCTCCTGCCACTTTTGAAAAACTAATGGACCATGTGCTCAAAGGACTACATTGGAAGACTTGTTTGGATGACATCATCGTATTGGGAAAAAGCTTCGATGAATACCTGAGTAATTTCGAAGAAGTTTTCCAGCTGGTCTTAAACTAAGTCCTAAGAAGTGCTCTTTATTCAAGAAGGCGGTGAATTACGTAGGTCATGAAGTAACCACGAAGGGCGTTTGTACTGCGAATGAAAAAATAGAAGCAGTGAAGGATTGACCAAGACCAAGGAATTTGCATGAATTAAGTAGTTTTCTTCGGCTGTGTACTTAATATCGTCGATTTGTTCCGAATTTCGCCAGCGTATTTCGTAGTTTCAATGAGCTCAATAGGAAAAATAGATCTTTCGAGTGGAAAACTGAACAGGAGGAGGCTTTTTAAGCTTTGAAAGAAAGGCTATGCACTGCGCCTATGCTAGCGTACCCGGTTCCAGGGGCAACATTTATTCTGGACATAGATACGAGTGGTTATGGCATAGGTGTACTTTCGCAAGTGATTGATGGGCAGGAGAAGTTGCCTCCTATAGCCGGTCTATTGGAAAACCAGAGCGGAACTACTGCGTAACTCGGTGAGAACTATTAGAGTTGATGGATTGCATTAAACACTTCCTCAAATATCTGTATGGTCAACATTTCCGAGTTAGAACAGATCATGCATCCCTGGAGTGGCTACTACAGTTCAAGAATCCCGAAGGGCAGCTAGCACGGTGGATTGAGAGGCTACAAAGTTATGGCTTCACCATCGAGCACCGCAAGGGTAATACGCACGGAAATGCTGACGCTATGTCCCATCGACCATGTAGTTTGGAATGTAATAATTGCTGAAAGGCTGAGGGTAAGGAAGACATAATCGATGTCCAGCTAATGACAGTTACACCTACAGAAGATGGGGAGCAAGTCACTTAAGCAAATGTCAGCAAGAAGATCCGGGCTTGGAATTATTAATGCACGGACTGGAGATGGACAGACGGCCAGATAAGTAACAAATAGCAGCAGGAAGTCCAATAGCAAAAGCATACTGGGCACAATGGAGTAGTTTAGATTTGATATCTGGCTGTTTGCGTAGAGCATGGGAAAGTGAAGATGGCCAGTGTTCTCGAAAGCTAATAGTAGTTCCGAGGTTAAGAATTCCGAATGTTCTTAAGGAATTCCATAATGGTCCTAGTGGAGGCCACCTAGGCATTACAAAGACGCTGGAGAAGATCAAGCAACGGTTCTATTGGGTTGGCTGTCGTCAATCGATCGCTGAGTGGATTGCTAACTGCAAGGAGTACATAGCAGCTAAAGGGCCAATGACAGCTCTGCATCGTCAATCAGATGGCATTATAGAGCGATTCAACCGGACCCGGGAAGGGCACTAGTGGAAAGTAGTGGACAAGCATCAGGATGATTGGGATGTACAGATACCGCTTTTCCTGATGGGATATCGGTCCGCAGTGCATGAAACAACAGGTCAAACTCCTACGAGGATATTGTTTGGTAGTGAACTTCGGCTGCGTAGCGATTTAAAATTTGGAATAACTAGTGATACGAGAAAATTGGGAAAGAAGTGTCTAGCGTTCTAGAGGAAGAGTTAAGAGAGATACATACTCTTGTGAGGCAGCGAACTCAAATTATGAGTAACAAAATGAATGCTAGGTATGACAAGGCGATGAACTCCGAAGTCTTCCAAAATGGAGGTTTAGTGTTGCTATACAGTCCACAACGGAAAAGAGGTTTGTTCCAAAAATTTAATGCCATTGGGAAGGTCCATACAAGATAATCAAACGACTAAACGACGTAGTGTATTGAATACAGACTGTAGAGGAACCAAGGACCAAAATGAAAGTGGTCTACTTAGAGAGGCTTGCTGTGTTTGGAGCAGCGAATGTATGGAGGGCAGTGTGGCGAAAATGCGAAGCGAATGTCTGATGATAGAGAGAAGCCGGTAACTGGGATGTTCTAGGGGGTAATTCGAGAACACTCTTTATCGAGAACGATTCGATGATTCCAGGCTTTTGTTGCGAGCAGCTAACTAGTATATAAGGGCGACACACAGCTGCCAAACTAATTATTCGTAAAGTAAACGCGTTGGTGATTACACTAAAGTGATGTAATAAAAATAGAACATTGTGCAAGTTGTAATACAAGTGATTGTATATAGAGGAGTGAATTGTAACTGAATTGTGAGTTACTGAGTAATAAACGGACATTCAATAAATTCTTAATAAATAATGAAACTGTAACTAAAGTTGGGATTTGGAGAAATAATCGAGGTTGATTCAGCAAAATCCTAACAGCATAAATAAAGATTAACAGAAAGCTAACACGTTATGTAAAAGTTACCCGTCTTGCTGGTACGTAAACTTGGTTGCTATGGATTAATAATCGATAAAATAATGTAATAGTTATGAGAAAATATTTTTGTTGGTCAGTATTTTTTTTTTTAGGAATTCATTGAATTATGTTTTATGATTAGTGTATATATATGTATATATATATATATATATATATATATATATATATATATATATATATATATATATATATATATATATAAATAATATATATATATATATATATTTATATTTATTAACTTTTTTTATTTATGTGTCGGGCGTGTTCACATACTACTAAGATAGTGGGGAAGTAATCAATTAAGTGAGCGGTTTTCTGAAAGTCGGTTTTACTACAAACAAATCGATGATTATGTTGGATAAATATTTTCGGGAGTTCTTGCGCGTAGCAGTGGCACAAGTTTGTCTAACAATTGGCTATCATGTTATTCAAACGACTCCTCTTGAGCTACTTCAAGATACATTACATAAATTTCTTCATGAGTTTTCACGGCACTTAAAGCGGCTGGTTGAACATTGTAAGTTTTCCAAAAAAATTGAAAAAGGTCATATTTTAACATATATCTAACAATATGCATATTTTCAGACAACCGAACAGAAGCAAACTTAGATGACACATATATCACATTAAGCAATTTGAACATTAATATCAACGATTTTTTGGATTATATAAATAGTATTGAACCATCGCCACTAGCTATTAATTTATCGAAATTTCCCGTTCCTAAAACTACAAATTTAAATTTTTTAAAGCCTGGAAGCACAGAAGTTCTTATACGCCCAGTGCATATATATGAATATCTGCCTCCTATGTTAACAAAGGTACCTTACCTTTTACAATCTGACTCCTCTACTTTAAAATCAGTTTCAAGTAGTTTGCCTATCCAGGTAAAGCCTAATATTTAATAAAAAGCTTTTAACTTTCATGTATTAATTTTCAGATATCCACAAGCACGGAACGATATCAACCCTTTTGTGGAAATTCTATGGAAGTTTCTACGGTTTCAACTAAAAGATTGTTAGAGTCTTATACTGGCACTGAGCTCTCCACAGTTGGTATAAAAACTCCTATCAGTTGCACTGTTATTTTCGACGATGAAGGTCGTCCAACCAGAGAAATAAGCAGTGTGGTTATGACGACAGGAGGATTTATATCACCGGCCATTGAGGGCAAGCTTGCTGATACCTTAATACCTAAATTTGTCGGTAAGATTTGTAAATAATCTTGATAGTTGTATTTCTGACCTAGATATTTGCAGAAAAACTAATAGGTTTAGATGCGCTTCCACCTTCTACTCCTCAAACAACAATTGTGGGAACAAACCGAGCTAAAGAACATAAGTCATACTCCAAGAGTGCAACGAGCAAAGAAAACATCAGCGGTCCTGCTATTGATTGCCCAATGCAATCTGCGAGAGTATCTCCAATTAAAACTCAGTTACTAAAAAGTGATCGGCAAAGCGTACTTTTACCCTCAAAGTCTAAAGAGTCTATCATGAACGAAAACGTTGCAGTATCTGATGTAATGAACTCAATTGTTTCCCCGAAATCTGTGCAAAGCCATTTAACGCATCATGTTGCGCAAGTCCCCATGTTTGCTTCAAAGTTGCTTAAGAAGGCTAAGAAGAAAAATGGGAACAATTTGCAGGTTCCCTCAACAGGTATGCTTAGCAGACCAGAGCAATATAATTCCGAAGGTACCCTCGATCCATGTGGAACAACGGTAATAGGAAAAATTCAGGGTAAAAATAAAAATTTTTTACAAAATATGTTTGAAACAGGAACTGAGTCGTTAGCAATGTCGACCGATTATTCTAATGCTATCTTTCAGCGACTGAAAATAGAGAAATTTCTAAAAAAAGAATCAAAATATCAGAAAAAGTTATTACACAGGCAAAAAAAAATCAACGATTTGAAGAATAATCCCAGTACGAATATAAATGCTATCTCTGAAAATAAATTACCTTTACCGATATCTGATCCCAAAATAACAGAAGATGTACCATTGAAGGAGCAAAGTATTTACGCTTGTGTGCCAAACGACACCGGCTTGTCCAAACAGAACTTTACGCAAACTACACTACCGAACGTGACACCGCAATCGATTATTAAAGACAATATTTCAAATGATACTATTGTTGGAGTCGGCCTTGGCAATACACAAATGCCAGCAATAGTAACAACATTTAATGACAAGAAATCTTTACCGGGGGCCAAATTATCGGCAGAACTTGATAGAAATAAATTAAATATATTCAAGAAAATATCTAAACAAAAGGCACAGAAATCTCCAAACATAAATCATATGACTTCAGCACCGATTTGTAGCAGTGATGATTGTCAACTAATTAATTTGCCTTGCGGAACTACTATCACGCCAACTCCAACAACCTTAAACCGCTTGATATCTGATGAAGAAAGTTCAGTTAGCACGGAACTAACTAAAAAATCTTTGAACACGTCAATTAATTGCGACCTTAGTGGTCCTGTGGACTTGGTAGGCAATGCTTACAATAACAGTTTTTCTCCGGGAGCTATTAAAACTAATGTTTTGAATAATATAACTTGTCAAATTGAAGGACCTAAAAAGCGTGGCCGCAAGCCCGGTAGCAAAAATTTGTCGAAACCAGCAATTGGACCATACAACTCCGGCGATATGGCACATTTAACGAAAGTGGAAAAATATAAAAACTCTAAATACGACTATCCATATCCCCTTTTACTTGATAATCCGAATTTTGCGCCAAACAAAATGCATTCTTGGAATGCAACAAATCATTTTATTGCAAACATTTCCCATGGAGAAGATATGGGTACATCAATTTTTGCAGCAAACATGAAAGATAGTCGAAAAGAACGGAAGAAAGCGAAATCGAAAAACCTGCTCTTGAATATGCCAACAGAACTAAAAGTGTTTAAAACAGACGCAGAAGCTCCATCGAAGGATGAAGTTATTACCATAAATAAAAAGTTGATGCGCATGGACACTGTTTTACAACCTTTGGGAACATTTAATCAAAAACCGATTGATACAGATATTGATATTGGAAAATTGCATATACAGAAATCTTCACCCTCAACGTCCAAAAAAGAACCATCTGCTCGGGGGTGTCTTTTACCACAGCCTTCATCTAACTTAATGCCCGTATTGCATTCTTCTATATTTTCGCCCCCGCCAGGACTTAGCAAAATGCCTGATTTGCTAAAATTTTGTCATTTTCCACCAGGACCAGGGCTCATACCTCCTACTGCACAAAATTTGTTGTTTCCGCGTTTGCGCCCATCATTTCCATTACCTTTACCGAATTTCAAATCGTATGGAGTTGTGAAACCCATAAATACAGGTATGTTAAGCGTTGTATCCACTTCATAAACATGTATATAAAAAAAAATTTCTCAGGCTTGTTCTGCATTCTGCTTTTGAGTGAAAGTAGTTTAAAAATACTTGATCGATCGTATTAGAATGCCGATCTGATTTGATTTAGCCATGTCTGTCTGTCAGTCTGTCCATCTGTCTGTTTGAACGCAAACTAGTCCATTAGTTTTAGAGATTTTTCTACCAAACTTGGCAGATGCACCTATACGTTTAAACGATCATTGCGCCCGACTTTTCATATCTGAACTTTTCGTCAAAAAAGTGCCTAAGACCGCGAAATTTAGTATACTACACATAAATAATGAATTGCATTATGGTTCTAAAAATAATCCAATTTGGACAACTATAACATATAGCTCCCTTACACCGATTTGTTAAGGACTAAGGCTTTGTTCAAAAAGCATATAGGAGGGTGAAATTTGGCATCCTACGTAAGTAAAATAAAATAAACATTTGTACAGAAAATCATCGAAATCGGAATACTATATCATATAGTCCCCATACAACCGATTTGTTCAGATATGAGATTTGGATCAAAAATCCTCCAAACAGCACCTAGGAGTGTAGAAATGGTATTATACAGACGTAAATTCAAGTTTATATTGACGCTGAAAATCATCGAAAACGAATTTTGCAATTTACAATAATTTTGATATGTTGATGAAAGGTATAAAGACATCGGCATGGTCAAAGACATCAATTCTTTCTTGTTTTTATTCTCTTTCATCCTTCGAAGACGAAAAGGTCATGTTCTGCACCCCAATTCCATACCAAAATATGTGTGTTTATTCAAAACACAATTTTTTAAATTATTTTTTTATTTTTTAACTAATGAACGTGTAGAAATGTATCTACTATTTGTTAATTCTAATTAAGTATTAATATACATTAAATATACTCAACTAACGAAACGATATCATTTCCTCTTGTTACTATGAAAAATATAACTATCGAAATGGTTTTGGCGCCATATTATCGCAACGATATGAAATTGTTAATGGTGAAACGGCACAAACTCATCATTAACGTTAATTTTAAAATGCTTGCTTGCTATGAAATTACTTCCACACTTAAATTTAAACGTTTAACGGTTTGTTTCGAGAAAAAGGAAATACAATATTTAGATAACTGCTTTAACATAACATTTTCAGATATCTCAACTGAAACTACAGAAATTTTCTGGTTAACGTGAAACTTGCCGTTTCGATGCAGCTATTATATACCTGATGTTGGGTTTCTGTATTTTGAAAACTATTTAACAATGATTTTGAAAATCCATGAATAGCCGTAGTTAAATAAATTGTAGATCCCTCGATGATCTTTCCGGAAAGAAAGTATTCTATATGTTAATCTACGTTAAAAGCTACTTACGAACCAAATTTCGAGTTAATAAAACTTGGCGCTTGCTCCATTTCCGGGAAATAAAAGTATTCCATTCTTCTAACAAAAATTTAACCGAAGTATTTCATACAGACCTATCCTGCAGAGAAATGTATGCCTTATAACAAAAGGAGCCATACATAATTTTGTGGCCATGCATAGGGGTTAGTGTCGTGCGGGGATTCATTGCATGCAGGACACACGTTGGGTATGACGGGGTCGAGTCTGAATAGGTAGGAATTAAGTCGACTATATTATCCAGACCGTATTTGTGCCAGTTGTGCCTGGATTCCAAAAACACCATTCACGCGAAGAGAGTTCACAAAGGTGTTAACGGACTCTGGACAATTGGTGTTCATAGACTGTCATTATGCCGTCCTGTGCAGCCGTTATTGTATATATTGCTGTAAGTGGAGTTATTAAGCAAATGTATGTTAGGACGATCACGGCGTTAGCATCCCAACAGGTACTGCTCATCGGACTTTCACATTGATGTGTAAGTGTTGTGCGATGAAGAAGGGCTAAACGTCGGCAGTTTACTTTCGAACAAAGGCTGTCCTGGCCAGACGCCAATATCGAAAAATCATCGGTATATGAGATCAATGAGGGCTGTCACCCTTTCGACGTCCTAACCCTGCTTAGGGTTCATCATCAGGTCATCAGGTAATTTTAATTTTAGTACATCAACGGAGCTACATCTCGCAGCAGGCCTGCTCCAAATCCTTCTCATCAGGGCTGGCGTAGAAACCAACCCTGGTCCGACGGATTATTTCTGCTGCGTGTGCCAAAGACGACTCCACCATTCCTCCACCTCGGTTAGATGCAACCAGTGCAATGGTTGGAGTCATCTTAAGACCTGTTCAGGCCTTAAGACCCATAGGGAGTGGACCACGAGTTACGTGGCCCCATGCGCCAGCGCCCAGCTGCGCCTATACGGCAGTGCCTTCTGCACACTTACCCACTTTGGGTAACTCCCCCAGGCCTCCACGGCCCATCGGAGCTCCCCGCAGCATGACTCCCAATCATCTTCCCCCAACCCTCCCCCACCCCTATCCAGCTCAACATCCCGTGCGGGGGCTAATCAGCAGCTCTTAGTATCTCGCACAGTCTGTTCCGTGTGTCAGACCTCAGTACGGCGGAATGTGACATCAGTCAAATGCAACTCATGCACTGGCTGGTGCCGCCTGTAGATACTACGCAGCCTCCAATTACCACCAATGTGCGGCAACCACCACAGCGGGTTACACAGCTGCAACAATCAAGACCCATGCACAACACCCTCACCCCCCGTGTTACGAACGTTCCCCCGAGACACTTCAGACTCGTACAATTTAACTGCAACGGACTCCAAGGAAAGATCGATGAGATAGTCGACTTCATGAGCCGGGAACGCCTGCCAATAGTTGCGATCCAAGAGACAAAACAGCGCCCGCTCAGATCTGAGCCGGGCTGGCTATAATATAATAAAGGATCGCGAGTGAGATCATGCTGGAGGTTTGGCCTTCATTTTACTCAACACCGTGTAGTATCGTCTTATCGACGGCGACATCGACCGCAGGGATACTACCCTAGAATGTCAGGGCATAGCTATCTGGTCAGGCGGTGTCGAGCTCGTTACAAGTTGCCGAGTTGGATACCGTCCTGATATATGTGCGCTACTCAGGCGAAAACCGTTTGGTTTTGGGTGACTTTAACGCGCACCACGATCTTTGGCATTCCTGCCTGTCAAATGATCGTCGAGGAATGGAGCTGGCGAACAGATAGACGATTCGACATTCTGCACAATGAACGACGAAGCCCCCACCAGGATTGTGGGCAACTGCCATAGCTCGCCAGACATTACAATAGCTAGCGCTGGTCTAATAAATTGCATAGATTGGCAACCTATGCTTACACTCGCATCAGACCATTTGCCCATAGTCATCTCGATTGACAGGCCTCCCGACTTTAACAAAACTAACTGGCCCGGCTTCACGGAATTTAATGAGAATGCCTTCAGTGCTCTCCCCACTCCCACCAACGTCCACTCTGTAGAAAAGACTCCGCAAGATTGTCGTGTCTGCTGCCGCCCGCTTCATACCTGCAGGTTGTATTGCGGAAATCCGCCCTCACTTCCCCACCGAAGCGGCGGTTTTAGCGACAAGGCGCGACACGTTACGCCTGGCCGATCCGGGTGATCCCCGTATCAGGGAACTTAACACCGAGATTCGGAACAAGGTTAATCTCCATAAGCGGAACAAGTGGGAGGAGCACTTAAGGTCCTGCAATCTCTCCTCTGGGGTAACCAAGCTCTGGGCTACATTCAAATCGTTGTCTAATCCGATGAGATGTGATGATCGGGTGAAAATTTCATGCGGTGATCACGCCTCTACGGACCCGAAGAGGTGCGCGAACTATTTTATTTAGAGATTCAGGGGGGGTTATTTAGAGTTTCAGGGGGTTATCGGGAAGGCGAAAGCCTCCAAATCCATCGGCGGAATAAGTATGCTGATGTTAAAACATTTGGGCCCAGCGGGAGCAGAAAATCTCACCAAGCTTCTCAATCTGTCCCTGACCACCCTAAGTATACCCGACGTGTGGAAACTGGGTAGAGTGGTCCCGCTACTAAAGCCGGGGAAACCCGCAAATAAAGCAGAATCATATCGTCCGATATCTCTCCTTTCCCCAGTAGCGAAGACAATTGAGGCCTTGCTGCTCCCGTCTCTCACACACTATCTGAGCCCAGCTACACATCAGCATGGCTTCCGAAAAGTGCACAGCACCAGAACTGCACTAAACGCCATAAACACTCAGATAATTCATGGCCTTAACCAAAATCGACCCTGTGCGCGAACGGTTCTAGTAGCACTGGACCTGTCGAATGCTTTCGACACAGTAAACCATTCAGTGCTACTATCGGACATTGAGGATTCCTCATTACCGCCTAGGTTGAAGAGGTGGACCATGAATTACCTGAGTTATCGACGATCATCGGTCGAGTTTCGAGGTCAAACATCAAAACTACGAAAAATTAAACAAGGGGTTCCGTAGGGTGGTGTCCCTTTCCCGATGCTGTTTAATTTCTACATTTCGAGGCTTCCTCCACCACCAGAGGGCGTCTCGCTGATCTCATACGCCGATGATTGTTCGATTTTGGCGTCTGGCCAGGATATTGATAGCCTATGTTCTTTAGTAAACTGCTACCTCGCCGACCTTTCCAACTTCTTCACTGCACGACACTTACATCTGCAACCTGCGAAATCCTCTGCCACCCTTTTTACCAGTTGGACGAAGGAGTACCGGCTAGAACTGGATGTGAAGGCCGATGACGTCAAAATTCCGACCACGAACAACCCAAAGTTACTGGGAGTAACATTCGATAGCCTGCTTTCCTTCACTCCGCATACGACTGCAATTGCCACTAAAGTACAAAGCCGCAACAAAATCCTCAAATCGCTAGCCGGTAGCACCTGGGAAAAGACAAAGAAAGGCTGTTGGCAACGTACAAGGCAATTGGCCGGCCGTACGTAAACTATGCCAGACAGGCCATCAACACCATTCACCGAGAGTCCGTCAATACCTTGAACTCTCTTCCAGTGAATGGTGTTCTCGGAGTTAAACCACCACCCATCGTAGAACAAGAGCTCGAGTTGCCTCGTGAGACCCGCGTAACCCTGGCACAATTAAGATCTGGATATTTTAGTAGGCTTAACTCCTACCTATCCAGACTCGACCCTGACATATCCAACACATGTCCCGCATGCAAAGAATCCCCGCACGACACTAACCACCTCTTTGCATGCTCACTTAACCCGACTCATCAAACACTCCTCTCCCTTTGGTCCGACCCCGTCGAAACAGCACGTTTCCTGGGCCTCCCGTTAGATGACCTCGATGACTAAAGCTAAACTTGCCTTACCCTAAACGGGGCTAGGTATGCCGCTACAACAACAATAACAACATCAATGAGACGCTCTCTGGTGGTAGACGGAGCCTATAGATGAAAAAATTAAACAGCGTAAAGAAAAGACACTACCCTGCTGCTCTGAAGTTCGACCTCGAGAATTATTGATGATTTCCGACTACTCAAGTAGTTAATAGTCCACCACTTCAACCCCGATGGTAATGAAGATTCTTAAATGTCCGATAGCAGGAATGCGTGAGTGACCGTATGGAAAGCAGTCGACGAGTCCAGTGTTACCAGGACTGTCCTTGGTTGAGGCCATGACCTGTAACGAAGTTTCCCTCTTGGCTGGGGTAAGCTCAGTCTCGCCAAGGTTACTGAAATAACTACTCAATTTCCTATATTTCGTACAACAAAGTTTATTTAGTATTATGTAACACAAGCGTCAAGATAGCGGGGTGATAGGCCCTCCGCTAATCTTCCCCTCGATGAGGTAGAAACCCTCTCCCGAATAAACTATACTAACTACTCTTCTAAAATAATTTGTCTACGCTTCGTAAAGGCTCCACTAGCCTTCCCTACAACCAGGTGAAAACCCTAGTCGTGTATAAACTAAACGCTCGTGAGGTGGAAGTCCCTCAGGTGCGCTACCTTTGCCGGTGATAACCACGGACAGTATGCCTATCAACCATCTACTGGCTACTTCACTTTATTTGCAATTCGCCTGCCCTTTTATACTGTCCTGCACGCAGGTAGTATGTTATTTTATAATAACAACTAATATTATTAACAGTTTTTCCTTAACCCAATGTATGTATATATATGCACATGTTCAAGAGAATTCATGATTGAATATGTCTAAAGCGAAGAGTTAAAATTTAAAATATGTGTAAATATGTACATATGTACGTATAACGCAAAAGAATCAAATTCATAAACGTACGTATGTACATAGGTATAGCGAAGGAGTAGAATTCTACAATAACAACTAGTATTATTAACAGTTCTCTTTAATGCTATGTACGCATGTAAAAGAAAATATTCATGTTTAAACATGACTAAAGCGAAGAGGTAAATTATATGTACATGTGTATGTACGTACGTATAACGTAACAGAGTAAGTTCATAAATGTACATACTTATGTACATCGGTATGACAACTGTTAAATAAGTTCTCTTTAATGCTATGTATAAGAAGTTTAGAATAGAACCCTACCAACCAGCACTGGGTAAAAAACTAGATAATTTGAACAAGCATTTGCTGAATAGTGGATAAAAAACTGGGGAACAGCATAGGCATTTTATTAAAGAGAGTGCAGATTTTACCCACTTTTTTCGTGTACATGTGATCTTGCTGTCCTGTTTCACCCATTCAGTTTAGCCCATAAAGAAAACATATAACTGTCCTTTTCTAATTTCTCTCGTCAGATGGACACAGGGTTGCATTTTTTTTAAAGGCTAATTCATACTTACATGTAATGCGCTTCCGTATTTAAAATTAAAAACAGTTGTTTGCTATTTAAAAAAAAATATTATTTATAAATTTATTTATTTTAAAAATATGATTACATATATTTAAATATCTAATTAACAATTATATATTTTAATCGATTTATATCTAAAATTTTACAATTTATTATTATAACTAATTATTTGTATTAAAAAATTACAATATCGAAATCTTAAATTAACTTAAATTCTAAATTCCACAAACATGATCTGAAAATATAAAAAAAGAGATATTAGAAAATAATGTAACATTAAAAAATCATAAAATAATAATAATAGAAATTAAAAATTTAGTTACAGCGTAAAATTTGGTTATAGGAATTTGAAAACTGAAAAAAAATTATAAAAAAAGTTTTTACAATTTTACAATTTCATAACCAAAAGAAAGATAATCGTATTATCTTTATTTTGATATATATTAAAATTTATTTCAACACTGAAAAAAGGAGTGTATTATACCAAGAAACTTGCACTTTTTACTTTAATTTTGCTTACACAGTGCATTTATTTACCTGGAAATAAATTTAGTAATTATGAATAGCAGCGGCTTTTTTTTTTTAATTACTCAAAATGTTTGGAGTTCCTTTCCAAAATAAGTGTAATTGATGTGTATTTCATTGATAGTTGCTGTATATGCGTAATTGAAAATCATCGAATTCTGCGGTAAGCAAATCTGCAATGAAAGAAAAATTTTATATGAGCATAAATTATTGCCATTAAGATCACAGTTTTTATAATAATACTTAAGGCCAAGTATCGAGCCCTGTGCTGCGCCTGACGTAATTCTGAGGTTGCGGGTACCGTCTGTTGTATGGTATAGGAGAACTCTGTCCTTTAGGTAGCTCCTTATAATTAAGTTGAGGTACTTGGGTATGTTGAACTTGGTCTCCAGAGCTGCGATAATGTTCTTCCATTGGACGCTGTTGAAGGCATTTCGAACATCCAACGTCGCCAATAGAACTATCTTCTTATTATTACGGCACCCTCGTTGAGCTAATTGCACACTTCTCGTGACGTTCTCAATGGCACCTAGTGTCGATTTCTTGGGTCTGAACCCATATTGTTTTGGTGATAGACCGCCAGCACTAATTTTGGCTGCTTCTAATCTGGGTTTAATCGTCCTTTCAAGCAGTTTCCCAGCGGTGTCCAGCATACAGAGCGGCCGATATGCTAATGGGCTGTCGGGGTCCCCCTTTCCTTTGCTAATCAAAACGAGCGATTGTCTCTTCCAGATTTCTGGGAATATACCGCCTTTTAGACAAGCATTGAACATGTCCAGCAGTACTTTGGGGCGGCTGATGGCTATTACTTTTAGCACTTCAACAGGTATTCCGTCGGGGCCAGGCGATTTTTTGGGCTTCAACTTGCTTGTTGAGCTCCTGCAACATTTAGTTCATCCACTATTTCTTCGTGAGTCGGAAATAAAGCGTTTACGATTCGGTCCATTTTGAGGGCGCTCAGCTCTGGCGGAGGTGCTCTGCCACCTAGCTTTCCCATGACGACTTTGTACCCTAAACCCCATGGATTCCTATTTAAATCGTTGCGCAGCTCTTACCATTTTTCCTTTTTTACTTTTAACAATTGCGAGTTTAACTTCTCTTTTCGCAGCGTGATATGTTTTCCTTTCTGCGGTTGCCTCTCTTCTTCTGGTTCTCGCATATACACTCCTAAGATGAAGGCAAGCTCTTCGCAATTGCGCTATATTCTCTGTCCACCAGTACGCAGCGCGTTTTGAGTTCATGTTTACTGATTTCGGCATCGCTTTATTGCATGCGCGGGTGATCGCGAGCATTGTAGCTTCAACTGTTTTTCTTACATTTCCAAGGTTATTCTCGCTGAATGTATGTTCATCAATTTCGGATATCAATGCGTTGGAGTTTAGCTTTGATACGTTCCATTTACGCGTAGTGCGATGTTTTTTGTATTGTGTTTATCGGTTTTGTAAATCTATTGTGAATGATATATATTGGTGGTCACTACCAGTGTAATCTTCAAGTACCTCCCAGTTTTTTTACCATACCTGCTATACGCTCTGATGCTAATGTGATATCTGGTGTAGTTTCCTCGCATCTACCGCCCTACTCCTTCTTTTTATATTGTTCGCTTATAACGACCACGTCGTAGTGATTTTCAAGGGTCATTTGGGTCAGTAGTGCATCTGCGGTTTTACATCTATGCATATTCGCTTGTAGGGCTTTCATTTTGGCGGAAGACCTTTATATACCGCGCAATAGAGCCGGGTATGTGATTTGTCTGTTTAATCTTTGCGTCCGAACATAAGGCAACAGAGTGGCTGTCTGGTGCATTCTTTCAGCTTATGTCCTGGTTGGCCCCACTTTATGCATAGTCCTTGAGCTTCCCTGTCTGGTCCCTTGCAGTCCCATGTTAAGTGGCCTGGCCCAAAGCATCGGAAGCATCTTTTAATGGTTTCCTTCAGCCGTAGCCTACAGTTAATCCAGCCGATTTTAAAGCGTGGTGATTTTAACAATGCTTTTGCCATTTGGCTTGGTAAGGTTACGTAGGCTCTTACTTGTTCTCAGCTATTTGGTATCGAGATGTTTATTTTGGTATCAGTGACAGGTTCTCCGAGCGCACTGTTTATTGCGTCTTGTACTTCTTCCCTTGTCGTTAGGGAATCGAGGTCTCTTATTTCTACTGTCAATTTAGGCTTTATATCTGTTGCCGTGGCGGTGTTCAGCAGGGTTTTCTTAAGCATATCGCAGAAGCTTGAGTTAATGATTTGCGCTTTTTCCATTTCTAGTAATACCGCACCAGCCCGGGTTTTTCGGATACCCTTAATTTTTATGTCTGTCTCTTCTGGTTTTATCTTGCCTCGGATGTTTCTTAGGATTTCAGCGTAGCTTTTTCCCTCTGCTGGCTTGATAATCGCTGCTTCGGATTGTTTTCTTGTCTTACTCGGCGGTTTGTCTTTTCCGGTTGCCTTTGTCCATTCTTCTTTTTTTCTAGTGGGGTTGATTGTAGTTCCTGGTGCCTGCCCGCTTTCACTTCGTTTCTTCGTTTTTGACAACACATCTTGACTCTTTTTCGGCCATTTTCCAATTCATGCGGTAACTTTTAATTATGTCAAACAGCTCATCCAGCTGCGACGTACCGTTTTTAACATCGAGACTAACATTTTTTTGTTTCGACATTGCTTGCTTCATTTTCTGCAAGTCTCATCTTCCTTATGAGTTCCTGTTTTGGAGAGTTTTGGGAAGCTGCGGTGGCGCCGAGGTCGTTGGAGTTTCAACGCCTATTGTTGTATTATTCTGGGTTGGTTCTGTTACTGCTGTGTTGGTTTGATTTGAAACGTTTTGCTCTTGCGGAATATGTGCCCTTTCTCTTGGTTGCAATACTGACGTAAGTGGTTTCGGTGTCATATCCAGTACCGGAGACCGCAGTATTCTGCTGCTTCTACGGAAAATGTTACAATGGTCTTCGATTTCCTTGTTAGATTGTGATTGTTCTTGTGGTTTGTTTTCTAATTGTTTGTTTGTAGGTGTATTCATATTTTTATGGGTCTCCGCTCCAAGCCGCTATCTCCGCACGTTATACAGTCGCCCTGTCAAAGGGCCCGAGGTTGTCTACGCATATGGTAGGTCCTCGCGAGGGTTGATACAATTCCTTATGGGAGATTGTGTGCAGAGCCAGCCAGGCGCAATATCAGGAGTTCCATCTCAACTGAACCTGTACGGCCAACTTAATGACGACGTGCTTTGAACGTAATTGAAGACCTGCCAGGGTTTGTTGGCTTCTCTATGGATTTGGAACGCCTGGGAAATCTGAAATGAAAATAATATTAATAATTTAAATAATTTTAATAATTTCGTTGAATTTCTTACCGCTTACTTCAGCACAGCACAATGGTATGTATTCGTTTGAAGTAATATCATTTCATGTGAATTTTCAAGATGGTTGTGATCACTGTTGCCACTCATGCATCGAAAATGCAGCAAAATTATTACATACTGTGACGAAAATCCCAAATACGAAGGACAGGTATAAGAAGTGGCAGTAAGATGCAAAAAAAGGGTACGCAGTGTAAAGAAAATTCCACATCGTTAAGGATAAGCGGAGTAACTGTAGCAACAACAGGCAAACGAATAATCAGCTTATTCTTAAGCACGTGAACAGAATGTTTTGGTCATCCTCAGGTATAAAAGAGCGGCAGTCACTATGTTCTCGATTCACGCTCTAGATAATTTCAGTTATCGGCTTTTCTCTTTTATCTGACATTCGCTTCTCATATCCACGACAATATGTAATTCTGCATTTAAAATAGTAAGTTTATTTGGATTTATGAGATTCATATAATATTATATACAAAATTATATGAAGCTAAGTCGAGAAAATTCGATTTTAAAATACTGCAATTATTCGTAGAAAAATTCTTCAGTTTTTTTGCTAGAGTAATTAAGAAACAGTGATAAGTCTTTAAAATTTTATATTAACAGATGTTTACTACATACACCATATTAACAATTAAATTGGTACATGATAGTTCGAACGGCAACCATGACTGAGAATGAATTCGCTTCATTTTGAAAAATCCTATGTTTATTCTTTGCTTTCTCTAACACACGCAGTTCCTAATACAATACAAATTATTATTAGATTCGCTGTTCTAGCAGGACTAAGTTAAGGAAATTTATTTCTCTATTCGATCACAAAATTTTTAAATGTGTTCGTGAGAAGATAAAAATGTGTGAATGTGTGGGTGAAAGTGGTTAGGCGTGGTTGGCAGGGAATAGTTTAGATTCATAATATATGTTTATAAGGAATTCAATATATATCTATATATTTGTATAACTAGATATGTATGTATATATGTTTCGCTGTAAGGCCTCCAACATCTGGGATTTTGGGGGTCATTACAGAACCATCTAGGTGTTTGCGGCTTTAAGTACTGTTGTGATACTGTGCACTTTATGGAAGCCATGCTGATGCGTAGTTGAGCTCAAATGGTGTGAGAAGAACGGGAGCAGCAAAGCCTCAATTGTCTTCGGTAATTGGGAAAGGAGAGATATCGGCCGATAAGACTCCTTTATTTACAGGTTTCCTGGGCTTTACTAGCGGGACCACACTACCCAGTTTCCACATGTCGGGAATAATTGAAATGGTCAAAGACAAATTGAAGAACTTGGTGAGATATTCAAGCTCCCGCTGGACCCAAGTGTTTAAGCATTAGCATGCTTATTCCGGTGGGAGCGATGGATTTGGAGGCTTTCGCCTTCCTGATAACCCCCTGAACCTCTTCCCTGGAGAAATCAGCTGTTGTTCGACAATTAGCGCAGACGGCGGGTTACTCGCCGTTTCGTTTTGTCAACCGAAGGGTGCGGTGTGAATAGCCGGCTAAAATAGCTCGCGCACCTCTTCGAGTCCGACGAGGCGTGATCAGCGAATGAAATTTCCACCCGATCATCACGTCTCGTCGGATGAGACAACGATTTGACTGTTGCCCAGAGTTTGGTCACCCCAGAGAGATTGCAGGACCTTAAGTGCTCCTCCCGCTTGTTCCACTTATGGATGTTGACCTTGTTCCGAATCTCGGGCGGCAGCAGACACGACAATTTTGCGGAATGTCCTTTCTGCAGAGAGGACGTTGGTGGGAGTGGGGAGAGCACTGAAGGCATTATCAGTAAATTCCGTGAAGCCGGGCCAGTTAGCTTTGTTAAAGTTAACAAATGTCCGGTGGTCCACGGAAAGGAAGTCGGGAGGCCTGTCAATCGAGATGACTATGGGCAAATGGTCTGATGCGAGTGTAAGCATCAGTCGCCAATCTATGCAGTTTATCAGACCAGTTGCCCACAATCCTGGTGGGGGCTTCGTCGTTCATTGTGCAGAATGGCGAATCGTCTATCTGTTCGCCAGCTCCATTCCTCGACGATCATTTGACAGGCAGGAATGCCAAAGATCGTGGTGCGCGTTAAAGTCACCCATAACCGAACGGTTTTCGCCTCTGAGTAGCGCACTTATATCAGGACGGTATCCAACTCGGCAACTTGTAACGAGCTCGACACCGCCTGACCGGATAGCTGCGCCCTGACATTTTAGGGTAGTATCCCTGCGGTCGATGTCGCCGTCGATAAGTGTTGTGTAAAATGAAGGCCAAACCTCCAGCATGATCTCGCTCGCGATCCTTTATTATATTATAGCCAGCCCGGCTCAGAAGATCTGAGCGGGCTCTCAGTTTTGTCTCTTGGATCGCAACTATTGGCAATCGTTCCCGGGTCATGCAGTCGACTATCTCGTCGATCTTTCCTTGGAGTCCGTTGCAGTTAAATTGTACGAGTCTGAAGTGTCTCGGGGGAACGTTCGTAACACGGTGGGTGAGGGAGTTGTGCATGGGTCTTGATTGTTGCAGCTGTGTAACCCGCTGCGGTGGTTGCCGCACATTGGTGGTGGTTGGCGGATGTGTAGTATTTACAAGCAGACTCCTACAGCAAGGGGCAACGTGTGCATTACTCCACTCACGAGTGGTGTTCAGACCAGAGCACGACCGATAGTGGCACCAGCCAGTGCATGAGTTGCATTTGATCGATGTGGCATTTCGTCGTACTATGGTCTGATATACGGGACAGACTGTGCGGGGTACTAGGAGCTGCTGATTAGCCCCCGCACGGGAGGTGGAGCTGGAAGGGGGTGGGGGATGGTTGGGTAAAGAAGTATGGGAGTCATGCTGAGTGGAGCTCCATTGGGCCGTGAAGGCCTGGGGGGAGTTACCCAAAGTGGGTAAATGTGCTGAAGGCACTGCCGTATAGGCTAGAGGCGCAGCTGGGCGCTGGCAGCATGTGGCCACGTAACGCGTGGTCCACTCCCTATGGGTCTTAAGGCCTTAATAGGTCTTAAGATAACTCCAACCCTTGCACTGGTTGCATCTAACCGAGGTGGAAGAATGGTGGAGTCGTCTTTGGCACACGCAGCAGAAATAATCCGTCGGACGAGGGTTGGTTTCTACGCCAGCCCTGATGAGAAAGATTTGGAGCTGGCCTGCTGCGAGATGTTGCTCCATTGATGCACTAAAACTAAAATTACCTGATGACCTAAACGGGGTCAGGTCGCCGAAAGTGTGACACTAGTTCCACTTGTGATGATTAATCTGCGAACCTCCAGGGAGTGATGCGTGGCTCTTGGCTGTTGCTGCGTTATAACCCGCTAGAAGGATTACCATACGTTGGTGGTGGTTGGCGGCGGTGTATTTTTTGCAAGTGCAGGAGCAACATACGTACCACTCCACTCACAAGTGCTGCCCAAGCCAGAGCACTTGATTGATGTCACGTTCCGACGTACCAAAGCCTGACACACGGGCCAGACAGTTCGGGGCACTAGGACTTGCTGAGTAAGCCCCACACGGAGATGGTCCGGGGTTGGTCTCGACACCAGCCTTGATTAGAAGAATTTAAAGCAACTCTGCTGCAGGGTGTTGCTCCATTGATGCATTTAGACCAGAGGTACCTGATGACCGAAACCGGGTTAGGCCGCGGTGCGTAGAACCGGCTGTAGTGAGAGTATATATGTAGCTGTGCTTACGTAATTCATAATTATGGCAGTTTTTAATTTTCAGCTACTGTTATTGATTTTTACTCTGAGTTTCAAAAAGTATTATAGACTTATGATGCTACTTCGTGTCCAGCCAATTACGTAGATAATGACTTTTGTTTTATATTTCATTTGATAGAGGCATCTCGTAATGGAAATGATTTGGATCAGTTTCTACCGCAATTGAGTGGGAAGCGTAAATATTGTAATGTACCACCGTTTGTCCCCGAATCAATGAAATTATCACAACTTGTGCCTATGTCCGAGGTACAAAAGGCAGAAAGAGACTGCTCAAGGACTTCTAAGCTTCATCAATCAAATACAGGTGAAAAAATATCTAAAAAGCCTCATAGTTGGGATTCTCATGAAAATATTTGCAAAATGATATCAACAGCGAGAGAGAGATTGTCTTTCAAAACTTACGAACTTCACCTGCATAATGAGGTACCTATAAAATCTCCGAGCGCAACTGCAGAAAATCGAACTTTACCTGGTGGTGTATATTCACAAAATATATCACCTAACAAAACTTCAGTAAAATCTTCTATAGTCGCCCCAATGCTAAATTCAGACGACCCTATAGAACTCTCTGATGATTCCATTGAGTGTCCGTCAACAATAGTGCTTGATATGTTACCTTCAATTAATCATAAAGAAAAGCAGCTTCAATTAAGCTCGACACCTGTGATTTCTCCTCAAATGGAAGATTATATGTCTATATGCAGTGACCCAACGAAACCAAGTGTACATACCGATCTTTATTTGAGCTCACGAGGTCAGAAGAAGTCAAAAAAGGCAAATAAACTTATGAAGACCTCGAAAAAAAAAGTTCCATTTCGGACAGACAACCTTTCTCAATTAGATATGTTTAATACTGAAAAAGATCGCGTTGGTAAATTGGCAGGTGGAGCCGATTTAATACCTCTTATATCAACTGGTTTAGCATATTCTTCGAAAACCATACCCTCAACAAGTTTAACAGCTACTGTCGCATCTTCATTTACTCTATCCAAAACAGACATTTATCCAACTAATGCGCTGGGGAATCCATTATCATCTACAAATATAGAAGGTAACAAGATTTTACCCTTAAATATGGAACTACAGACAAAAAAGAAAGATCATAAAAGAGTGAAAAGGTTGAAAGATGATAAAGTGAAAAAAAAAAAGGATAAGAAGTCCAAAAATAAAGAGCGCTTGGATCATCCTGACAAGGGTCTACATAGGAGCGAAAAAGTTAATAAAGATAAACCTAAGGAAACACTACAATGTGATGAAGAGAAGCATCAAATGAAGGATTTATTGAAAAAGCTGAAGAAAGAAAAAAAGAAAAAATATAAGCAGGTATGCTATTATTCCCAAATGACGTAAGGGTTTGTTGTTGTTGTTGTTGTTGTGTCAACCGTAGCAATATTGCCCATATTGGTTTTTGGAGAGTATTACGGTAATCACAGTGGCTTGACCAGAGAAAAATCGGGTCGTTCCGGTATAGATCCACCTATTGCGGGAACTACTAGATTTTAGTCGCCTCTTACGACAGGCGTGCCTTATCAAAGGTAAATTCTTGAACCCCTAATCCGCAGGGTTTGTTCATACTGAGATGTCTAATATTACAATAGTAGTATTGAGTTAATAGAGTAACTGGTCTGGCTACGGGCTAGAATCGCAAGCCACTGAAGGTTTTATATATATATACATATTTTTTGTTAATCTTTCTTTTGACGATTTATTTATTTCGTATTGAAATGTGTTTTTTTTTCGTTAGTAACAAACAAATCTCATTTTACTCTGTGCTTCCTAATAATAGTTAGCCAAAAAATCGTTTGCATTTGCGTTATGGAATAACTTTTTATTAATAAAGTTAAGCTTGTATGGATTGCTTTTCGATTATTTGTTGAACAGCTCGAATTATAGCCATTTTAAATATATAAATATATATATGTATATATATATCGGCTTTTCGATATATATATGTTGTATCCGTTGAAGCGCTATATATACATATATATATACTTAGACCATAAAGTCTGCCTTCATCCAACACATTTTTTAAAGTAAAGTACAAATACAATTGAAATAGTTATCTCAGTTAAAAATTTTTACATAAATTTATTCATTGTTTCTTAGTTCAAAATGCAAAAACAAAAACCTATATTCCTAATTTCATTTTCGAGATCACGGTATCTAAGTGCAGCAACAAGTAAACGTAAGCACCACAAAGTCTGCGTTCTGTTTACTTGACTTCAAAATACCGTTACATTTCATGAAGATGTTTCTTCTTTTTGCATATTTTTTAATTGTATTTTATTCTAATTAAACACTTAAAGAGTTCGTGATGTATTTAATATTAGTTTGAAAAAAATGGAAACCAAAGTGTGTCAGAAAGAAAAATAATTATTAAACTGTGGAAAGATGGCGAAAGTTTCCGAAAAATTGGACAAACTATTGGAAGAACGTATTCCTCCGTCTAGCGTGTAGTAAATAATTTCAAGCAAACCGATATTTTAACGTCGAAACCCCGATCGGGTCGTCCAAAAATATCAGTACGGGAAGAACCCAAAATAATTAAATCTGGTTAAAGTTAACCCGCGAATTACGTTAACAAATATAGTTGCAAACGTAAATAAATCGTTAAAAAAAAAACAATTTGTGCAGAAAGTGGTAGATTCGCTCGAAAAAAAACCTTATATTTCACTTGTCAACAGATGGAAGCACATTGAATTTGTTCCTAATTATATAAATAAGTCTCTGGATTTCTGGAAACAAATAATTTTTTCGGGTGAGAGCAAATTTTGTATATTCGGCATAAAAGGCCACCAAATTGTGGGACGCAAATCAGGAACTGCCCTTGAAAAACAAAATCTTGTTGGTTCAGTGAAACATGGTGGTGGTGGAATTATGGTGTGGGTGTGCATGACGGCTAATGGTGTGGGTCAGCTTGAATTTATCGAATCGACAATGGATAAATGGAGTTGTTTAAACATTTTAAAAAAGAACGAAACAAAATGCAGAGAATCTAGGCTTATCTTCGACGTTTTGGTTTCAACAAGATAACGATCCGAAGCATACTGCTCAAATAGTCAGACCTTGGCTCCTGTACAATGCCCCTAGACAGCTTAAAACGCCTCCTCAGTCACCCGATCTCAATCCTAGAGAGCACCTCTGCGATATATTAGGAAAAAGAATTCGTCAGCATATAATAACAAGAAAAGAGGTTTTGCGAAGAGTTATGCTGGCAGAATGGTCCAGAATTACAGCTGAGGAAGCAGATAAGTTGGTAAATTCAATGCCAAACCGATGGAGTGAGGTTGTTTTACGTGTTTATCCAACAAAATATTAAATTTAAATTTTCTTTATAATTTTTAATGCTTTTGTAAATAATTATAAGCCTGAACGCAGACTTTGTGTTGCCTATGTTTACTTGTTGGTACACTTACATACCGTTATAACGAAAATGAAAATGGAAACATAGATTTTTGCTTTTGCAATTTAAACTTAAAATTTTTTACAGAATTTATTCATTACATTCTGTAAAAAATATTCAGCCCTATTCTGCATTTCCACTCGACTCGAAATTTTCTCCGTTCCGCGCATTTGGTATTCTGCGTTACGTTCTGTTTCGATCAAACCTCGAACTTTTCGATTCTATCCAATTCTATGTATTCTGCATTTCGATCGTAGCTACGTTTTTGTATCTTGTAATTTAGTTGGCGGAGAACAGTTCGATTGTATATTTTCGTGTTCTTAAATAACATAATTAAAAAAAAATGTAAGTAAAACATGATTTTGATATTTGGAAAAATCATAACGATGTCTTTTTTTAGTTTTATGAACTTATGAACTTATTAGAGAGTTCTGAAATAACTTTGCCGAAATACAGTTGATCCATCAATAAAAGACACCATGATTTCCAGAAAATGGTGTAATGACATTAACACTGTTGAGTGACACATTCCTATGTTATAAACTGCACCAACTCTGTGTTGGTAACAGCCTTCCGCAAAAAATCGCAAATCAGCTACTACTCGTTTAGGTGGAGATGCCCATGTCAAAGCCTTGATTGAGTTTCTTGTGAAAAAAATGTCCAGGACATACTTGAAAGCATCTTTATCAAGTTTGAAGCTTTTTTGAATCTAAATAACGAAATTTGTTATATAAAAGATTACCTTAAAATTCTTAAAATTCATCGCTCATCTGAAATAGATGACACTTGTCTCTCAATCCTCACGAGAAATTGCCGAGGCCCTTGATTCCATTTAACGTTAAAAGCAAAAAAAAAAAAAATATATATATATATTTATTTGAATTGTATAAAAATTGCTTGCAATTGTTTGCTTTGTTTCATTTCATTTTCACGCATTCACATGCAACCAGCTGATTTAGACAATGTATTCTCTCTTCCTCTTCTTCTTTCGATTTGATCGTAACTCAGAATACCTAATTACGATTTTGGCTGAACTGTGAGCGGGAACGTAATCGAAATATAGAATAGTCCTGATTAACTGAATTAACTATTTCAGTTGTGTTGTTACTTTACTTAAAGAATTTTTTTTGGGTGAACGCAGATTTTGTGGTCTGGTATATATATATATATATATATGTATATATATATATATATATATATATATATTTATATATATATATATATATATATATATATATATATTTATATATATACAGTGGCGAGCATAAGTGGATGAATGTTTGTCACTTCTGCACTTATTTGTTCATAACATCCGTTGTACTTATTCATATATATATACATATCTCCAATTTTGCACGTGAGTGAAAATTCAATTAGTTACATCAGTTCAGTATTTAGTCCACAGCCCTTTATTTTTTATTACACTTTGTACTCGTTTTGGCATACTTTCTACCAATTTTTCAATTCTTCCATTAGGTATTTCGGTCCATTCTGTCTGAATCCTTGCCCAAAGCTCGTCCATATTTTTAGGGGCTCTTTCATACACTGCCAACCTTTTTTTTTTAAAGGGCCCATAGATTCTCGATTGGGTTGAGATCTGGGCTTTGGGTAGGCCACTTTAGCACTTGGAAACGTTGATCATTCAACCAATTTTTCACGATTTTAGCAGTGTGTTTAGGATCACCGTCTTGTTGAAAACACACCTCGTCCTCGGGATACGCACTTAGATCGACAAAATCTGGCAAATATGTTTGCATAATGCCTTCTATTTTCACAAGTGGGCCGACATGCCATCAGGTGAAACATCCCCAAACCATAAGATTACCTCCACCATGCTTCACAGTTTATTTCACTTGATGCTTTTGTAACTTTTCCTGTGGCCGGTGCCAGTAGTATTGCTTTCCATCTGATTGGAACCTATTAATCTTGGTTTCATCTGACCAAATCACTCGTTTCCAGTCGTCAACGCTCCAATTTTTATATTTTTTTACAAAATTTTAACCGTGCTTCCACATTTTTGTCAGACAAAGCTGGTTTTTTTGCTTGAGTCTTTTTTGAGTGCATAAAACAGTACTGTGACAATTTTTTTATTTTTTTGCTATTTCTCGAGACGACAGATATATTTCGCATATTTACACTGTTTTATTAATCGTTGAACTAAACACACATAAACGCTCGATTATATTTGAACAAGTGACAAAAATTGTGCCTTTGAAAACAAAGTGTTGAGCTGTAAACGAAATTCGCGAGATTTTCATAAAACAGTAAACTCAAAGCCAACTTTTTCAAAAAAAGCATAAGGTGCAAAATTCGATGAATGGAGATATGTTTAGTTTTTTGCATTAGAATTTTTTGCATTTAATTTTTTTTTGACTTTTCCTTGCATAATATGTTAGTACAATATATGGATTAAAAATTTAAAAGGAAATGGTTTTATTTGAATAAGTACAACGGATGTTATGAACAAATAAGTGCAGAAGTGACAAACATTCATCCACTTATGCTCTCCACTGTATATATACTTAGTAAGGACATAAATACTGTTACACACATTTTATGCTATAAAGTAAGAAATAATAAATGTTTTTTGACCATTTTTTTTTACATAATTATTGATATATATTGTATACAAAAAAGCAGTAATCATTAGAAATGCCCGCCTTTGGCCTTCACGCACGCCATAAGTCGGACTGGCCAATCTTCAATAGTCTTAAGAGAATCAAAGTTGGGGTATCTTTTGTGGCAAACCATGTCCTCTGAAACTGTCCACAATTTGTAATCCAGCGAGTTCAAATCAGGACGGCCAGAGGGCCACTCTTCAGAGGAAATGAAAGCTGGTAAATTGTTTTGGAGCCAGATTTGGGTCGTTTTAGCTTTATGGGCCGGCGCAGTCTTGCTGAAAAGTCCATGATTGGTTTTGGAACATGGAATGGTTAAGTGGTCTTGCAACAGCTTCCAAACCGGTTTCTTCGTAAACTTTGGCCGATGTTTTGACCCCTTGTTTGCAAAAATGCAAGTCAGTTACCCCATCATAAGAGACACCCCACAAAACCATGACTGAAGCTGGGTGATGACCTTTTTCGAGCCGTGGAATCAGTTCAGATGCTTCCTAAGATGACCGTGCATACACCCTATCATTTAGTTTTTTAAATTTTTCCTGCACGGTAAAAAAATTTTCATCAGTAAACAAGATTTTTCTCTGCAAATTATCAGCGTGCTTCACCAAAAGACGTTTGCATTTTACCACCCTATTTTCTTTCAAAGCTGCAGTCAACAAATGTCCGGTACGGCGTTTGAAAGCCCCAAGTCCCAAGTATTTTTTAATAATTCGATTCATGGACTTTTGCGAAACATTCTTCTCCCGGGTCTTGATTTTCTGTTTTCGGAGCGGAATTCTTGATTTGACAGCTTTGATGACTTGCGCGTTCGAACTATGCGTGGACGGCCCGACCGGTAGCGGTCTTTAACATCCCCAGTCTCCTCAAACAGTTTTATGCACCGGTAGACGAACATGCGACTAATGCCGAGCGAACGGAGTGCTTTGAAAATATCACCTTTTTTCATTTCACACTTAAAAAGCGCTATAACAGCGATACGGTTTTCATTATCTGACCATTCCATGTTGAGAACTCACACATCATATGGGAATTATGTGGTATGCTCAATTCTTCTATTGAAATGCGTGTGTTTAATGTTGTAACAGTATTTATGTCCCTACCAAGTATAATTTATATATATATATGTATGAGTAAATTATTTATGTTATAAAAATGGTTATAATTTTATACTTTTTTTTTAATAAAAAATACAATAAGTAAAAAAGCTATTACACTGTATATCGAATTTAAAATATTCTTTACCTAAAACGGTATGTGCACAAATGCAGTCACTTTACTTCATTGTTGATACCAACTTTTATTTGAGATAATAACTTTTATAAACGAGCGCGAGTGAGTTATTTTACAAACGCTTTAAAATGTTAACTTCTATTTGGGAGCTCTGTCAACAAAAGTTGCCTATATCCAGTGAACTCAAAACACGTTTTTAAATTTTCGCGTTGTTTCTCAACTTTTTTTTAAATTGATCGACATATTCTAACTTTTTACGTTTAAAATCATGTATAGCTGCTCAAGGATTCTAGCGAACAGGCTAACATGACGAAAGTTATGGATTCGATTGGGATGGGTGGAGTTACCAAAACTGCCACCACTATATTTTCGATGGGTGGTACTTTACAAAACTTGCCTCCACCGAATACAACTAGCTCGACGCAATCTTTTGTACCTAAATTGACCCTTAAACTTAGTACCTCAAAATCGCCCACACCGGTTGATGACATTGTACAAAAGCATTCTTGTTATGTAACTTCAGCTGCTACAAATGAATTTGGAAGAAAGAAAGAACCATCACCGGAACTGGCAAGAATTTCGCCATTAATAACTAGACCTCTAAAACCGAAACTTGGTGTTGGTGAGCATATATATATATATATATATATATATATATATATATATATATATTCTCTTTTCTAATACTTATGTCACTACAGCTGAAACTATAACGTCATCCATGAATATAAATCAAAGCGCTTCCGCAGTTGGTAGTAATACCATTGATTCAGTAGCCGAAAACGATGTTAATGCCGTGATAACACCAACTAATTCGAGCATGCATTTGATCGACCCTCCCTCTAGTCCTTGGTCATCCGGTGGAACAATATCAGCAAGTTCAGTTTTGCTTCCACAGCAATTGTTGCAGTCTTCAAAAACACAGGATCACCTAAAGCAAAGCAAAAAAACAGATGGTGGACTAATGGCAAACACAGCTACCGCTTCTCGTCCGTTGCACTCTACCGATCGTCAAAGTCAGGTTCCCTTGATTTCAGAGACAAGCCGTCCGTCATCGTATATCGTGAGTTAAAAGAATTAGAACTTAAAGAATCTTGATTTATTTACCTTTAATTAAAAGGATGCCGAGGGGAATCGAGTGTGGATCTGTCCGGCATGTGGCAAAGTAGATGACGGTTCTCCTATGATTGGATGTGATGGTTGTGATGCCTGGTACCATTGGTATGTATAATATTATTTTAAATTTGTCAACTTAGTTATTTATATTTACATGATTCAGGATATGCGTTGGAATATCTGTGGCACCAAAAGATAATGAGGATTGGTTTTGTCGCGTTTGTATAATCCGCAAGAGAGGTGTTCATGCCGCTGACAAAAAACGAAAGCGGAATAAAAAAAAGTAGATGCCAACAAATTAAACTGGTTTGAGTAATAAATCACGAATTTCACGAAGAGTATTAGCATCATCATATCAAGTATAAAAAATTATCAAAGCCCTTGGTGATCCTGTGCTATACACAACAATAGCCAACTAATATTTCGTTCATGTTTTCATTTCAATTAATTTGATTTTGTTGTGTTTTTGGAATATAAAAATTAATCGTTATTATACTTGTATGCATTTTTTAACAGGAGCCAATATGTTTTAAATACAACAGGTCCAAATAATTTGGTTGTGACTGATGACCCCGGAGTCAGCAGATCATTTACCTATTAATCGTCAACAACATGCGTTTCTATTGCCACAGGCTTTGTCGACGGGATATTCTCGATATTTTTTCTACTGTTTTAGTGAGAAAGCTTTCACTTATCTGAGCCTATTCATACGTTGCAAGGCCTTTGAGAAATTACCGGTTCATAGGCACATCAGCAGTAAATATACCTCGAGACTAAAAAAAACTTCTGAAGCTGTTTCAGTTAGATCGGAAACCCATTTGGGATCTTCAATAACAATCAACAGTGTTCTCTTGCAGTCATAATCAGTAGATTTTCATTAGACGATACTGCATGGCCTTGTTGTTAAAATTTTGCTTCAGATGGACTTCTAACCTAAGCTGTCATTGTATTTAAATAAGGTTTGGCGGTGTATTGCTGCGTACACGAGCCATAATTTTAAACTTCATTCAAGTCGGTTTGATACACCAAATGCAATGTTTATAAGTTCCCGACAACAGAATTACCGTTCTCATACTTCGTCCCAACTGTCATCCACCCACCCACAATTACTGTTAAGGTTACCTAAAGTTTGTATTTTATAAAGCTGTCTGCTTCATGTCTGGGATCAGTGTCGGAACGTCATCTGCCAGATGTAACTTCAACATACAATTTGTTTCGCCATTCCACAATGCGCAGCGCCAACGCTATGCAAATCAATTTGTAATTTTGACAGCGCTTTATATGTTGGATTAGATGTTTAAGATAACAGTGGGAAAGAAAATTTTTGTTTTTTATTTTCTAAATACCTCGATATTTTCAGATACGTACTGAAAAATAAATTCAAATGGTAGAGGCTTATGCAACGAAAAATATAGCAAGTATTTGGACGTAAAGCTTAGGGAGAAATTGTGGGAAGCGATAAGCAGTCTGGCTCAAAAGTTGGGTGCCAAAGTGGAAATACCGGAGACTCGAGCCCCTCCCTGGCCTAGCACGTATTTGTGATTATAAATTAACACTTCTTGAAATGTAGAATTTGTTTAAAAAATAAATTTCTCAGCATGAAAATAGGAATAATTTTATTTAATATACATAGGTAAAATGATGATGTTTCAGATTCTATGTTCTTTCTGTTCATAAGTGAACGATAATGATGAGTGACTTGTAAGTTTCGTTTTTGTACGTGAATCCAAGGCGCCAATTTCCGGATGTTCTAAAAGAATTTGATAATGGTTATAATTGGTTATCTAAAATCCATAGCAGGTCGATTGGTAACAGTAAGAAATGATCAGCTGCCAAAGGTCAAAATCTAGAAGTCCGTGCCCAGGTTAAAAAGTATAACTATGACGGAAGTAGAAATGGCATCGAGTCGTCCGGCGATCTGAAAGAAGAAACTGAGAGATCTTCACGAATATGTTGAGCAGTGCACGGAGGTTATGAATTTTTTCAAAGTATTTGATTTAATCTTTCTTTCAAGA
Organism: Neoceratitis asiatica; assembly: GCA_030068015.2. Classification (NCBI taxonomy): domain Eukaryota; kingdom Metazoa; phylum Arthropoda; class Insecta; order Diptera; family Tephritidae; genus Neoceratitis; species Neoceratitis asiatica. The sequence continues at coordinate 13,708,685 of CM061530.1, read as the reverse complement.
AACTAACAATCATTTCAAAAATCTTGCTAATTCTTATACATAATAATAATACACATAATAAAAATTTCCACTGTAAGGTAATCATCACTGTATCAAGGTAAAGAAAAAGAATTATATATACATATATATGTATAATTTAGTTTTAACAATGAATGGGGTTTTATATTGTTGTTATTGTTGTTGATGATGTATCTGTTCAATTTAACCGTTTAGGGTCAGGGAGGCCTAGTCCAAGTCATCAAGGTCATCTAGCGGGAAGCTAAGAAAGCGTGCTGTTTCGACAGACTCGGACCAGAGGAAAAGGAATGGGGGTCTTAGATGAGTCGGTTTGATTAGGCATGCAAAGAGGTGGTTATTGTCGTGCGGGAATTCATTGCATACAGAACATACATTGGGTATGTCGGGGTCGAGTCTGGATAGGTTGGAATTAAGTCGACTGCAATGTCCAGACCTTAATTGTCTCTCGAGCTCTCCTGTAATAGGTGGTGTATGGATTCCAAGAACCCCATTCACGGGAGGTCAATTCACAATGGTGTTAACGGACTCTCGGTGAATGGGGTTTAAAGACTGTCGGTATGCCGTCCCAGCGGCTTCTGTCCATATGGCTGAAAATCCAAAAGATAAAAGAATTATTGACGCTAAATGGGTATACAAAAAAGAATGAGTTTTTATAAAGCAAGATTACTTGTCAAAGGCTACCAACAAAAGGAGTATATTTAAAATGATTATTCTCTAATAGGTTAAATGCAAACCTTAAAAACGTTGCTGAGCGGAAGAGATTGCTTACATGTAGGCTAACTGGATGTATAAATTGAATTCTTGTATTAATATATAAAGTCAGAAGTTTATGAAAATGAATGGATATGAGACGAGAGGAATTAAGGTTTACAAGTTGAGGACTTTATGGCGTGAGAAACAGGCAAATCTAGACGTTTTCAACAAAATTTTACGAGGCAAAATTTGAATTAGATAGTAATAAATAAAAGTAATTTTGATTTAAAAATTATTCTTTTTAATTGCACATCTTTCAACTTCAAATGAGCAGCGAATATAAGGGAGGTGCTCGTGCTCCTGAGTCACCATCGGATGACATAAAGAAAATACCATATAAAGATCCCTACATGGACTGTTTTCAAAATCCTAAACCTAAAATTTAGATTCTCTTTGTGTGTGAAAAGAAGAAAGCGGGATATTATTGTTGACACTTTGTGGAGTTAATATATCGTATGCGCTCCCACTCATTTGTAGTTTAAAAAGTTCTCTATTGTGAACAGCTCTTTACAAAGGAAAAATATATGTAAACGTAATTAACAAAACGAAGAACATGAGTAGAACGAGGTAAATATTTGTCGCTGATTATGTATACTAACGTTTTTCATGGCTTAAAATAAATAAAAGGTATAAAAATTGATAAAAACCTAAAAACATTACATAAATTGCTTTATAAGCTTGCTTTAATACGTTTGAAAATCAGCCTTCCTCTTGTTTCTCGCGAAATATATATGAGACTTTATTTTGCTCGAAAACCTGTGTTGCCGTGCTTTCGTATTTGTTTAAAAACTTTAGAAATAGGCAGTAGAAAATGGAGTTTTTTTCGCTCGAGGTGCGTACTGTTTCGTAAAAAAAAAATTTCGCGCATCGTTTTTCTACACATTTTATATGGATTTTTTGGTTTTCGTAGGAGCTGCATACCGACCTTAAAGGAGTAAGACCACTACCTGGAGCATTGAAAACGACAACTGGGGACGACACCCAAGATCTGAGGTATGAGAGGTCACAATAGGGAATGTGACACCAAAGTCAGAAGCAGTTGTTTGGGCAAAGATTGATGAAGATTGTGGGAAAAACAAGTAGTGGTTGGAAACAGCACAAAATTCTACACCGGACGTACTTATTGGTAAAACCCTGGGGAAGACGCAAGAAAAGGACGCATCTCAGTGAGAGAACTAAATGACTTCAAATCCCCAGTAAAACTGTATTAGGACAATGTAAAGAGGTGGAAGCCATAATCATCAATCGCAATGATTCATCTGAAATCGGCTCCATTGGCAGGAAGAACACGGAGGAAGATATAAATGAATGAACAGAGGGTTTGGAAGGTAGATACAGGCATTAAACCAAGCAACGTATCCGCAATTATTCCTACATATTTAATAAGAATGGCAACAAACCAGGAAAAACCAACGTTAGGAAGGATTGTATTAATACTGGTGACGCAAGGCCCATTCGCCAAGCTCCTCGAATTGTGCAATTAGCCAAATTAAATAATTAGATAAATGAGCGAAAGCGGTGTTATCGAGATATCGGCAAGTTTATGGAACTCACCGGTAGTACTTGTGACGAAGAAAGATGATCAGTTGCGGTACTGCGTGGGCTATCGGAGACTAAATGATGTGACAAAGAAGAAGAACAGCTATCATTTGCCTAGGATCGTCCATATCCTAGACTCCTTATCACGAACGGAATGGTTCTCAACACTCGACCTTACGAGCGGTTATTGGCAAGTGAAAGTATGAGAAGAAGATAAAGAGAAGACAACCTTTAGCATCGGTAATGGTCTTTGGAAAATCACGGTGATGCCCTTTGGATTATGCAATGCTCCTGCCACGTTTGAAAGATTAATGGACAATGTGCTCAAAGGAAAACATTGGAAGGCGTCTAGAGAATAGCTGGCAGTGGTCTTAAACTAAGCCTTAAGAAGTGCTCTTTATTCTGGAGAGAAATTAATTACTTAGATAATCAAGTAAGCACGAAGGGCGGTTGTTATGCGAAGGAAAAAATAGAAGCAGTGAAGGATTAGCTAAGGCCCAGAAATTCCCCAGCAATGCTGCCTGACTATCTGAGTATAATATAGCTTCCGTCTGTACTTCAAAGTTGAAATCGAAAAGGAACTAAGAGCTAGTAAAAAAAAAAATAAAAATTATATCAAGGTTTAGATAAAAAACGTTTCCATATGCCAACCTTATTTTTTGGGTGCTGGAACTTTTTTTTCGGATAATGGTAGGTGTCTTCGTGAAATATAATTACTCCTTTTGGCAGTGCCACTGAAGTTTGACTGAAATTTGCCAACAGTTTGACGTTCAGCGAGAATATCCCTTGGGTTCTTTCTGTGGCGTGTTCACAATAGTACAACTTTTTTTTTTACTTTGCAACACTATTAGTCTAGCCGTGTATTGTTTAGCGATTTCAACTCAAACCGAATATATTAACTTAAGTTTATTATTTGTTGTTGTTGTTTTCCATATTATTCGACAATCTACCCAGCAAACACGAAAACAACAGAACTTGTATTTACATGTATTATCTTGAACCAAAACGAACAAACAGGAAAACAATAGGACTTGTTTTGAAATACATGAGACCTAAAGTGATGCACTATTGCTACAACAAACAATAACCAACCCATATAGATACTCATAAAGAGTAAACAACTGGCATAGAAATAATAAGTAGAACTAAAATTTATGTAAACATCTGTTGTGTAGCTGAGTCACAGTATCAGAGCAGAACGGAAAGTGGGCACACTTGTGATTCAAGTTCTAGCGTTGGGCCACGAAAACAAAAGAATTCATGCCGATCTGCTTTGGTTGTGAAATGAACTGAGCTGAAGCAGAAGTCGGAAGCAATAAACGGGAAGAAAGAAAAGTTAAAGAAATAAGGGACCCGTACCGTCAATGTAGTCTACCCACCCTCTTCTACATGTAGATATGCCATGGACGCCGTGCTAACTCCTCTATTCTTACAGCGTCATCTTCGTTGCTTGAAGTCCGTCTTTTCGTCACGTCACGCTAAGTCTCAAATTCCAAAACCCAAATCAAATAGAAATTAGCAACGTCCTATATGTTCTTCTCTTTTTATAATTAAACTTAACTCTAACAATGGCATAAGTTTCCTAACTTAGTTTATAATGAATCAGTGGAAGATATTAATTGCAATATATCTAACGTGTTCAGAATTTCAACCCAAATACTTTATAAACAAAACGTATCAAAAATCAAATTCAAAAATATACTAAATTCAAGAACTAATCGGCATAATATAGTATACAATAGGAATTTATTACTAGGCATTTTTTCAGAAAGGGTTTTCAGTCACCTGTCACCTCCAACTGTGATGGCGCCAGCACATTGTTGGTGAGCTGTGTGGGGAGAGCTACGTAAATAACAATTAATTTACAATTAAAATAAGTTTTTTCTCGAAATGGATAACCTTTTATAAAAAAATAATATTCTTACATAAATATATTAATAGGTACACATTTTAAGCAGAAGTGTTATAAGCATGATCGGCATGTGGGTTGGTATAAAAAAACATTAAATTAGTAATGGATGATTTAACAAAAAAGCAGATGTGAATAATTATTGTGTAAAAATGTATATGGAACCGCAACAAAAATCTAGGGTGGTAAAAAGGTGGTACTTTAACTGAAATCTTTATTTATAAAATTTGCAAGTGAATACTTAAATTATTAAAACTGCTGCGCAAAAATGTTAAAAGTTCAAGAGCTATCTTTAACTTAAACTAGATTTTACGACATTGAACACTGCATTCGTAACAATGAAACAAATGAAACAAAAAAAATTTTAACTCCAAAGGCAAAATAGAAGCAAAGAATAAAAAGCATGGGAGAGAGTACTGAACATCAAAATATGTCTATGCATGTAAGTACTGGAATTAAAATAGCACTATATCGAATAAACTTAAGGATAAATCTATAGAGCCGCAATTTACAACTAATTTTGAAAACAAATTCATGGCAAAAAAACTTAAGTGCATGTAAATAATTTGTGTGATACTTGTTTAAATAAACTAAGAAAGGAGAGAAAAACTAGTGTAAGCGATATAAAAAATGGAACGCGATTATGGTTTCTCCTCCTTCTGTGAATTCGCTTCAGCAGTCCGCTTTGCGCTTCGGGTCGTTAATGGAACGCTCCCGCGTTGTTGGCGTTTACCCCTTTTTCGGAACCTTTTTGATTCAGCCTCTCTTACTTATCCTTGACCTCAGTGCTCTCATATGAGTGCTTATTCAGTTATATGCTTTTGTACACGCTGTCTTACTTTGGTGGTCAATGACCCACTGCTTGGTCGAATATTTGATAAGCTGTAGCTCCTATTTTTTGTTGTTTCCTGCAGTCTCCAGTGGTTGCCCGTTGATCAGCGTTTAAGTTATATGCTTAACTGTCTTACCAGAAAGAGCTGGTACGATGAAGATTACCGTGCTGCAATGTAGAGAAAGCAGATAGATAGATACCGAGAGCTGAAAAAGGAAGCGAGGCACATTTGAAGATGAAAAAAGAAAGAGTCAGAAATGCGTGACTATGAAGAACTTGAGAAGCTGGCCGACATGGGTGATGTTCGAAAATTCTATTAAAAGATGCAGAGACTTTCAGAGGAATAAAGACCGGAGCATACTCCTGTGGGGACCAAGCAGGTAATCTGGTGCCAGAAGTCCAGAGCATACTTGGTGTATAGATGAAACATTTATCCAACCTGCTCAATGGCAATGAAAGTGAAATTTCCGAGATGGCGAACCCTAAACTCCAATTGATGACGATGGTATAGATGTTCCATCACCCGTTTATGATGAAGTTCGAATAGCGTTTGCTCGCTTAAAAATAACAAGCCGGCGGGAGAAGATGGATTACCGGAAGAGCTATTCAAATACGACGGCGAAAAACTGAACAGGTTCATCCATGAGCTTTCTTGCAGGATATGGTCGCACGAAAGCATGTCCGACGAATGGAACCTAAGTTTTGTTCCGCCCAATCCAAAACAAAGGGACACCACAGTGCGCGCCATTATCCCCCATATCGCATATAAGGTACAGTCTAATGTATTGTGTGAAATATTAAAGCCCACCGTCAACGAAATGATTGGACCTTATCAGTGTGGCTTTAGATCTGGTAAATCCACTATTGACCAGATATTAAACACCGCAGTTTCATTAATTTTAAAGCTGCATTCGACAACATGATAAAGAGCTACTACGCCGCTATATTTGAATATGATATCCCTGCAAAATTCTTATTACTACTACTTTAACTGACGCTGAACAATACCACAAGCGCAGACAGAATATGGAAGAACCTCTCCGATTCGTTCTATAACAAGCAAAGTTTTAGACAGGGTGACTCTAACTCGAGTGATTTCTTCAACCTGATGCTGGAAAAAATAATAGGAGCCGCAGGGCTAAATAGACAAAGTACGATATTTAAAAAAATTGTACAATTGCCAGCGTATGCTGACGATATTGATATTATTGGCCATAACAACCGCACTGTTAGTTCTGCTTTCTCAAGATTAGGCGAAGAAACGAAGCAAAGGGGTATCGTGGTGATTGAGGACAACACGAAATATCTCGTGTCAACAAGCAAACAGTAAGCGCATTCGCGTTTTGGCTCTCACTTCTATTGACAACAGGTGCTACCTTGGACTTAGTAGACAATTGAAATATAAAGTCCTCTCTCTACGAATCAGTACCTAACTCAACATGTCAGTCATTATTCCCGCCCTGCTGTAATGTGTAGGAGCGTAGATGTTGTTGACATCCAATTAGATAGCATTAGGAATATTCGATAGAAAGATTCTTCGGAATATTTATCGGCCTTTGCGCTTTGGCAACGACGAATGCCGCAGACGATGGAACGATGATCTGTACGATTTATATGACGACATTGGCATAGTTCAACGAATAAAAAGACAGCGGCTTCACTGGCTAAGTCATGTCGTCCGAATGGATGAAACAGCTCCAGCTATGAAAGTTTTCAATGCAGTATCCGCCATGGAAGCATAGGAAGAGCAAGACCTACAATCCTTTGGAAAGACCAGGTTCAGAAGGACCTGGTTTCGCTCGTTATTTCCAATTGGCGCCAAGCTGCGAATGTAGAAATGAATGACGCGCAATTATTGATTCATCGCGCTATTGGTGCCTACGCTAATGTAGTGTAGCTTACGTGTTTAGGTTTTCTAGTATCTACGCCTTTTTGATGACTGGATCTGGAGAAGAATTAGTTCTCTGCTTCGTACCATATGCATATTTGCTTCAAGCACTTAACGATATCAGTTCGCACACTTTCACAATTATCGTGTTCCTTGACAAACCACAATGATCTCGTGAGATCTTACATACACGCACACCATAATACCATAAGGTCCACTACTTGAAGCCCACAACTTGTAAAAACGTTGTTGCTTGCATCTTTACAATATTTATATGGATAAATACATATCTGATAGAATACATAAATAGATAAATCCCACAAAATATAGTCGTTTATAAAGATAGATAACTAAACAAGTAAATTATGTTAAATATTGTCAGGTGAAAGCAACTTAGTGTGGTTGTAAATAACCGTAACATAGCTAAATAAGTAATAAACGAAAATTTAAGGAAATAGGTAAAAGTATGTAAGGTAATTGTAAAACACTAAACACGTAACACAAATAAAAACAAAAATACCTGGAACCAGAAACTACTTTTCGAAAACATTCTTGACGTAGTATTCGAGGTGTGTTCAAAGGCAAAGGTGGATTTTGAATTTTTTTGAAAATTACTTCTTTAGACATCAATATCTATTTTGTCCCCTTCAAATTAATCCTCCTCGGATATAATACATTTCTGCCAACGATTTTTCCAATCCTCGAAGCACTTCTGAAAAGAGCTTTTCGGTAAGGCCATCGGCTCTTTCTTCGATTCTGACTTGATGTCATCAATTGTGGCAAAATGCTATCCTTTCATTGGTTTCTCTAGTTTTGGGAATAGTAAAAAGTCACAGGGAGCAAAATCTGGTGAGTACGGTGGTTGAGGCATGATTACGGTTTTGTTTTTGGCCAAAAAATCAAGAATAAGCTTTGATGCACCAGCTCGCATTATCGTGATGCAGAATTCACGATTTGTTTTTCCACAATTTCGATCGTTTGAGCCGTTTTGCTTCACGCAAACGTTGCATAATTTCCTTGTTATATTCCTTATTAACTGTAGGACCTTTTGGTAGGAACTCATGATGCACCACACCATTGTAATCAAAGAAAACAGTGAGTAAAACCTTCACCTTTTCCTTTGAACAAATCTCGTATGCCTATTTTTTTCGCTGCTGCCCCATGGTCATACATTGAATTCACGATAACTTATACATTAAATTTGCTTTGGAGCAAGTTTTGTGTTGTAGCTTGCAATTTGCGAGCTTTGTTTAAAATTTCGACGTTATACCATTTTGCCGATTTCGAATTTTACATCCCTACATCACGTATCATAGACCTTTTTTTTGAGTGCTAATTTCCACTCATTCATAATTGTGTTCCTTTAGATCTGCCACCTGTTTTTTGCTGCCTCAACCACGCATACCAAAAGTAGCTTAATACGGCGAGGTGTTGATCGCAGAGTGTGCAACGCTGAGTAGAGAAGCGTTACTCCCATGTCTATCATAGTTACGTTGATTCTCTTTAATCAAAGACCCAATTATTTGTAACACCGATCGGTTTACACTTTATACTGCGTTTCCTTAAGGTGAGAAGAAGGCGGTTTTTATGTCCTTCGTGCGGTACTTTTTCAAAAAGCTGGTAAGCTTCAGACATGTTTTTCTTTCCTTTATCCGCCAATTGGACAATTCAGGAACTCCAAATATATGGAAAATATCTCTTTCAAAGAATTTAATGACCTGCAAAAGTTACTTTGCGCGTAGCTTTTAAAAAGATGAACTTAGGAAAATGGTCGAAACATGCAAAAGCATACACATTACCATCACTATTAAGAGGATACGGACCCATGAAATGTCACACAAACGCTGATAAGCTCGCTCGGTTATACGTTGTTGCCCTATTAGAAGTTTCTTAAAAACATTTTGCGTCCAGTAATATTTCTCTCGCAGTCAGGCTAATATTTTATGGATGCCACCATCACAAGTGCCCGGACGCAAGATGACACACCCAAGCTGATGAGCAAAGCCTGGAATTACAAGCACGCCGACTTTCCACTCTCTCTACAGAAACTTAGCTACAAAACACATGTAAACATAATGAATATCAATAAAGGGCACACCCTTCAGCATAGCGACTACATGGTACCACAAATACAGGATGCGTTCAGAATAAAAAAGTCTAATGCGCGATCATCATTAAATTTTATTCTCATGTCGCTCGCAATCGTACTCTGCGCGCATTTTCTGAATGTCGAAAGAGAATTAAATCTGCGAATCCTCCTTCACTTATGGGTGTTGTGGAAAATTAATATATTCGAAGGCTTGTTGGTTAAGAAGAGAAAAGTGCTGTAGGGGATGATAAAAAAGGGACGTTTGCGGCAGCGAGGTGATGTTTACGTCCGAAATGTTATGAGCACCACTTCATGTAAAATAATTGATGCTGACGAGCTTCAGCGATTTCGTTAGAAATAAGTCTTCATATTTGTTCTTGTCCTTATCTCTTGTTTTTGTAAAAATTGTCATTCTACTTTCTTGTTATAAATACTTTAGTTGTTATAAATTCACAAAACAGGTGCCCTAGTATTGGTATGAACACTTTTCTTATGATTGATTTGTTATGTAATCAACAGAATGAGATTAACATAGTATATTTTAATGCGCGGAGGATTATGTTCAAAGTGCATTTAAATCTTCGTTAGTTCATGTTATCTGTATTTCCGAGACCTGGTTTGATGCTAGCTTAAGTTTCTCTCGTACTAATATCAAAAATTACACTTTCATTCGTAATAACAGAGCAGCAAAAAGAGGAGGTGGGGTGCTATATATTGCAGTGATAACTACTCCAGGAAGTTACTTTCTAAATCCGATAATAGTAGTAATATAGAATATTTAATTATTGAAGTATCTGGCAAAAATTTCCAGACTCTTGTTTCGTGTGTATAAAATCCTCACAGATCTAATGTTCTCCATCTTTTTTTTTTGATATAGTCCACATATATTGTAAAACACGACTTTGTTATTGTTTGCGGTGATTTTAATATTAATCTTCTTATCAATGACCCTTATACTGACAATGTACTAGACAAAATATTTCTTCCAACGCGGTTGTGGTGAATAGCTCTCCTAGCCTACTTGATTATGTTATTATTTATGAATTGAATATTATCTTAAAATTTGATCAATTAATTTTCGTATCTGATCATGCTCTTATTTTTTGCTCTTTGGACATTAACGTTACTCAATTGAATTATGAAACAAATTTCACTCCACATGAGAAAAGGAAACCCCGCTGGATAATTTCAATGCTTTTACATCGACCCGTTAAAGAACGGCACTTATTATCAGATTTGAAAAACGAATATACTTTAACTCAAGACTCAAGTCCGACCCACCAACAAAGGTATTATGGCGTAACATAAACAGACTCGGGATACACTGTGAGGAGAATGTCGGATATTCCTTAGGAGGAGATTTCGTTAACAATGCCTTTCTTCAAAACTAGGCACCTAATAGCAACACCACTGGTTTAAAATCAAGGTATGATCTAATTTTTAATGATGCATCATTCGAATTTTCGACCGGTAGTGAGTGTTATGTTGCAATGTGCATATTAAACATTTCCTCTAATGCTACAAGACATGATAGTTTACCAATTAAATTCATAAAGTTGTACTACCTTGTATGCTTGTGACCCTGACGCATGTCATAAATTATAATATTATCCTCCATCCTTGGTCCGTTGCTTTTTAGCATATTTATAAATGACATTTCTAGTGTGTGCAAATTTTCTAACCTGCACTGTTATTCTGTTTAATTCAGTTTAACCTACCTGAACCCTTTGATCGAACAGATCGGGCTCTGTAAAAATATTAATATTGACTCGTCTGCTGTCTCAAGTTGGGCGGCTGCCAGTAATCTAATTTTAAACAGTGACAAGTGCTGTGTGTTACCAATGAGCCTTAGGAAATTTACTAACTAAGACATTTTGTCCCCTATACAGTTGTCGGTGAGCGGGAGGAAGGTAATATATATAGATAAATGTCCCTTAAAAACGGTTAATAAGATTTAAATCTACATGCAAAGATCATGTAAATTCAGCCGTAAGTGAGGTATACGCAACTCTGAGGAATCTACGGCATGCAGCTATCTATACGCCCACCGTCGGCCTGCTATGCAAATTGCTTCTTCCAGTTATTATGTACTCTGAAGTTGTATACTGCAAACAATAGAGTTTAACTGTGCACAAAATTGATGTTATGCTTAATAACGTCGCACGGTATGTGTATGGTCTCTACAAGTTTTAACATATTTCGTCTTGGAAACATCAACTTTTGGGATGTACGATTGCTGACTATCATAAAGCCAAAAATTTAATTTTTCTTTATAAACTCATTCTGACTCAATCTCCCAGCTAGAAATACCACAAAACAAAAGATTTAGAAACTGCCTATGCTATAGCATGTCCAATATTCACAAACAAACCCCTAGGCAACAGCACCAACCCATGCATGTACATCATTCACATCAATACACGAGATCAGCAAACTAGAACAGGAATGTTCCATAGCTTCATCTCGAAACTTCAGTGTACAACAGAAGGTACATCGTGTAAATTAAAAACGCGACGAATAACTACAATAGTTTGCACCAAAACTTAACTACGATGAATATATTAGTATAAAATGAAATATCGGTAACTTATTTCAATACGTTTTCCGCACAGAACCATTATTTTCGAAATAAAATTGCACTATTTGCAAGCGTTGTTCAGGCGTGAGTCTATTCACGATGAATTGCCAAACCAAACTGAGAATAAATCACTTGACACCTGTTAAATCGGTCGCCATCTTGAAAAGTAATGCCAACTTAAAGTTCTATACCTCTATAAAAAACACCCTATACAAGTAAAAGTTCGTCATGGCCACACAAAAACCAAATCAAAAAGCAAAAAAATTGCTAGAACATGATCTCGCATTTTTTGAAACAAGATACACCAGAAAAATTTGATATGCTTCTGGCTGAACAAGGACTTAAGAAAATCAAAGCAGAGATCAACCTTTTCGAATACAAGCTAAGTTATAAATATAGAACAAGTAAGAAAGTGTATTTGTACAAAAAGTAAATTATAATATTAAAAGTGAAAAATATAGGACAGATTGAACACTAACGCAGTACTACCATATATAATCAATGAGAAAACACACTTTTTCAAGACTCTGAAGAGTATTTAAGGCATGCAATTAAGTGCAAGAGGTTCACAGATGACCCTTCAAAAATACAAACTATTAAACATTTTCCTATTCTCACAACGCTTAAGGAACTATTCCCTTAACATAGTCAAGTCACTTACAACGTTTCAAACTGAACAGAATTACTTGACGAATAAGAAAGAGTTACTAGTGATAAAGTGGTCTCTACAGAGACTCCGCAATAACTTATATGGTATAGCAGATTTAAAAATTTACGCTACCCACCAATCTTTAATCTTCTTCATATCAGAAAAAACCCCAATACAAAGTTAAGAAGATGACACAAAACTTGTTTACAAACCCGGACATCAGAACGTTGTCGCTAAGGCACTCTACAACATAGAAACCCAAACGAGTAAAGTACACATATTAATTTATTACAAAAAGTCAAACTCGTTGAAGTATCCTCACAAAATACTTATTTTATCTGGGAAATATTCTGTACATTAGCTCAACCGACAAATATTCAAAATTCCGCTATTCGAGACCAATGTCATCAAAGGAAGGCACATATAAGCAACGTTGATGAAATACTATCACAAATATACCCAAACGCAAAGTTTGTAATGACTTATACCGAATCAACAAGTACTGGCTTGTGTGCACAACAAATTTACAAACAACTACAAATAACACTTACCAAAGCTCCAGCTCTTCATTCGGGCCAGCCGAACACACGCATAGCTCGATAATTGAACTCAATCGATGTCCAGCAAGAAACCCAAGGTCATGTTCTTCTTTTAGAGTGGGTATCAGACATTAAAGAACGCTTTCAACGAAACTGAGACAGAATTCCGAATAGGTATGCTAGCAAAATTTAGCAACCCTGTTTCACACGCTTATTCGGCTAAACATATTAACAAAAGCGAGTTTGCTTTGAACAATTCAGTAAATAGATCAAGTGGAATAACTCCAAGTTAGGCCCTCTTCGGAAATAATCCGAGAGAAGAAATAATAGATAAACTTGCTGAATACCTAGACTAGTACACTTCTGGCTCGGAGGGGAAGGACCCGACACCAGGTCACACTAAGAACATTTGATACGCCCGTCGAAGAGGCCAAATACACTGCTGTGGCTGAGCAACTATTAAAGAACCCTTCAGGGGGTCATTCCATAACTTACTATCTACATAGCCCCGTCGAGCCGAGAGATACCCAAAGCAATGCAACGCACCTCCGACGTAGAGCACCGAAAGGGAAATGTTCATGCGCTACCCCGTAAATCTCAAAAACATCCGAAGCAGATGACGCAGAAGAAATTAGCAATACCCTTTAAATGGCTACCAGAAGGATACCTAAGGTGAAGGATAATATAATTGAACACTCCCAGTACTCATCAAAAGACGGCAAATTGAACCGAAGAGCCTCCAAAGGCGAATACTCAGTACCGCTTAAGCTATATGTGCCCACGAAGCTGGAAGCAAGAATATTGTTAGATGCTCAAAAAATTATAATAGGGTGTGTAGCGTGCAGAATGAGAGGGAAGCTAAACCTAAAAAGGTGTTTTTGGCGCCTGGAATATCGACATTTGGCAGGAACATTTAGCAATCTAGAAAAGGGGCATTTCGCACAGGCGTACGAGAAACCCCAATCTTGTAGTTTGTTCAAAAACCAAGCGAAGAGAAAAGTCAAACCACCAAACAGGCTGAAAGAAATGCTCCTTATTCCAAGGAGCATACAAAAAGTGCAATAAGTGAAAGTCATACAGCTAAACCTTACGCTGCTTAATAACTGCTTAAACAGACGGTATGAAAACATAGACAGCGCAACATGGGTTGCATTATAAAGAAAACCGCCATATGGTCCTGAGGAAGCAAGGCTTTCCAATAAAAGTCGCTATTAGAAAAGGCCTGTTCCACCGAGCAAAGCTCTATGGAATCAACTTCTATAGCTGCTAAATACCATAGGTTTTTTTTTAATGATATTGCGTTGTCTAGTAAGTGAAGTCTTGACAACACGAATAACGTGGTAGCAAGTGAATTTAATGCATGGACATTTTAATGAAGCAGTGTCTGTACAAATAAACGAAGGGACGCTTTGCTCAAGGCTTTTTCATCGCTTGAGGTGGTGCTATTAAACACTGGAAATATAAACACATTCAAAAAGAATGGTCGAGGCTTTGTGGTCGACATCACGCTTGCCAGCAGCCCGACGGAGCAAAAAAGAAGCTAGGAAGTGTCTTATATACTTATATATAGGCGTAGTAATCGCCTGGCCCTTATGATGGAGACCGGAAGCTTCCGGAGTCAAAAATACATACACAACGGGAATGCGCAGACTTCGGGTAGAAGCCGAAACTTTTGACGAAGATCTCTTCTGCCTTCTGCTAGATGAGAGTCTAGCAAATGTGGGAGACACGGAACGACAGGCAGAGATATTGGTGAGACACCATCAAAGCATTCGAAGCCGTTATGTGCAGGGAAAAGAAGGGCACTTACAGAGAGTACTACAATATAAACATACTAGGTAGAATGGAGAGATTGACAGCTTAAGAAATGAATGAAAGAAAGTCAGGCGGATGTGTGAGAGAAGATAGAGATCGCTGAAGTACATAAACCCGCCCGAGTGTTTTAAAAGCAAACAACATCACCTTCAGAAAGAAATTAATAGAAGCAAACTCACCTGATAGAAAGTTATGGGTTGATGCTTACAAAATGGTAATGAAAAAGATCAAAGCTAATAAAGGCAAAGCATTGTCCTGTCCCACACTATTGGAAAACGTAGTGGAAACCTTTTTCCCAGTACAAATGAACGGACGATTAGTCCCAGAAAATACGAGCAGCAGAAAGGGTCTAGATGGAATCCCCACTAAAGCGTTAAGAATTGCTCTCAACATCGAAACGAGTCCTTTTTCAGCAAAAATGGAAAAAATTTCGACTGGTTTTTATGTAGAAGCGAAAAGAGCGAGACTCGGACTCAATACTCTCCTAAAACCAATATGGATTCCGTAAGCAGAGATCAACCATTGATGGGAGTAGCCAATGGATATAGAGGGAATGAGATGGAAGTATGTCACACAAGAATACTGCGTGGTGGTTACGTTTGACTTTAAAAGAGAATGCCCGGCTACTTGCTGAAAGATATTTCGAGAGTTGTCGAATAGACTGTACTATATGACACCGAAGATAGACCTAAAGAGTACAGGGGTACCGCAGGGTTCAGTACCAGGGCTTCTGCTGTGGAACGTACATTATGACGGAGTGCTACGACTCCCCCGTCAGCCGGTTCTACGCACCAGAGTTGACCCGGTTTTTATCCGACCAAGAACTAACTCCGTTTAGGTCATTTTAGTATTAAGTCATCAATGGAGCAACACTTCGCAGCAGGCCTGTTCCAAATCCCACTTTGGGTAACTCCCCCAGGCCTCCACGGCCCAACGGAGCTCCCCGCGGCATGACTCCTAACCTTTTTTACCCAACCCTCCCTCATCCCCATCCAGCTCCACCTCCCGTGCGGAGGCTAATCAGCAGCTCCTAGTACCTCGCACAGTCTGTCCAGTGTGGCAGACCATAGTACGGCGGAATATGACATCAGTCTTATGCAACTCATACACTGGCTGGTGCCACTTTCGGTCGAGCTCTGGTCTGCGCACCACTCGTGAGTGGAGTAATGCATTCGTTGCCTCTTAGGAGTCTGCCTCCGCTTGTAAATACTACACAGACGTCAACCACCACCAATATGCGGCAATCACCACAGCGAGTTACACAGCTGCAAAAATCAAGACCCATGCACAACTCCTTCACCCTCCGTGTTACGATCGTTCCCCCGAGACCATTCAGACTTATACAATTTAACTGCAATGGACTCCAAGGAAAGATCGACGAGATAGTCGACTTTATGAGCCGGGGGCACCTGCTAATAGCTGCGATGCAAGAAACAAAACTGAGCGCCCGCTCAGATCTTCTGAGATCATCGAGGAAGCTTGGCCTTAATTTTACATAACAGCGTGCGATATCGACCGCAGGGATATTACCCTAGAATGTCAGGGCATAGCTATCCGGTCAGGCGGTGTCGAGCTCGAAATATTTAATATATACATTCCTCCCGTTACAAGTTGCCCAAATGTATACCGTCCTGATATATGTGCGCTACTCAGAGGCAAAATCAGTTTGGTTTTGGATGACTTTAAGGCGCATCACGATCTTTGGCACAGATAGACGATTCGACATTCTGCACAATGAACGACGAAGCCCCTACCAGGATTGTGGGCAACTGCCATAGCTCGCCAGATATAACAATAGCTAGCGCTGGTCTGATAAACTGCATAGATTGACGACCTATGCTGACATTCCCATCATACCATTTGTTCATAGTCATGGACCACCGGACATTTGTTAACTTCAACAAAGCTAACTGGCCCGGCTTTACGGAATTTACTGAGAACGCCTTCAGTACTCTCCCCACTCCCACCAACGTCCTAACCGCAGAAAAGACATTCCGGAAAATTGTCGTGTCTGCTGCCGCCCGCTTCATACATGCAGGTCGTATTGCGAAAATCCGTCCTCATTTCCTCACCGAAGCGCAGGTTTTAGCGACAAGGCGCGACACGCTACGCCTACGAACAAGGTCAACATCCACCAGCGGAACAAGCACTTAAGGTCCTGCAATCTCTCCTCTGGGGTAACCAAGCTCTGGGCTACAGTCAAATCGATGTCTAATCCGACGAGACGTGATGATTGGTTGGAAATTTAATTCGGACAAAACGAAAAGACGAGTAACCCGCCATCTGCAAAAATTGCCAAATACCAGCGCGACGCTTGATTTCTCCAGGGAAGAAGTTCAGGGGGTTATCGGGAAGGCAAAAGCCTCCAAATGCATCGGCCCCGACGGAATAAGCATGCTGATGTTAAAACATTTGGGTCCAGTGGGAGCAGACTATCTCATCAAGGTTCTCAACTGGGTAGAGTGGTCCTGCTACTAAAGCTGGGAAAACCCGCAAATAAAGGAGAATCTTATCGTCCGATATCTCTCCTTTACCCAGTAGCGAAGACAATTGAGGCCTTGCTGCTCCCGTCTCTTATATATGAGCACAGCCACATATCAGCATGGCTTCCGGAAAGTGCACAGCACCACAACTGCACTCAACGCCATAAACACTCAGATAATTCATGGCCTTAACCAAAATCGACCCTCTGCACGAACTGTTCTAGTAGCACTGGACCTTTCGAATGCTTTCGAAAAACAAAGAAACGCTGAAGGCAACGTGGCAATTGGCCGGCCGGTCGTAAACTATGCTGCGTCGATTTGGACGGCGGGGACCAGCGAGACTCAGTTGAAGAAGCTCCAGACTTGCCAGAACACCGCCCTTCGGACCGTGACGGGAAACCTCCTGATGGCGCCGGAGCATCACTTACACAGTGAAACATCTATGCTCTCAGTTAAGGAGTATAATGTTATGCTGTGTAAGCAATATCTGATGGGATGCTACCGTAGGGATCATTCCAACAGACATTTATTGGAAGCCGAACCACCACCTAGGTACATCAGGAAGGGAGTACTTGACTACCGGGATGACGTACAGATAAGACCCGCTGAACAGGACGGCGTACAGACAGGCCATCAACACCATTCACCGAGAGTCCATTAACCCCTTCGTGAACTGTCTTCCCGTGAATGGTGTTCTCGGAGTCCAATCACAACCCATTGCAGAGCAAGAGCTCGAGCTGCCTCCTGAGACCCGCGTAACCCTAGCACAATTAAGATCTGGATACTGTAGTAGGCTTAACTTCTACCAATCCAGACTCGACCCTGACATACCCAAGACATGTCCCGCATGCAACGAATCACCGCACGACACTAACCACCTCTTAGCATCCCCCTCTCCCTTTGGTCCGAGCCCGTTGAAACAGCACGTTTTCGCTACAACAACAACAACGGAGTGCTGCGATTTCAACCACTAAAGGTTTTTTTTTTAATTTGGTTACGACCCTTTAGGTAAGGAATCTTCTAGATACGAGCAACCCGTACTACCTGCATGCCCGGTTTTCCTCCTGGCATGTACGGACTAAACCCAACCTCCTTCGTACGCTGGGCCTGTGAGACCCCCGTTGGACTATCAATTTCGATATTACTCCACGGGGCAGGCACTGGACGTTACTCTGTCCGGTCACTCAACGTGCGTCGTCCATGTATGTTTTTCAGACAAGATTACCTTCAACAGACTTTCTGGGGTCGATAAGGCTCTTATACAATGTTTTAGCTGCTTGCGCATTTTCCATCTCATCATGACAATGCAAACAGTAAAGATGGTCTGCATACGTATACTTATGCTAGTATTGTCGGAAGCAGCCGTGCCCGGTGAGGAACTGGGTGCGGTAATAATTACTTTCGCCGTTCTGTCTTTCCATCCATTTGAGTACACTTGGAATCAGCATCTTCGTTCATTTTCCTTTCGGAGACGAGTATACCTTTGTTGCCACTCATTTATGCTCTGTTGCATTATTTTTTTATGATTACGTGATATGTCGTCAGTAGCTATATCAGCAGCGTAGCCAGCGATAGAAACGCCATCCGGTTTACTTATTTTAAAAATGCAATCGTACATTAGGTTCTACAGGAGTGGACCCCAGCACCGACCCTTGTGGCACACCTCCTCTTATTTTATGCTTCAGCATAGCCTTGAGCTGTTTTAGTGAATGATATGATATTCACTAAAATAGCTCATAATTATGCGTATTAGATAGTCCGGTATATTCATGTTTTTGTTGCTATTACTATTACATCCTTGTTAGCAGAGTTGAAAGCATTTTTCTCATCTAACGCAACTATGGCGCAGAATTGATTGCAGCCTTCGAACCATCTTTTGCCTTCAAGGGCTTTACGGGCAATATCGCAGACAGCAGCTACGGAATCTATTGTTGAACGCTCTTTACGGAAACCGTATTACCGATTCGAGAGGCCGTGATCACCTTCCGTAATCTCTTGGAGTCGAGCGCATAGGACTGCCTCGAATAACTTACCTGAAGTGTCTAATATGCACAGAGGCCTGTGTGATGACGGCTCTTCTAGGGGTGTGTTTGTTACATTTAGGTAGCAGGACTAGTCGCTGTCACTTCCATTTTTTTGAGAAAATACCTTCTTCGACATACTTCGTGTATAATTCACTGAAAAGTTCTGGTCGTTTCTTAACAATTCGGCAGACAAGGCCTGCAGATTTTGTTCGTCTTAATCTTTGCTACTGCTGCAAGTACTTCGGCGTTACTAATCTGTGGATTTTCGGCAACCTCGACTAACACTTCGTGTGATGCACTGTATTCATAGCGCATCGGAAAAAGTTCCGTGACTATCTGCTTCATTATTCGGCGACTCATTGGTTGCTTAGCATTCCTTACTTTCAATTTTTTTGGAACTATGTTGTATCCACTATCCCAAGGCCTATCATCGTTCTTTTATCAGCTCCTGAAATGTTTCACGCTTGATTTTTTGGATTGCCTTTTTTAATTCATGACGCTTAATTTTATATGCCGTTTGAAGACGTAGGTGATCAGGTTTACTTCTTGCCCTTTGTCTTTGGTATAGACGCCGCTGCTTGAGATATTTTGCGCGTAGCTCCGCTATTTCTTGGCACCACCAGTAGACTGGGGTTCTTCCAAAGTGGTCACTGTATGTGAAATCATCTAGGACTTCCCATTGAATTAAATTTAATAACGCGGTACAACAGAAAGTAAGATGAATTGTCGATGCAGCGTTACCTTCTTGGTAGACCATACTGTTTAGACTGTTTATGCTCAGTGAAGTCCTGTGGCCAGCAGCAGTTGTGTTAAGCACCACCTGTCAGTAAGTATAAAATTAAATGGATACGATCCCAGAATAAGAAAACGATTTCTGCGAATACAAAGAGTATGAAAGTTACGATGCAGGGCGTTAAAAGGCCAGTGCCGATGGTTTAAGGGGGTGAGCAAGCACGCGCCGTTGCTATCCAATGACTGCGATGATACGGTGATGGCACACTTAACTTAAGCGAAGGTCAAAGTTAGCTCGGACACCAGAAAAGACACTTTCTATAGGAATATCTGAACGAGCACGATCATATCCGCCCTTGCTTCAACTAGGAAGTACGCCAACAGAAGAAATAGTGCAAACTGTTATGGACTAGAGTTCAAATGTGAGGCAACGCATACAGCACACAAAAACCAAGATCATTCCAAAAACGCATTTACGTTCAGTACACCAAGCGCTAAAACAACAGCGCTAAAACAACAGATATAAGAAGAAGGAACGGTGATATTAGGTACATTTTTAAACAAAATACCTACACAAACACAAAAACTACAAACACGAAATTTAGACAGTAGCGGCGTTGTTCAACTCCTCCAATGTCAGGGTTTCAGCATAAACTTATCATATCCTATTGCATCAACAAATCAATAGTTTAACACAACACCGTAACAACAACACACATGACAGTAGTAACATAAGACATATGTATATATGTACATGTATGCATATGTAATAACCGATTAACAAGTAAAACATGAAGCACGTACAAAACTAACTTTCCGTAGTCAGGACATTTGTATAAAAGGTTAACCGAGGACAGGAGACGACTGTTGTAGTGACAGTTAGCTTTTGTACAAATAGGTGAGATTCTAATCCCTCTCCCATTTTACGATAAAACAAGCAATTTTAATCGGTGATGTGTTACTCCCTCTCTGCTTTTAATTATATATTTTTATTTGGAAGTGGAGAGGATCTACTCCCCCTCTTTTAAGGTATTTGCGAGGGCCTACTCCTCTGACTTTGGGATCCGTACATAGACGGACGTGTGCGACAAATATAAAAAATAACCCTAAATCTATTCATTTTTTGTGAATGGCCGGCGTTGGTCATAGCATCTGCTGGATAAGTGTGATTCAAATATATTGTGGAACATGTTGGGTAATTTCACATATTTCGACTGCTTAATTTTATTAATCAGTCATTTTGCTATTTTATTAGTTATACGATATATTTCAATTGTGCCATATTTTTCAACATCAATCTAATGAGTAAAGATTATATCATTTTCACGCAGAAAAGGAAAAGTTTTCGATTTGAAAAAGTTTAAGGAAGTAAGGAAACTGACTGATTCCATGATCTTTTTTCGGTAGGGGTTATGACCAATTTTTTTCTATTTAACGCAATTTATTGAATGGTAAACACTTCAAAATTTTATATAAATAAATATTTAGCACGTCTTGATTTTTGTGCGGCAAGGTCGTTAATAATTTTTTTAGTATCCAAATGAAATCTGCGGTGAAAACTCTTTAAGGCTAATCCATTTAATCTTTCTTGCAGTACACGTATTAACAGGCAATGTATGACAAAAATTTTGTTTAGTACTCATTTAATGCTCCTAGTGCAATTGTAGATGAATACAGGATTTTCTGTTTCCATGAAGAAAATTCTGTGACAATCGTTTGTGTGTCAGTATTTTTGAATATACATATTCTACTCGTTGAAGTCAGAGTCGTTAAAATACACATCGTCCATTATACATTTATAGGAAAGAAAATATGAAAGTTTTGAGATGGTGATTTTAGAACTTACGCTTAAGAAGTACGGTCGCTGGTAGAAAAATGTTCGAAAATTTTCTATCGATATTTGTTCTAAGATCATCAATAATTAGTAAACCGGATTCAATATGCTTAATAGTACAGCTTTACAAAATGGTAACGTGAGCTCGAATATTGCTGTGCCGTAAAAAGGCGTTCAACAAGCTCGCCGCATATAAGAGATTTTAAAAAACCATTTCCGTTCCATGAAACTTCAATGTCAAATACACACACCCACTTTTCAAGAGCCTCAATGATTGGAGTATACATCTCTTTAAATCTATGTAAGCCATCAATGTTTTCAACACAAGTAGCACATTAATATCAATTTACTTGATTTTGCACAAGGTGATAATTCCTTAATATTTATAGTAAATACCAGAGTCCTTTGGCTTTTAAAAGAAAAAAAAACGTCCTACGGCTTTAACCACACCCGCGCAGTTCCGAATATTGGAGACGTCACAAGCATGTTCAAGAGCGAAGTTTAATGAATGTGAGCAACAGTGTGTATATATAACGCTGAACGTTTTTTTTTTCCAAATTGATGCTTGAACACCATTAAATCTTCCTTTCATTGCTGCAGCTCCATATTTTCCATTAATCAATGAGCTTATGATAGACAAGCAAAGAAAGTACCATGCAAAGTGTCAATAATCATTTCCGCGTTGTGACCGCCCTTTTAAAGAAAAAAAAACTATCTAGAAGCTCTCACGAACAATATATTTCGCAGAGTGGTCGTTACCAACATTAGATTCAGTTATTGACATTAGCTGAGTTTGCGAGACATCTGTTATTTCGTCTACTAAGAAATAAAAACATATTCCGTCATTAACTCTTTCCACAATTTTTTTCGCCGCAATCTCTCTACCAATTCGTTGTGTATTGAGGGCTCAAAAAGGTTGAATTTTTAGATCATGTTATACTACAAAATCAAGTTTGATATTTCCATCCTCACTTTCCATATGCATACGCAAGATTACCCAGAAATTAACATCATTACTATCAGTGGCTTCACTGATATCATAATCCTTAGTTACCTCAGTTCTGATATTTTATACCAAAGTTAAGTAACAAATTTCTAAATAAGCATCTCTCCTAAAAGGCTTTCGAATTTTACTTAAAACTTTCGTTCGAATTGAGAACGTTCATTTATTACTCAATAAATAACAATTCACTTCACTATTTACAATCAATTATTTTACAACTTTCACAGTGTACTATTTTTTCTTTACAGTAGTGTTATCACCAACGAGATTGCTTTATAACTAACCTCTCAGCCGTTGTACTTCGCCCTTATATACTAAACCGGCTGCTCGCATTAGCGCCGGTTGCTCGTGATGACGAACATTCTCGATTACTACTCTAGAAAATGTCAGTTATCGGCCTCTCTCTTTCATCTGTCACTTGTTTCGCATTTTTTCCACAATACTCATCGATTTCTCGATACATCACTATACAAATGATCTTGATATGCTTCAGTTATCTGACTATCCCTTTCATCTGACATTTGGGCTTGGCATTTTCAGCACAGTATTAATCTGTATTTGTAATAATTTGAATTAATGCACCAGCGTTTAAGCTGTATATCACTAATCATCTAGATGGTAAAACTCATGGTGGTACAGCTCATGGCTGGTACAGCTTCACTCGTTTTCTACAAACAGACAGCAGCCAACTTCAAACGCTATTATACTATATATATTATATATATCGATTATATCGATGATCACTCCACTTGAATGAATGAATTGAAAGTCGGAATATATTTTGACTTACGACATTAGGAACTAACTGGCTAAATGTAAAATTGATTACAGTATTGAAAACGATATTTATTAGTATGCTAGCATCAGCAGCAACTATTGGCGTAGATAGCGCTTGCGCAATTATAGGTAGGTAGGTAGGAGTGCTGACCAAAGGTCTAAGCCTCGGTCCCAATTTGCGCTGGGAGCGCCATTTAGTGTTCACAATGAAACTATTTATGTCCGATATGCATTTTGTGGACAGCCATTCAAAGTTTGATGTCTGATGTATCCCAAGTGTTTTGTGTCGACTTTGCGAGAGAGCTGGACATTCGCAGAGAAAGTGGATTATTGTTTCATGTTTTTTTTCTAAATAATATTATATCCGCTTCAGGCATGCTCCGGTCTTGGCCAACTCATCAGTCTCGATGCCGAAAATTTTCCTATGGCTGGGAATCACTATAATGGAGATGGTCAGTTGACCTACCACGGAGCTCAGAGTCTCCTTGAAATTGTTGACGACGCCTGAGTTTTTCTTAGGCGATGATAACGCAAGTAATACTGCCTGACTATCAGAGTATATAGCTACCTTCTGTCACCCATCGAAATTATTCATTGGCGCTCTATAAGCCTTTTGATTGCTAGTACCTCCACTTGAAAGATGCTAGCCGAATTAGGTAGACGTAAAGGTAGGGAAGTTTTGAGATCTCTTTCACAAAACCCTCCTCTCCATTCTCGTCTAGAGGGTATCCTAAGCTGGAACCATCTATTGAAATATAACCTTTGGGGGATATAGGCCGATTTATTTAATGGTGTTATGAGCTGGTTTCATATTTTACTCTGTCCAAATCGTTGTTGGTTCCAGCAACCCCAATCCCTAATCCTAACGGCGGTATCCGCAGGCACTTTACGAATGAATATGTCTATGGGCAATTGATACAAGATCATGTTAAACATGTTTAAATCTCACTCACTGATTGTGGAGGGAAACAGCCCTGATGCTATCATCACTAGGTCATCTCCGTAAGCTACTACTTTTACTCCACCTCCGTTAAGTTCAAGTAGGATTTCGTTCAGCGCCACCACCCATAAAAATGGGGATAATTTCCCTCTGCTGACGGGGTTCGCTTCGCTAAGCCACTGGATGCTATAATTGTTCGTTTATGCCAACCTTTGATAAGGAATCAATGGTGTTGCCTATTTCGATGCTATTAAAAGCTTTCTCTATATTTATGTATGTCCATGGAGGCGATTTCATCCTTTTAAGAACCGTCAGAGGTGTAGATTGCCGGAAAGAATTGGTCAAGAATTTCTCAAGCATGCCCACGACCCTATATAGTTGTTATGTGTTTGTAATTTCTGTACCTGAGTTTTTTATTGATAAATCTCTTGTTGCTTATCTTATAAACCTATCCCATGATGTTCTTACTGGGTTCCGAAATTTACGAAAATTGTTGAATTTGTCGCGAATGCTAAAGAGTATGAAACAGCTTTTCGACTTAGGTGGCCTTTCGGACACCCTCCAGTCATCAACGGCTAGACTGTTGCTCTCGGCCGCCAGCATTAAATCCAGAACCTCCTCCAAACCCAAGAACCTGTCTGAGATTGGGAATATAAATGTAGGCTCCTACCCCTTATTATATATGGTTAGATTTCTATTTAATTTATTTTGTTGGAAAGACTCATCTCTGGCATTTGTTTATGAGCTGCACACATCTAAGGCTGTTGGTTTTCTATATTTATCACCACCTTCCTCAGTAACTTACTGGCGTCATCGACCTCTTCTGTATTGTCTTCGTCAACCGTTTTGTCGCCTTGGAAGACTTTTACTCTAGCTTTACGAACTCCAAAACTGATTTTGTTTTCAGCTTTTAGTAAGATCTCTATCGATTCCTCGTAAATGGCAACCAAGATTGGTCCCATCATTTATGATTTGTCAGTCATCTATACTGGGTATGGATTTATTCTGCAGCTTATCGCCCCGTAGGGGTTTTTTGCCCGGCTCTTCGAGTGGAGGCAGCCAAATTCGCGTACCTTGGGATATCCTTTGCGGGTATCAGCCTCAATTTGAGTCCGATACAAGCGTCATTAATTTTCTCGACGCTTTCCCTAAGAAACTCCATTGAGGCCTGGCCCGCGCATTTAATGGCTCTGTATCCCAAAACTAAACTGCAGAACTTGTCGTCGATGCGCAATTATAGCCGAAGCAATAATTGCACGCCACTCGTTTCTTCTTCAATTGGAAATGCCAAACGAAACCAGGTCATTCTGAACTTTATCTTTCTAACGGAGTAGATGACTCAGTTGTCGACATCGTCCACGTTTCTGCACCAAACAGCAGGACGAGAACAATGAGCGACTTGTAGAGTTTGGTTCTGATTCATTGAGATAGGACTTCATATTTCAATGGACTACTCAGGCCAAAGTAGCACCTGTTTACAAGAGTGATTCTGGGTTGGGTGCCAGTTAGAAGCGAGAATGTAAAGTTTACCGTTCGCCTGATGCAAAACTCCATTTAAGATGCCAGAAAAAAACTGGCAGTAAGATATGAAGAAAAAAATATAAAGCAATCTTTGTTCCCAAAGCTTCCACTAAACAATCCCTTTGGGAAGCTAGTAAAAGTTTTAAGCCACCATTAAATATTGAAACACGGTTGAGACTACATAACGGTTTTTGGACGAAAAAAAACAGCGTCTTTCAGAACGCGTCAGTAAGGTATTCCACAAATACTGCTTCAGATAATGGACCCTTGTTTGGGTTCAGATATTCTGACCTACCCCGGAAATGTCATTGACGGATTAGAAACTTTACAGAGACGATTCTTGAATGAATATTATATATATTTAAATGAACCACTGAAGCGATTTTTGGCCGAGATCCCCTCCAAATTGTGGTTTTGCGTCTAATATTTTTATTTCCGAACGGCCGATGAATTTTTATGAGGAGCTTTTTATTTAATTTTTGAAACACACTCGGAGGGCTCCTTGCCAAGGGGCGACCGCAGTTGAATATTGGTCGAACCAGGGCTCGAACCCTGGCCTTCTGTGTCAGTACGCAATGCTTACCACTTGGCTATCGCGGTCATTAAACTGGAAGTTGTGTGCATTAATTCAAATTATTTCAGAAAAAGGTTAATATTGTGCTGAATTTTCAGATGAAAGAGAGAGGCCGATAACTGGCATTTTCTAGAGTGGTAATCGAGAATGTTCGTCATCACGAGCAACCGGCGCTATTGCGAGCAACCGGTTTAGTATATAAGGGCGAAGTACAACTACTGAGAGGTCAGTTATAAAGCAATCTCGTTGATGATAACACTACTGTAAAGTAAAAATAGTACACTGTGAAAAATGTAAAATAATTGATTGTAGGTAGTGAAGCGAATTGTTATTTATTGAGTAATAAATGAACGTTCAGTAAATTCTTTATAAATAAGACACTGCAAGCATGATTGGCGACTTATATTTAGCAATCCAGTGTTCGAACTCGAAGGATTTTGTAAATCATCGAGGTTGATATAGAAAAATCATAACAGTATATAATAACGGCGGGAGGCACTTCAATAAGACTAGTTCATTAGTGGCAATACTAGATATCAGGTGGGTAGCGAACACATTGGTTAAGTTACGAAAATCGGTACAAAACGTACATACATTGTAACTACTACTTGAAAAATGAACCGTTCGATATACTAAGTATACATTTGTAGCCTGACGCTATAGCAACCCAATCCTTAACTGGTTCCTTAACATTTTTCATAATTTCCATTTAATGATTCAGTTTGTGTTGGAAAAAGAAAAAATTCGTGAAAAACAACAAAGTTTATTTTCATTTGATTTTAACAAGCTAAAGATTAATAACTACAGCATTTAAAGTGGAATTGTAAAAGGACTGCCAGTTGCACACCGTAGTAAGTGAAGTTAGCAAAAAACTTCCTTTACAAAATTCCAAGACATGGAATATAAATATAACAAAGATTGATAGGGTTTTGAGATCGCAGGTTCAGAATAATAAGAAACTGCAGCTTTGAACGAATCCGTGAACACCAGATAGAGCTTTTAATTTTATTCGAACAGGCAAACGAAATCTAAAGTTTTTACTGTAATGCCTGTTTTTTCTTTTCAAGGGAGCACGTCTGTTCTTTCTTGAACTGGATATATCATTACATTATGGGATAAAACTATTCCCCGTTCCTTAAGAAGCAAAAAAAAAATCGGAATAATAACAATCACGGATAAGTCCGTAATTATAGATCCATTCAATTCATTCCATTCGTTATGAGTAACAAATGAATCCCGAAACCAACGGACAACACACTGGAATTGCGAAGAAAACGACAAGAGCTTTTACATTTATCACGTTCATCGGTGGACATCTAGTCCGAAATGACTGCTCAGGACATCGCAAGACTTAAGGCAGAAGTTGCTGCCCACAACACTAAACGACAACCAACAAAGCCTTAATTCCTAGAAAACAATGTAAAAATCAGCGTCACAGTCGTAGACCAATACCAGATTGTTCACCAAACATCACACAATATTCGCAAATAAACTTCGGAAATATTCAAGACACTATCAAATTTTACAGGCGATATAAACAATTACAATTCTTGAGAAAACGTGCCTGGACATACATGGAAAATATCAAAGATTTTGCCACAACACCCACATACTACGCAGCACTCTCAACTGTGCATTCAAAAATTCAAGGAGGCACCGCTGATATCTTAATGAACCACGGAACTAAATTGAATTTCTACTCAATAATTAACTGTCTCGATTATACTTATGCGGACTAGAGAGTTCTATATGTGTTCCTGGGAGATATGAAAGGAATAAAACAAGTGGAAGGCAGTGTTCCATTATAAAATCAGCAGGTTACTAAATCTTGCACTCACTAAGGTCGAGATGAAGAACTCAGGAAATCCCTCAGCTCTGCAAGAATATGCGGTCTAAACAGCAAATATACTAGCGGCACCATCTAAAATCACAACAAGAGAAACCACCTACGCTATAGCAGCTCGATATACACCATACAATACACCACATCATGAACTTCCAACAAGCAGAAGATATTACAAGGAACCAAAAAGGTACAGACCTAATCCAATATGCACAAACTACACGCAGCCAACAGCACCAACTCATGGATGTAGATCAGTCACATCAATTCATGAGATCTACAAACTACAACAGCAATCAACAGAGTTATGACCGTCAAATAATCTATTTCGTGGAAATCCACAGAAGAAAGACCTAACTCCTTCATCCCGCAACGTACAAAAGAAGGTATAAGGTGTATACCAAACACACGACGAAGAATTACAATCGCTTGAACCAGAATATAACGACGATGAAAACGAGACGAGCAGCATTTTTTTAGGCGTATGAATGATTTGCCATGCCGCAACGCACTGAAGGGATACAGGCAAACTTATAAACACCCTGATCGATACTGGAGCCACAAACAACTATATTAGACTAAATGTAATATCGGTAAGTCTATTCCAATAAAAGTAAAAACTCTCCCACTCAAACTTTTCACAAAATAACCAAAATAATATAATAATATTGTCAGAACTGTGAGTTCATGTTTATGAAACAGATGCATTAGAATAATTTAATATGCTTCTGGGTGAACATCGACTTAGAAAAATCAAAGCAGAGATCAACATTTTCGAATACAAGCTCAGTTTAAAAAAAGCGCCAAGAAAAAAGAAAATTTGTACAAAATTAGGAGGATGTGGCCATGTGTAGAAGTTCCTGCAAGTGTGGAAAGCTTCTGATTGCCATACACCTGGGCGTGACCAGAAACGATCCTCTTACATATGGTTCAAACAGCTCACGACTTCCGGTCTTAGACCTAGTATCCTCTGGGTAGCTAACAAACATCCGTTTGGAGGCGAGCTATAGTAAGAAGGCAAATCCACTGCGGTTGTGCGTAGGGTTTGGAACCCACCACATAAGAACTATACTCCAATGAAATATCAGCAAATGCCTCGGATGAGAGATCCCCCTTTTGATGACGACCTCTGCAAATGTTTAAAGGATCACGATTTAAAGGCATGCACCTGGAATGTCCGACCCCTTAATTGGGAAGGCGCCGCTGTCCAGCTAGTCGATGTCCTCGTAAGACTAAAGGCTGACATCACCGCCGTCCAAGAAATGCGATGGACGGGACAAGGACGGAAGAAGGTGGGTCCTTCTGAAATCGACTACAGCGGCCATTTAAAGGAGCGCGAATTTGGTGTTGGGTTTGTGGTGGAAGAGAGACTCCGTCGCCGAGTCCTGGCATTAACCCCGGTGGATGAACTTCTAGCATCAAAGTGAAATTATTCAACATATCTTTAATTCGCACCATCGCCCGACAGAAGAGAAAGATGATGTAACCAAAGATGCTTTCTATGAGAGCCTAGAACGCACTTATGAGCCCTACCCCAGCCCCGATGTTAATATGGTGCTAGGCGATTTCAACGCCAGGGTAGGCAAAGAAGATATTTTTGGCGCAACAATCGGAAAACTCAGCCTCTACGACGAAACATCCCCAAACGGACTGAGGCGGATTGACTCCGATGGGGCCCAAAATATGGTTGTCTGTAATATGAAAATTTATCAAGCCAGATCGGTCAACACGCAACCAAATCAATCATGGTGTGATAGGCGGAAGACACGTATCCAGTGTTCCAGACGTGCGTACGTTCCGAGGGCCAAATATCGACTCAGATCATTATCTTGTAGCAGCAAAAATATGCACCCGCACACACAAGGAAGGTTTGACGTCGAAAAGCTGCAATCACAGCAGACAGCCAGCAGGTTTTTTACTCGGCTTGCACACCCGCTCTCTGAGAGCACTCATCAGCAACTCGATATAAGGGAGCTGTGGAACGAAATAGAAATCTCCTTGCGTACCGCTGGAATATCGCTGGTGTTCAACAATACGAGAAAAACAGCTGGTACGATGAGAAATGTCGAACTGCAGTGGAGAAAGCAGACTGCCTACCTCATAACTTTGCGATCGACTACAACACGTGCGTTGTTGGATAGATACCGAGAGCTGGAGAGGCAGGGGAGACGCATTTGCAGACGAAAAATAAAGATGCCGAAATGCGTGAGTATGAAGAGCTTGAGAAGCTGGCCGACAAGGGTACTGCTCTAAAATTCTATGAGAAGATGCGTCGAATTACAGAATGTTTCAAGACCGGAGCAAACTCGTGTAGGGACCGTGGAGATTCGAATGTATAGAAGTGCCATCACCCGACTATGAAGAAGTTCAAAAAGCGATTGCTTGCTTAGAAAAAAGCGGCGGGAGCCGCTGGCTTACCGACGGAACTATTCAAATATGGCGGCACAGAACTGACAAGGAGCATGCATCAGCTTCTTTGCAGAATATTGTTGGACGAAAGGAAGCTAAGTGTGCTCTGCCCAATCCGAAAAAAGAGACCCCACGGTCTACGCAAATTATCGTGCGATAAGTATCCTTAATATCGCATACAAGGTCCTATCTAGCGTATTGTGTGAAAGACTATAGCCCACCGTCAACAAACTGAGCGGACGTTATCAGTGTGGCTTTAGACCTGGAAAATCCACCACTGACCAGATATTCACTATGTCCCAAATCCTGGAGAAGACCCGAGAGAAAAGAATTGAGACACACCACCTTTTAATTGATTTTAAAACTGCCTTCGACAGCACGGTAAGGAACTGCATCGGCGTATGCCGATGACAGTGATATAATTCGTCATAACACCGTAAGTTCTGCGTTCTCCAGGTTAGAAAAAGAAGCGAAGCGAATGGATTTTTAAGTGAACGAGGGCACGACGAAATATCTCCTGTCATCAAATAAACAGTCATTGCTCACGCGACTTGGCTCCCACGTCACTGTTGACAGTCACAACTTCGAAGTCGTAGATAATTTCGTCTATCTAGGAACCAGCATTTACAGCACCAACAATGCACCTTGAAATACAACGCAGAATCTCTCTTGCCAACAGGTGCTACTTTGGACTGAGTAGGCAATTGAAAAGTAAAGTCATCTCTCGACGAACCAAAACCAAACTCTACAAGTCGCTCATCATTCCAGTCCTGACATATGGCTCAGAATCCTGTCCTTTGTCCTTTGCGCGTTGGCAACGGCGAATACCGCAGGCGATGGAACGATGAGCTGTGCGAGCTATACGACGACATTGACATAGTTCAACGAATCAAGAGACAACGGCTACGCTGGCTAGGTCATGTCATCCGAATAGATGAAAGCGACCCGCTCTGAAAGTTTTCCCTGGAGTATCCGCTGGCGAAGGCAGAGGAAGAGGAAGACCTCCGCTCCGTTGGAAGTATCAGGTGAAGAAGAAGCTACTACTAGGACGAAATCCAAAGATCCCATTTGGACCAAGCAATATCCGTATCCTATTTCGGATAAAGAGTTCATCAACAAAGAAATTTATAAACTTTTCGAAAATAATATAATCCACCCCAGTAAAAGCCCGTACAGCTTACCCATTTGACAGGGAAAAACTTATCGTATACATCCACACAATTATAAAGGTACTTCACCAGGCCACCATGAAGATTTCAAATGAGAAATTAATTAAAAACAAAAGGACTATAGCTGATTCAATAATACAAGCTATTCAAGATTTTCCTATTCCGACAACGATGGAGGAACTCAGATCCTTCCTAGGCCCTACGAGTTGTAAAATTCGTATAGAACTTTTCAGGTAAAGTCAAGCCACTTTCTACGTTCCTCAGAGGAAGGAACCTGCACTACAAGCACTGAACAATATAAAAGAAGAACTGCAAGCCAACGTTGAACTCTGTAACCAAAATTTAACGAACTTTTTGAATCAACCACAGATCCTAGCAATTATGCTATAGGAGCCGTATTATCCGAAAACCAATATCATTTATCCTTCAGCCAAACCGAACAGAACTACTCTATGAATGAGAAAGGGTTACTAACCATTGTGTGGTCACTACAGAAACTTTGAAACTACTTATACGGTATAATAATTTACACTGGCCACCAATCTTTGATCTTCTCCATATCAGAAAAACCGCCAATATAAAATTAAAAAACTGGAAAAATTTCTTGCTATACAAAAAATCTTTCTTACAAACCCTGACATCAGAACGTTGTTGCAGATGCGATCTATCGAGTGAAACAACCCTTAAACTGCTTTAAAAATCAAATCCTTTAGTAGCAGTGTAAGTGAAAACCCCGGAGATGGCGATCCCGAAACCCCAATCGAATGTATAGAAGTGCCATCACCCGACTATGAAGAAGTTCAAAAAGCGATTGCTTGCTTAGAAAAAAGCGGCGGGAGCCGCTGGCTTACCGACGGAACTATTCAAATATGGCGGCACAGAACTGACAAGGAGCATGCACCAGCTTCTTTGCAGAATATTGTTGGACGAAAGGAAGCTAAGTGTGCTCTGCCCAATCCGAAAAAAGAGACCCCACGGTCTACGCAAATTATCGTGCGATAAGTATCCTTAATATCGCATACAAGGTCCTATCTAGCGTATTGTGTGAAAGACTATAGCCCACCGTCAACAAACTGAGCGGACGTTATCAGTGTGGCTTTAGACCTGGAAAATCCACCACTGACCAGATATTCACTATGTCCCAAATCCTGGAGAAGACCCGAGAGAAAAGAATTGAGACACACCACCTTTTAATTGATTTTAAAACTGCCTTCGACAGCACGGTAAGGAACTGCATCGGCGTATGCCGATGACAGTGATATAATTCGTCATAACACCGTAAGTTCTGCGTTCTCCAGGTTAGAAAAAGAAGCGAAGCGAAAGGATTTTTTAGTGAACGAGGGCACGACGAAATATCTCCTGTCATCAAATAAACAGTCATCGCTCACGCGACTTGGCTCCCACGTCACTGTTGACAGTCACAACTTCAAAGTCGTAGATAATTTCGTCTATCTAGGAACCAGCATTTACAGCACCAACAATGCACCTTGAAATACAACGCAGAATCTCTCTTGCCAACAGGTGCTACTTTGGACTGAGTAGGCAATTGAAAAGTAAAGTCATCTCTCGACGAACCAAAACAAAACTCTACAAGTCGCTCATCATTCCAGTCCTGACATATGGCTCAGAATCCTGTCCTTTGTCCTTTGCGCGTTGGCAACGGCGAATACCGCAGGCGATGGAACGATGAGCTGTGCGAGCTATACGACGACATTGACATAGTTCAACGAATCAAGAGACAACGGCTACGCTGGCTAGGTCATGTCATCCGAATAGATGAAAGCGACCCGCTCTGAAAGTTTTCCCTGGAGTATCCGCTGGCGAAGGCAGAGGAAGAGGAAGACCTCCGCTCCGTTGGAAGTATCAGGTGAAGAAGAAGCTACTACTAGGACGAAATCCAAAGATCCCATTTGGACCAAGCAATATCCGTATCCTATTTCGGATAAAGAGTTCATCAACAAAGAAATTTATAAACTTTTCGAAAATAATATAATCCACCCCAGTAAAAGCCCGTACAGCTTACCCATTT
Source organism: Neoceratitis asiatica (assembly GCA_030068015.2). Classification (NCBI taxonomy): domain Eukaryota; kingdom Metazoa; phylum Arthropoda; class Insecta; order Diptera; family Tephritidae; genus Neoceratitis; species Neoceratitis asiatica. The sequence goes on along the minus strand of CM061530.1, from coordinate 13,674,738 downwards.
GACAGGGAAAAACTTATCGTATACATCCACACAGTTATAAAGGTACTTCACCAGGCCACCATGAAGATTTCAAATGAGAAATTAATTAAAAACAAAAGGACTATAGCTGATTCAATAATACAAGCTATTCAAGATTTTCCTATTCCGACAACGCTGGAGGAACTCAGATCCTTCCTAGGCCCTACGAGTTGTAAAATTCGTATAGAACTTTTCAGGTAAAGTCAAGCCACTTTCTACGTTCCTCAGAGGAAGGAACCTGCACTACAAGCACTGAACAATATAAAAGAAGAACTGCAAGCCAACGTTGAACTCTGTAACCAAAATTTAACGAACTTTTTGAATCAACCACAGATCCTAGCAATTATGCTATAGGAGCCGTATTATCCGCAAACCAATATCATTTATCCTTCAGCCAAACCGAACAGAACTACTCTATGAATGAGAAAGGGTTACTAACCATTGTGTGGTCACTACAGAAACTTTGAAACTACTTATACGGTATAATAATTTACACTGGCCACCAATCTTTGATCTTCTCCATATCAGAAAAACCCCCAATATAAAATTAAAAAACTGGAAAAATTTCTTGCTATACAAAAAATCTTTCTTACAAACCCTGACATCAGAACGTTGTCGCAGATGCGATCTATCGAGTGAAACAACCCTTAAACTGCTTTAAAAATCAAATCCTTTAGTAAAAAAAGAATTAGATGAGAACATCGTCGAATTATTCTCACAAAACATATTTTCTAACAGCCGTCATACGCTTTTTTTTAACATCAATAACGAATTGTTAGACAGATTAAAAATATAATTAAATCAAAGGTAACTAATGCTCTTCAAATAAACGAACGAATATTATTTCACGTCTAAAACTATATTACAAACATATTTCACATACTGTACATGTATCAATTGTACTAGCTCGAAAAATAGTTAACGATATCACCAATATCGAACAGCGCGATCATAGAAACTACAAAAATAATGCTCAGAAAATTTCACTCATATATTACCGGCCAAGCAAATACTTTATATAAGCAATAATATGTGTGTTATATATATTCAAAATTCTGCTATTTTAGACAAATACCAATAAAGAAAGATACATTCATGAAGTTCGTTACCATCGGAGAAATGCTAACGATTTCAATGATTCCGAATCATTGGCACCAATTACCAGCCGTTTACTCCCAGTGTTATTTGACTAATGATTTTAACATTGCAATGTCCTACGAGGGGATTCGAGCGGTGCACTGCTGCATTACCAATCATTGGTGAAATGACTAGTTCTGAAATTTTTAGATACTCGCTAATGCAAAATCACTCACTCACAAATCGAAAGAATAATCGAAGCTCTTGACTCCAAAGCAATAAGTGAAAACATTTTTGTATCAGAAGTCTATAATTAACTTCAATCTATAAAAAACACTATAAATTTTGTGAGAACTATCTAAATCTTCCAAAGTATGAATTAATAGGCCATGAAAAGTTGGATCTTCCACTAATTGGTGTATTAGTATATGCCAACATTCATATCTGTTACCTACAACAAGTAATTATAGCAATACACAAATATTCTATTTTTGAAACTAAAGCACATAAGCATAGTATAATTTAGACCCTAAGATCGCAATTTGAAATGATTATCAAAGAAAATCTAAGTGTAAAAAATTTATGAGTAATTTTGTTTGTAAATCGAAACTCTTTGACAACTGTACTATAAAAATAATTTAGAAAACGGAGATATCTTAACAGGTTACCAGCATACTTGGAGCAACATACATAAATCAGGTCCTTAGGAATCTACAAACATGGACAACTGTACATGTTACAACAATCAATATAGCGAAGGACTTTTCATCCTTTCTTCAAACGTAAACTACAACATACCAAAATTTTTAACACTTGAAAAGAACCCAGTACAGTTACACTCGTCATCATAATGGGATTCTTTATCTTAGTAGTCCTCACATTTGCCGATAATAAAAGAAAATAAAAGAATGCTTCAAAGCCAAAGGCGAATTAATGAACTGCATATAACAAATAGAAATTAACCGTCTTCAACATAAACTCGGCTGCTACGTGTAGCGAGGACGTTTCGTTTTAAGAAGGAGGGAGTTAACGACACAGCCTCACTTTCTCTACTTCTAATTATTCCAATACATGTACACTATGGTAAAACACGGTTTTCATGTAAACAATATCAAAACAATAAAACATGCTTTGAGATGTACTTATATTATCGGACATACACTAAAACAATAGAAGTTGTTTCGGAACGCATAAGAACAAAAGAAATGCACTCTCGATACAACAAACAATAATCAACCCAAATCTACACGCTCGTAAAGAGTAAACAGATTCGAAGATGTAGACTGATTGGCACGTATCTTTTCGTAGACCTTGATTTTTCCTTTAAATCATTTAGACTTTTGACCTGATGTAGAACTCTTTTGTTTCCTATGGAATTAGGTATCACCTCTATAAAATATTCGATAATATTGGCTTCCCACTTTCCATCATTACGTACAAGTATTCTCAGAGAACTTATCGTGAGCGCAATCAACGGTTCCTAATGGGCTTGATGTAGTATTTCAGATACGGTATATAAACTTTTCAAAGGTTGAATACGGAGTGCCTTAATACCGACCTGGACACACGAAGCTGGCTAGTCAATTGAATTCATCTAGATTGAAATTCCATTCAAAAACAAAATTTGATGAATGCGATTTACCTCTTTAAATGAGTTGGGAAAGAGTAATTTCAGTATTTTATAAAAAGAGCAGGGACTATATGTAAAAAGAGATGAAAATATTTACTGTCCTGTTTTATTTCATGAATTTATTTATTAATATACGTAAGTAACATTTAGCTATAACAACTAATTTCGCCAAATTTTTTTAAACATGCCTTTCTTTGAAAAGTGGCTCAGATAGTTATATTTTAATTTCACTCTTATTAAAAATCATTTTAGCATGATTTCACTCTAAATGTAACAGTGTAACGACTGCATGCAACGAACTTTTTTCGTTTGGTTTCTTATTGCTTTTACCGCTTCTTTTGCCACCGATGTTTTACACAAACACCGCTGCTGGAATTTAACGACAAAATTGGTGTATGTGAGTTCTTCGATGGCAAAAGCTTTTGCTCTTTTTATTGGCTCGGCTACCAACATCTAAAATTCCGGTCTGCATTCAATTCTTCCATATTGACGAAGGGAGTTAACCTGTGTTGACTCAGCGACTGCAGGATTTATATAAACTTAAGTTGGTAAATTGATATTCTAGGTTTAATGATTATTAAATATAGCTAACAATTCCTGTTGCTCAAAAATTGGGTTCATCGAGTTCGTTCCTGCAAAAGAAGTCGTGGAGGCCATTTGAATTATGTTATATTCAGAACTTAATTGTATCGATTGTACTTCACATTGAATACATAGCATTTGAATTTTCTTAACAATTAGTGTGTTTTTTAAAGGAAATAATAGCATTCCTATTGGAAACCCATATATATTCGTTTTGCAAATGGTTTTTTTTATTTATTGAATAAATTCGCAAATCGAAAACTCATGAACAAAAGAAACAAAAAACTCCGCTATTTCGCGTAACGAAAAGGTGCTTATTGTGTTCGGCCTGTGTTGTTAGTTCTTTCTTACTTTTCACTAAATTATTTAAATATTCCATTTCATTATTACATTTAAAGTAGACATTGCATTCTTAATAATGGGTCACACCAACAACAATACTTTGTTTTAAATTCCACTTCAAAAGCAATAATTTCACCAGCATACGTACATACTCGCGTAGAATTGTGTAATTGATTAATTGAAATTTAAGTAAATTACAAACGAGTTTAGATATATATTGTATTACAAATTACTTTGATTAATAAAAAGAATTTTTTAAATCCAAAAAGATAATTCATATTTTTGACTTCGACTTCGCGTCCAATTTGGACAAGTTAATTCCAACTTACCCAAAAATAAATCCCAAAAATAAATCAGATTACAGCAAAACAATTTTTTCGTTTTCTTGATTTTTTTTCCAGCTCATCAAGTTGTTTTTTTGTGTGGCTATTTCTAAAAGATTTTCGAAAGCATTCAAATTTGGTTTTCATTTTGCCGAATAAATTAACTAATGTCGACTTACCAACAGTTAGCAGACTCACTTTCCACCAATTTCATGGATTTCGCATTAAATAAGCACAATAAATTTACCTTCGAAATTCAAAAATATTAACTAAAGGAACATTGGGCGAGAGTTAAGAGTACTTATAGTGAATTCATAGGTTCAGAGGCAGTTACCGGTGCAAAGTAAATTAGCTCTGCTAAAAGGATGTACAAGTTATGTTACAATGCATGTCAGTGATTGGGAAACTTGTCCAAAGATGGAAAAAGAAGGCAGAAGAACATATCATTCGTCTTCTACTTTGGGATATGAAAGCATTTAAAGAGGATAACCTATCTTGGCCAACGATTCGGGATATGTTCTCTATTTACATACGTAGTAAGGGTATAAGATCAATAGAAAAAATTATTCTACTTAATCAAAAAGTCTGAGGCTGAAGCAAGAGAAATTGTTCGTAAGTGCCCACTTACAAATGAAAATTTTTCAATTGCGTAGAAAACCCTCAGCGACCGCTACGAAAACAAAAGATTGTTAGTGAATAGTAAACTAAGAATATTGTTTAACCTTCCTACGGTAGGAATGAGTCTGGCGGTGCAATAAAGAATTTTCAAAAAGTAATCAATAATTGCATTTCGGCAATCCAGACTAACAAAATTGATATCTCTAACTGGGATGCGATTCTTACACAAAACTTGAGAAAAATACTTATGGGCAAAGTCCGTCCAAAACAAGTCGAAATTCCAAAATTGGGAGACATGGATAAATTTCTCACAAGTCGTTTTCAGACTTTAGAAACCGTTCATGACCTTAAAGGGTCTAACGTCACTAGGTTGTCAAAAGCGGAACATCCGAAATAAGTTAATTTGTCGCAAATACTAGATACTTTTCTAGTGAGGGTGACAAAAAACGATTGTAAGTTATGCCATAGCGATACATATAGTATACGATTTCGAGGAATTTCTGAGCGGAGCAATGTCGTATGGAAATATAAACTCTGCCTGAACTGCTTGTTTATCGTATTGATAAACTTACATTCAATTCAGAAAAACTCTTTAAATAAAAGAGATTTCCGAGGTAAGCCAGGTAGATAATCAACTGCTCCTAAATGGCCCAGTTCCGATATGAAAAGTAGTCCATGAGCCAACACGAAAAAGGAATTTACTAGGAACGGCCTGCGTAAACACTCTCTGGTTCAGAATTTTCATATATTATTGATAGACTTCGGAGAGTTCCGGTCAAAAAAGTGATCCCCCCAAGCTCCGCACATAGTATCACAGTTCCGGCGCAAGCAAGGTAAGCGTGTACTATCACTATTGGATCGCTCATTAATTCGTTAATCTCTATACAAACTGTGACACTGCTGTTACCCCAGCTGACTGGGAACCTCCCAACGTGGGCGATAGACCCTATGATTCAACAAGCTTTTCCAAATTTGGAATCGGCGGGCAAGTGGTTCTTCAAAAAGGAACAAGTGGATTTGGTCCTCGGAGGAAACGTCTACCCTCAAATTATGACGAGTTACAAAAATACGTCCTTTGTCCGCCGTTGGAACAACAAACAGTATTCGGATGGATCCTGACGGGACGAGCTGGCGTAAGCAAATCGTCAATATCATATCCTTTCTACAAAGAAGTTGCTCTAGATAAGCAGCTTACATCGTTTTGGGAATTGGAGAACATTCCTCCAAGCCGAAACAAAATCCTTGAGAACGAATATTGCGAAAAGGTTTACACATCAATGACTGCAAGAACCAATTTGGGCAAAAACCTTTCCGCCCAGAATTTCAGAACAAGTAGCGTTAAGATGCTCGCGAAAAATAGCATTTTCGAATTTCTTTCGAAGAGAAATTCGGCTAGAGAGAAATGCCTCTTTACAAGGGGGATATATTACAATGGTTAACGAATACATGTGTGAAGTTAAACATAGTCCGACAGAAGCATTCGGATGGAATGCTACTATTTACCGTATAATGCGGTAAACGAACCCGAAAGCCCCTTAATGCATATATATTTGGTTTGATGAAACTGGCTGGGACGAGCAAGTTTCTTCAACCACTCTCGAAAATTTCCTACCATAAGCAGGATAAAGATACCTCGATTGGTGCAATTTGCACCACAGGACAAAGTTGAGCTTCATGGATGTTGCAATGCTTCCAAGAAGGCATATGCTGCCACGATTTACATGCACGCACTTACTTTTATCCAAAACGAGGTTGCTCCGGTAAAAAAAAAGGAAAATCGGAATGGCCAGCTCAGGTTTCGAACTTTCGAACTAGCAAAGATGAAAAATGCGTAGTAATTCACGCAACAAAATTCGTGTAGGTCTCTGACATTTTCCAACGTTTCTCTTCACTCCTAGTTTAATACAAAGTTCTTTATGGCAGTGCGGTCCTTCTTGGCTGTAAGAAGGAATATCTGAATAACCAGCCCAGGACTTGAATTTCGTAACTAGCGAAGAAAAGAAACGTGTGCACTACAGCGAAAGTCGTGGAGGTGTCTGACATTCTCCAACGATTCTCTTCATTCCCGAGAGCTTTCCGACTATTATCGTATGTTTTGCAATTTTTTCGAAATACGCACCCCATTCGGAAAACAAAGTTTACGGCATCGTCTACCCAGATTTCTGCAAATGAAATTAATGCTACGACACCACGAATATAGTTCTTTGCCAACAACAACATTAAGCTCCAAAAGTGGAATTCTTTCTCTAAACCGATTTATAAATTTGGATGGAATACTGGGGGCAGGGGGGGTGATTAAGTGCATCAGAGGACTTTAACTACACCGATCGGCATCCTATAATCCTATCGCACAATTGCAACTACAACCGGTCATCGAATGGCACGTATGCTTTGGAACGAAAACAGTTCATTTTTGGGCTACTAGTGACTAAAGCACTCCCACCTTCTTGACAGCTTTTTCGAGGTTTATTTCGCGAAGGGGTGGCCAAAAACTATATACCCCGACAATGGGACAAATCTCGTTGGGGCTTTTAGAGCTTTAAAAACCGAGTTGAGGAATTCTTCAAGAATTGCAAACCGCAGTTATTTCAAAGTGTTTTTACCAGCAATTTTCACGGTTTTTTTATTCTAACTTCTGCACCACAAATGGACGGCTTGTGGAAATCGAGAGTAAAACGTTTCAAGTCACATTTCCGAAATAAAGCTTCCGGATTAAAATATACATTTGAAGAATTTTCCACAATATTATGCAGAATTGAATCTTGTCTCAATTGTAAACCGCTCAGCCCAGCTTTGAACCATCCTTCGTATCTGGAAACATTGACTCCGGAACATTTTCTTGTTGGAACGCACCTTCTGGCACCACCTGAAATTAAGATATCCGAAAGTTCGTCTTTCATTGTCAATCAATGGAAAAAAATTAAAGCTCTACATCAATTTTTCTGAACGCGGTGGAAGAACGAGTACCTGAAGCAACTTCAAAAGGGGACGAAGTGGAAGCATCAGCAATCGAATATAGAAGTTGATGACATAGCTGTCATACGAGAGGAACTCTTAACTCCAAACGAATGGTGACTTGGACGGGTCCTCAAGTCAACCGAGTAGTCGACATTGGAACGGAAAAGGGAATAATCACCCGACCAACAGTGAAATTGGTCCGCTTAGTTTTGAATTAGTGAACTCACTTGTCTTCGCTCACCACCCAACCAAGCGAATTATCCAACGTTTATAAGACATAGCCTGTCGCCTTTGTCTATCTTTGTCTAACCGGCAAAGACGCCAGAAGAAATACTGCGCGCAATCCTAATTAATCGGTATTGCCCGAACTGCTTGTCACCGTTCCACCGATTGGACAACTGTCCCAGTAAATATAGGTGTCGCAGGCGCATAGTCGAAATCGACGAAAACGACACGTCAGATGGAGCGCTATTATCCATTTTGCAGAGGGAACGACATCATGAGCTTAGCAGGCTGAAGGCGAAGTGTGAGCCGAAGCGGGGGAACCACCGGCAACACTCCCAATCAACGAAACTATAATCAACTGCTCTGAAATCAGTTATCTCTGACCGCTTCTGCAACACCAAATGTACAGGTGTGGCCCGGAACCAGTCCTTTTCAACTACCTAGTCAGAATGGCTTTGAACCCCTTCTTTTCAGGCCTTCTATTCAATGACGACGACAGGTAGGCTCGGAAACTCGTCTTTTCTGACCACCATGGCAGAAAGAGCGTAGAGGGGACGGTGTTTTAAACACTCGACCTATCACACCACCAAGGTAGAAAGTGCCTAGAAGAGACCGTGGCTTAGACACTCGTTCTGTCCAGTAACTAAGGAAGCATGTACGCAGAGGAGACGATGGCTCGGGAATGCGTCTTTTCCGACCATCTCGAACAACTCCCTACCATCAGATATCTACTGTCGACAATAGAACGGTTGCCCTTCAACGTACCGGTGCAAATGGTTTTCGTAAAGATCATCCGTCTATAAATTCAACGGCAGCACCTATTATGCTCTTTTGATCCCATACTGTCAACTATTATAAAAATCGAAGCTGGTGGTCGACTTCACCTAGTGCGTGGTCTTCTCCACCTGTGTTCTCCAATCAGCAGGATTGTGGCCGATCTCGCAAGAGATCTTGTTCTGGGGCGAACCTTTTCCGGGCAATTGCGGAAAGAGGGACGACGCCAGCTGTAGTGGTAGAACGCCACAGCAGTATTATTCCATCCATCGAGGACCCAAAAATCGGCATATCCTTTCAATTTATGAGGCAAGCAGATCCCCACTTTTACATCGCGTATTTTTTTTGGATTAAGACGTATACCTACAAGTATTGGTAAGAGATTGGCTTCCAGTGTCTATTGGAGGACGTTTAACACAGGTGACGGTTTTGAGCTGCTCCTTTCAGGGTTACAAAAGAAAGAAACCTAAGAACACACATTTAAATGAAATAAATGAATAAAAAATAGCGCGAGAATCCAGAAGCGATTCTTTTACTTATGGTTCAAGCAGCTCATAACTTCCGGTCTTAGACCAAGTATCCTCTGGGTAGCCAACAAGCATCCGCTTGGAAACAAGCTAAAGTGAGAAGGCAAAACCCCAGCGATTGTGCACAAGCTTTGGGACTCACCACATGAAAATCCAGCCCCAATGAAAAATCAAAAAATGACGACCCCTGCAAACGTTTTAGGGGTCAAGATTTGAGCTCGTGCACATAGAATGTCTGGTTCCTTCATTTGGGAAAGTGCCGCTGCCCAGCTGGTTGATGTCCTCGTAAGACTAAAAGCTGACATCACCGCCGCTCAAGAAGTGAGATGGAGTAGACTAGGACGGAAGACAGTGGGTCCTTGTGAAATTTTCTACAGTGGCCATATAAAGAAGCGCAAATTTGGTGCTAGATTTGTGGTGAGAGGGAGACTCCGTCGCCGCGTTCTAGCATTTACCCCGGTGGATGAACGTCTAGCCACAATCCACACCAAAGAGAAGTTCTTCAACATATCGCCCACCCAAACCGATCATGTTGTGAGAAATGGAATGCATATATCCAGTGTTCTAGACGTACGTACATTCCGAGGACCAAATATCGACTCGGATTACTATCTTATAGCAGCGAAGATACGTATCCGTCTTTGTGCAGTAAAAAATGTCCGTCAACAAACACAAGGAAGGTTCGAAAAGCTGCAATAACAAGTGACAGCCGTTCAATTTCCTTTTAGACTTGATCTCCTGCACTCATCAACATATCGATATAGTGGAACTGTGCAACGACATTTCAAGCTCCCTACGTACAGTTGCCGCAGATGCAATTGGATTTGGGCAAAGTAAAAGAAAGAGCTGGTACGATTAGGATTACTGTGCTGCAGTAGAGAGAAAACAGAATGCCTACCTCGAAACTTTGCGAACGAATACAACAAAGAAGTTTATAACACTTTTCCATCGTGCTGAATGGTAGTGAAAGTGCGACACCCATAGATGGTCAGATCGAACCCCACAGTGATGGAATAAGCATTCCAACTCTCGACTACGACGAAGTTTGAATAGCGATTGCCCGCTTAAAAAATAACAAAACAGCAAGAGCTGATAGTTTACCGGCCGCCATATTCAAATACGGCGGCGAAGACCTGACAAGGTGCATTTACCAGCTTCTTTGCAGAATATGGTCAGACGAACGCATGCCCGACGTTTGGAACTTTAATTTTCTCTGCCCATTCCAAAAAAAAGGGAGACTCCACAGTCTGCGCCAATTATCGTGGAATAAGCTTCCTCGATATCCCATGCAAGGTCCTATAGATCGTATTTGGTGAGAGATTGAAGCTAACCTCTAACGAACTGATTGGACCTTACCAGTGGGGTTTTAGACCTGGTAAATCCACCATTGGCCAGATATTCAAAATGAGACAAATCTTGGAAAAGAAAACTGAGAAAAGAATCGGTGCACACTGCCTTTTCATCGATTTTAACGCTCCCTTCGATAGCAAAAAAGAGCTGTAACCGTGCCACGATGTCTGAATTCGGTACCTCTGCAAAGTTTATACGGCTAGCCAATATTCTATGCCGCTAATATTGATATCATTGGCCACAGCAGTCGCGCTGTTAGTTCTGTTTCCTCCAGGTTAGACAAAGAAACGAAGCAAATAGGTCTCCTTTCTTTCCTTTTTCAACGAATCAAAACTAAACTACACGTCGCTCATTATTCCCGTCCTGCTGTATGATGCAGAAGCGTGGACGATGCCGACATACAATGAGATGGCACTATGAGTTTTCGAGAGATGGCCCTTTCCGCGTTAGCATGGCGAATACCGCAGACGATGGAATGATGAGCTGTACGAATTATATGACGACATTGATATTGCTCAAAGAATAAAAAGACAACGGCTACGCTGGCTAGGTCATGTCATCCGAGTGGATGAAAGTGCTCTAGCTTTGAAAGTTTTCGATGCAGTTCTCGCATATAGAGAAGCTGATAAATGCATCTTGTTAGTCCTTCTCCCACATTTTAAATATCTCGGCCTGTAAGTCAAATGACATTCTACATTTTTATTATTGCGAGTTGCTGATGAGAGCTATGAACTTCGCTATCGTACAGATTGTGGTTAGTCGTTCATCCATTGGTGTTAAATCCAGGACTCGGCGACGAAGTCTCTTATCACCACAAATCCTACAACAAATTTCTTTATATGGTGGCTGTAGTTAATGTCACAAGGACTTGTCTCTCTTTTGTCCTTTAGTTGTACGAAAACGTCAACCAGCTGGGCAGCGGCATCTTCCCAATTAAGGGACCGAACATTCCAGGTGTACTCGTATGCCTACAAATCGTGATCGTTAACATGTTTGCTGGGTTTTTCATCCTAGGTATTTATTTATTTTAGCTGGCATTCAATCGGATGTTTGTTGGCTGCCTAGAGGATACTTGGCATAAGTCCTAAAGTTGTGAGCTGCTTGAACCATAATTCAAATAATCGTTTTTGGCCACCCCCAGATGAATGGCAGACAAACACTTTCCTCACTTGCCTGAACTCCCTTGCGTGAACACATGGCTCAAAATATACACATTCTTATAAAATAAGAACACGATATACATATAAAATTTAATAGTTAGGTTTTTTGGATATTTATTTAAACTTAAATGTATTTCTAATAAAATAAAATCAGACTTTAAACCTAATATTCTTTAATTTAAAAATGTACAAATGCCTTCCAATCTTCAAAATGACCCCATTTCATCAATTCTCGTTTTCCCGTTTTACATCAGTAAAGAAAAATATAAAACTAATATTTTTTTAACATGATTATTTATTTTTAATGTTGCACACTTGAAATTTTTTTATTCTGAAAGAAATGTTTTTAATTTATTTAGTCTAAAAGAAAAGGGAAAAACTAAAATATACATATTACAAAAAAATTAAATAATAATAATATATCTTGAGAAGAGAAAATAATATCTGAAATTCATTTTTATAAAACCGGGCTAAAACAAAACAATTCATTTAAAAAGAGAAATTTGCATTCAAACTCGTGTTATATCAAATGTGTTTATAACATAAACAAAAAATTTAATTCATTGCCTTTCAGAATTAAAAAATAATTATCACATTTGGGGTTTATATCTTCCGATTTCGATGATCTTTAGTACCAATATTAATTAGTTTATACCTGTATCTCTGAGTAACTCACAGCTGCAACCGAAACTATTGATTTTCTGAAAGGTCAAAAGAAGAGCTGGTATGATGAGAATTGCCATGTCGCAGTGAAGAGAAATCAGACTGCTTTCCACGTAACGTAACGATATACTGCAACACGTGCTGGATGGAATAGATTCCGAGAAGTGAAAAAGAAAAAAGAGAGACGTATATGCATATAAAAAAAGAGATGCGTGAAGGGCTTTAAAACAGGCCGTCGAAAATTCTACCAAAAAAATGCAGCGACTTACAGAAAGTGTCAAGACCGCAGCATACTCTTATAGAACCCAAAATAAAAAAGCGGCGGGAGTCGATGGTCTACCGGCCGAGCTATTTAAATAGGGCAGCGAAGAACTGACAATTGGAAGATACAAAATTCTATAAGACTGAAGACCTGCTGTCGTACACCGAAGTCATTGGTATCAGCAACCGTCCCGTGAATTCTGCTTGCACCTGACTAGATAAGGAAACGAAGCGAATGGGTCTGGTGGTAAACGAGGACAAAACGGAATATCTCCTGTCATCAAATGAACAATCATCGCATTCGCGACTCGGCTCTAACATCACTTTTGACAGTCATAGCTTCGACTTTCATCTATCTTGGAACTCGCAATAACACAAGCAACAATTTCCAAAGGAGAATCACACTTGCCAACGGGTTTTTTTTTTGACTCAGTAAGTAATTGGAAAGTAATAGCCTCTCTCCAAGAACGAAGACCAATCTCTACAACGAACTCATCATTCCTGTGCTACTATATGGGGCGGAGGCATGGACGATGACAACATCTATATAACATATCAACAATAAGTTAGCGTCATGCGTTTAGTTTTTAGTTTTGAGTTTTACATAAGATTTGTCAACGGAAAAAGTTTTGGATGCAGTACTTGAACTGGATGCAGAGGAAAAGGAAAACTTCCGCTTTGGAAAGATCAGGTGAAGAAGGACCTGGCAACACTTTATTCCCAAACGGCCCCATACAGGGAAAAGAAGGCTGGAATCGCGCGATGTTGTTGACTCGACTATAATGGTATCAGCGGTGCCTACGCCAGAAAAGGAAAAGAAGGTCTAAGCAGATTAATACCAAAAAGAATTTTAAATATTGCTGATATTCAAAAACACAGTTATTTAAATTAAAATTAAAATATATTTTCAGATGCAAAAATAATAAAGATTTTTACTATCTTTATTCTTATGCTTCTTGTACTAAACAGATCATTGCAAAAAGTATGCGGCAAATAAATAAAAAACGATCCAGTTTCGATAATTCATTTTTCGACTCTATGTGAGATCATCATAATACAACTTTGAAGCATGAAAATCCAATCATAAAGTAAAAATCTTAAAAATAGTATATATGATACATCAAATAAAGGAAAATTCTTCTTCTTTCTTTATGGAAACTTAAAAATAGTAATAAGCTACTTCAGCGCAAGACTTATAAAAATAGCTCTCAACATACAAAATTCGTTCCACACAACCAACTGTATGTCTCAAAACGCTAATGACTACAAATATTTGTAGCATACCCTTTTGCAAATATAACAGAGTATAGAGGCGACAAGTTTGTATCAAAATTCCTGCGGTATGGCGTTCCAAGCCTCCAAAATAAACGCTTTGAGCTCAATAACAATGAGATACTTTTCGACTAACTTCTTGCCATACGTGCTCAATTACATTCAGATCTGGGGATTGATCTGGCCCAATACATAAGGACAGTTCTTAATTCAATCAATTACCAATGTGACACATGACTGTTTTACATTTTCTTTCAAAATTTCAACATATTGGAAACGATCCATAATACCTTGCACAAAATGAAGGTTGCCAGTTCTTTTAGCCGATATATATCCCCAAACCATTACTGACCCACACCATTTAGTGTAGCCCTAGTATGTTTTGGCAAGTAAGCTTCGATCCCTGTAAGATATACTTGCTATGAAAAGAACTTCAAAATAGGAGAAAATGTGTTTCTATACGGTGACGAAATCAAAATTTCGCGATTTACCCTTTTCCAAAACAAATCAGCATTTTTAAATCCAGTTTCGCAAATTCTAGCCATCTCTATAAATTTTTTCGAACATGTACGGCTTTTTTACAACTGCTCTACCGTGTAAATCGAAGTTTCTAAGTGTGCGACGAATTGTTTCCGCTGAAACCTTCTTCCCTTTTTCTTTCTCCAAAATATTTTTTACATTTTTCGCCGAGAAAAACTTTTCTTCTGCCTGTGTCAGCTTCTTTCCTTGACCAACTCTACTAATAAATATTATTAATTTGCTTAATCCGATGTAGTTGTAGTACTTCTCTTCACAATTTCCGAAATCTCTTTAATGGGTTTTCCATTTTCTTGTAACTGAATAATTGATTTCCGAATCTCAGTAGATGTGGGGCCGTCATATTGTCGTGTTGCTTACCCACAGACAGACTGATATCCAGAGTATAAGGGAGCATGGAAACTATCAGGTGATTTCCTTTTTGTATTTGACAAAGAACGTATAGGCGTTGAATTTAGCTTTTGACAGCTAGTATGGTGGAGTATAGTGCAGCGCAAGGTCGCTTTGATATTTTGTTAAACAACTTAATAAATAGTTTGCCTAAAATTTTTCATTTCATGAATATATTTTATATTTTGTCGATAGGAAATATAACCCCTATAAAAATATTCTATATATACTTTAACATTATATTGAAATAATCGTGAATTGAAATAATTGTTCAAATTGTAACTACAGAGAAATTCACCAAAAAATAAGTAGTATGCTTATAGCAACCTTGTCGGGGTGAATTTCACATAAGTAAATATTATTTTCCAAGAATTTTAAAAAGTAAAACACCACGTTGTGTACACAAGAATTCGAGATATATATATTTTATATATTATATTTTGAAAAACAATGCCGCTGCCTAGTGAAGATCATGACCTAGCGGAAGGTCAATTGATAAAATGAAGATTAGTGTGGGAGTACAAGTGGTGCGCTCTTCGCCAACTTTACCGCTTTACGGTAAGTATTTCGCATGGAACAAAGCTGCTGATGCAATTTTATTTAATTGCATAATGCATTATAGCGATCAAAGTCAGTGCAAATTGCTTAATTCTTGGTTTTACTGTTTTCAGGTATGGCTTGCGAGGACGAGAATTGATTGATAAAGTGGGGAACAACATGGAACAAAAGGTTTTCCAACTCGTGCAAAATTAAGACAAGTGTCAACTACATGTTCAACAGTTAAAAATACTAATCGTCCGCTACATGGATCATGCACTTCGATATGGACTGCTTTTTTGTGTCAGTGAAACTGCGCAAAATCCAGAGTTAAAGGGTCAATCTCATTGTAAAAAATACCTAAAGGAGAGGAATATGAATGTTCCTCTAGTATGGAAAGTAGATGGGACACCATTTTGTTTATTTCCCTACTTTGAGAACCTACTTCTTTATTGGAGGAAAAATTGTTTAGATTACTTTTATGTTTCAGGTAAATAATGTATAGAGCACGCGGTTTCTTATTACTTCACTTATTATAAAAAATTAACTTATTCTAGTGGTGATACAAAATGATTATCTTATGAAAGATGATTATAGATACACAATATCGATGGCAAATCATAAAGGTGACTGCATATTTATACTGAAGTTATAACAGTTTTCCCCCGCTAATAAGAGTTATGTTAAATCATAATCGCGGAGATTTGCCGGCTTATTTCGTACTCGTACAGGTCTCTGGCTTGGCTGTTCTGGATTAGGAACATGTGATGTTTGGTTTGGCTCTACTTGCTGCTCTGAGGTTTGAGTTTGTGTTTCTACATCTCTTTCAGATTCCGCATCGTTCAATTCTGAATTAGGTCGAGATCCGGTTTCGTTTCGCTGGAAATTATACTGGCTGTACATATGATTTTGTTGGTCTGTTGTGTCGACAATTTTATTTGGAGTGCTTCCCGGTGTATTACTTATCTCAGGGGCATCCTGAGCGAACCTGACGTTCCGCTGTTGAACTTTTGTGACCTTAAGTTGATGTATATGGCGTTTTAATGCGTAGCCATCATCTAGCTTAATAATGTAGTGCAGTTGACTTATCTTGCGCTGTACAGAACCTGTTTTCCAAATCGTTTTGTTGTTGTGTGTATATAACGCTTGGACTCTCTCTCCCTCGCCGATTTTACGCACACCTGGTATAGAATCTGTTACCTTGCTATGTATTATTGGTTTTAGTGCATCCAATCGAATCCGTATACGTCTTTTTAAATAAAGTTCTGCTGGGCTAATACCAGTGCTAAGTGGAGTTGCTCGGTATATTTGTAAAATGTCATTGACTTTTTGGCGCAATGGTTCTGGTTCTGTTGACATAGCTTTTAACTTTCTTTTAAGTGTTTGTACATTTCGCTCGGTGAGACCATTTGTACTAGGGTGCCCTGGTGCTATAAGCTTCTGAAAAATACCATTTTTGCTACAGTATGCTTTAAATTGTGCGCTCGTAAAAATAGTTGCGTTGTCAGAAACCATGATTGATGGAAAACCATGAGTCGCAAAAATATCTGATAAGAGATTTATTGTGGATTGGGTTGTTGGTGCGTCTCGTATAACTCGAAATTCTGCCCATCTAGACTTTGCATCCACGACCACTAGAAAATGGTTATCCTGGAATGGTCCGGCGGAATCTATATGTATTCGTTCCCAATTTTTTGTTGGTTCCTCCCAGTGGTGCAGTGGAGCTTTCGCTGGTTTGCTTTGAATTTGAACACATGATTCGCATGATCGTACTGTCCGTTCTATATCCCGGTCAACACCTTTCCATATACAATATCTTCTGGCAAGTTGCTTCATTTTGCTTACGCCTGGGTGAGTGCGATGTAATTCTTGAAGAACATTTGGTTGGAGACTTTTTGGGATCACTACTGGTTGGTCCTTAAAAATAATGCCGTTATTAAGCATATACGTATCTTCTTCGTCCCCATTCATCATATTTGCTACAATTTTTGAAAGCTCGGCGTCTTTTGCGGCTTCCGATGCTAGTATTTCTGAGTTTATGTATTCGCTGGATATTTCAAAGATGGATAACAAACGGAGTTCATTTACCTCTTCATTTATTACTTTGTCCGTACAATGCTTCCCTGGACTTCGTGTTGCTCTGGAAAGACAATCTGCATTAGTATGCTCAGAACCTTTTTGTAAACTACTTCATAGTTAAAAAGATTCTTGCAAGTGGACGATTATCGGTCACAAGCTGGAATTTCCTTCCATAGACATACATGAAAAAATGATTTATACTGAATATTATTGCTAATGCCTCGCGATCTAGTTGGCTGTAGTTCCTTTCTGCAGCTGTCAGTGATCTGGAAGCGAAGGCAACGGGGTATTCAATACCGTTGATTGTATGAGAGAGTACCCCTGCTATACCTGTAGGGATAGCATCGCAAGCAATAACTACTGGAAGTTCCGGATTAAAAGGTCTGAGCACCTGATCGCTACTAATTATGTTTTTGAGTTTTATGAACGCGGCCTTGCAATTGGAAGACCAATGAAACTGTTTCCCTTTCTGGAGTAGTTGGCGTAGTGGATAAGTTATCGATGATAGGTTTGAAATGAATCTCGAATAGTATGTTACCATGCCTAGGAATCTTCTGACATCATCGACTGTTGCTGGACGAGCCATGCTCACAATTGCTTCTACTTTAGACGGTGACTTTGAAATTTGATTAAATTGTACGACATGTCCTAGGTATTCTACGTGAGTTTTCAGAAACGAACATTTGCTTTGATTTAAGTGTTAGTCATATTTTTTTAAACGTTTAAGACACTCGACTAGGTTTTGTTTACATTCAGCTTCTGTAGACCCGTGTACCAGTATATCATCGAAGGAGGACATGGTTTTGTCTAAACCCGATAATGCCGAGATTGTTTGAATTTCACTGGATTCTGGATTTACTCTTATGTGTAAATACGCCTTATAGAGATCGAGACGACAAAAATATTTTGACCCTTTCAGACTATTCAAAATTTCGTCAATTCTACGAATTGTGGTCGCTTCTTTCACATTTTGAAATAATGCCGGAATCTTCTAGTTCTTTTAACTCTTTCTCCACAGAGTCTCTCAATGCATACGGAGCCTCACGCTCTTTATAAAAAACTGGCTTAGAACCTTTTCGCAGCTGCAATGTAATTTCAATTTCAGGGACGCATCCTACTCTTTTTTCAAAAACTTCAGGAAACTCTTTAACAATATCAGATATTGACTGATGATTTTGTGCATTGACTTTGCTAATGTCATTTACGCGATGGTTAACGACTTGCTGGAAATTGATGATCAGGTGCCGAATCCAAACTCGGCCTAACAGTGCATCGTATTCGTCAGGGACAACATATATTTCCTCATCGGACGTATTATTATTGAATTTTACTCTTACCTTAACTTTCCCATCAGGGACAGTGATATTCTTTGTATATGAACGGAAGGCAACATTGGAAGGTTGTAGTTGCTCGTTAATATGGAGTTGGTTGAATTGGTTCCTTGGTATTAGAGTAAACCCCATCCCTGAGTCGACCTCGAACTTTTGTTTTCGCCCATTTAATTCGACAGTGACATAATACTTATCAACATCATTGTAACTATGTTGGTTTGAATATATATCTATAATACGATTCATCTCGTATATTTGGTGGATTGTTTCCTCGGTGTCTTAATTTTTGACATTCGTGTTTTTTGTAGACTTCATTAATGTAGTGATGCAGACTTGCTGTACATGGCCTCTTTTACCACAGGAGTTACATTTTAGGTTATATGCGTGTGTACGCCACTTCTTAGTTGTGTGG
Source organism: Neoceratitis asiatica (assembly GCA_030068015.2). Classification (NCBI taxonomy): domain Eukaryota; kingdom Metazoa; phylum Arthropoda; class Insecta; order Diptera; family Tephritidae; genus Neoceratitis; species Neoceratitis asiatica. The sequence goes on along the minus strand of CM061530.1, from coordinate 13,655,672 downwards.
TTGTTTCGTCCGCAACGTATGCATAAGTGATCGATTCCGAGTTGCTTGTAATTAATTTTTGATTTTGGACGTACCTGTGCTTTTGAATGGCGGCTAGTAGAACGGCTTCTTCCACGATCCTGCTTTCTGGCTTGAATTTTGTTAACGTCACTCGTGCTATGTTTCGCATTAAGTTCACGGCTATCTATTTTTGATGCCTCTAGCGATAAAGACTTTTGTATAATTTTGTCGAAATCAGTTTCTTCTGATTGAAGTAGTTGTTCGCGTATTGTGTTGTCGAATATACCTCGAATGAATTGTGCTCGTTGAAAAATATTTGAAATATCAGCTTTACAATTGCACGTTGAAAGAAAATTGCATTCATTTATATCGCGCCGTAATAGCGCTACATACTCAGCAATTGTTTGGCTTTCACTTTGATAAGTTGACAAAAACCTATGCTGACTTACTAGAATGTTCCGTTTCGGGCAAAGATGCGTTTCTAATTTTTCCATTATTTCGTGGTAATCGACTTCGTTGAGTTGCTTCGGAGAAATTAGCGGCACAAGCAATTTAAAATGTACAGAGCCAATTGAATTGATTAACATTTGATGGCAAAGTACTTTATTTGAAAAAACCCCTTTCATCGTTAAATAGTTCTCGAACCTTTGTCGATATAGCTTAAAGTTTTCTTTTGTACCATCGAAGTGTTCAAAAGGCGGTAAAAGCATTTGTAATGGCTGCTCGCTTTGTTGTTGCTGGTGATTGTTCGAATTTTCGCTTATTTGGCGTAATAAATTTTATTGCGCGGTGTTGAATGCATTTAGCATTTGTGCAAATTGAACAGCATCCATTACTTATCTTTTTTTTTTTTTTTTTTTTTTTACCCGTCGCCACTTTGATGTTTCTGGTAAATAATGTATAGAGCACGCGGTTTCTTATTACTTCATTCATTATAAAAAATTAACTTATTCTAGCGGTGATACAAAATGATTATTTTATGAAAGATGATTATCGATACACAATATCGATGGCAAATCATAAAGGTGACTGCATATTTATACTGAAGTTATAACAATTACCTAACTTGTCCTGTTCGTTATGTTCAGAAAAGTTACCTACTTCTAAACTGCCACTGTCAGAAACAACCTCCACTGTTTTAAACAAATTTTGGTCAGGACCTGACCCTTTTGAAAGTCTTAATTTATTCCTATAATGGCTGGAGAAATGCCTATCACATGCATATAATTGCTTCCCTGTAGTGTCCGACACCCCAAAAGCCTGCAACCATAGCATGCGCCTGATGAACAAAAAATACATGTTAAGTAACTCAAAACTAAAAAATATTAAACAACAAATCAAAATCAAAAAATCTAAAAATAAGAAAAGAAGAATCAAAAGAACAATTGTTCATAGAATCATATGAACAAACTACACTTCCGTTGAAAATACATAGGGTTTTATTGCTGATTACTGCTGAAAAGTGAAAAACAAAAAAGCAAAAAAGTTCATTTAAAAAAAATTCTTTATTTAATTTTCTTAATTTTTAATTCTTGATTTACTATTAATATTATTTATATTATATATTATTACTATATTAAAACTAAATTCTTCTTTATTATTAAAAAGCTCTTATTTTTAAGAATTTAAATTTATTTAACTCTTAGCTCTATTATTACTGTTAACATACATTTCTTATTATATTTGCATATCTAGCGATTAAATGTACATATGTGAGTTTTTCTTACCGCAATTATTTTTTTTATTTCTAAATATCGCTTAATAAGGTATAAAACTTATTTACTTCCATTTAATTTTACAGAGAATAAGTAATGCGTTATAATTCATGAATGATTATTTATGAATTCGAAGATGAAACTGCACTGTGAAATTAAAAATTCAAAACACAAATTTAATGTATTCGGAAAAATTCATTTATAATTTTCCTGTATTATAAAATGAGTGAATTGGTGTTTAAACACTCTTTGCTCTTTTTCATATTCATGAAATTTCCAACGTATAAACGTAATAACGACTCAGTTTCAACATTTTTTTGTTACAATGGGCCTTTATTTTTTCTTTTTTTCACTTTTTTCTTACCTGGAAATTTCTCCAACTCCTGGGAATCCAAATAATGTTTTAAAGTTGATTCAAGCCAATAATGCAATAGGCATACAGGAAAATACCAAATATTATTTCATTTTATTTTCATATATTCCTCTTATATTTTTCTTGCTAAATTTTATTAAATAGCAAACTAAAATTCGGTATACAAGTTAAACATTTTTTTTTCTTTACCAATTATAAACGGTATTAAGGAAAATATTCGCAATTTAACGGAATAGTATCAGTAAATTAGAGCTAGGAGAATGAGTACTATATTTTGAACCTTTTATATTTTTAAAACATATATAAATAACCGGACTCAGAGTGAAAAAGAATTCATTTGAAATTTCTACTACTACATATACTAAATATATTAATACTAAAAGAAATATAGTACAGTATGAGATTAATTAATTTTTTGCCGCTGTGCAAACCCTTGCACGCAAATCTAATTTCACCATACCAAGCGATCCATGCGACATCTCGTGAAGAGTTGAATTTCGTACGTCAAATGTCAAAAAAAAAGAGTTTCCATACTCCCTTATACTCTGCTGATATCTACTAATATGCAGGAAAGAATATTCCATGCTCGTTCAAGGGAAATTCCACAACGATCAGACGTACCGTTACTTGCAAAAGCTTACTTGTAATTTTCTGATTAGTTGTGTGGAATGCATTTTGTATATTTGTAGCTATTTCATTAAGTTTTGCGCTGTGGATTAATTTATTACTATTTTTAAGTTTCCAAAAATAAAGTAGCAAAATATTCCTTTAAATTGATGTATCGTATGTACTATTTTCAAGATTTTTACTTTATGATTGAAAGATGTCATCATCGGCATTGCACCTACCCGGTTAGATGTGTGAGTCAGTGTACATATCAGAAGCCCAACGAAACTGCAGGAATTTGCCTGTGAGATGAAGAGGCTAGCTCATTTGGGTTATGGAGATAGTCTTCGAGAATACCTCGAAAGTATAAAAATTCAGAGATTTATCAACGAAATAAGAGACAAGTATAGCAAGTGAGAGACGTATGCGAATCTAGACCCAACATTTGCTGAGACTGCCTCGTATGTTCAGACATAGGAAACGGCCGCGCTGTTATGGAAACCAGTGTAAAAGGCGAACTGTGTGAAATTTTAACGACTACATGTGACGAAAAGAATCTTAGAAACGCCGAAATTTCTTAAGGAGAAATGTTGTAGAGATGTAACCGCCAAAAAAATTAGTACCAGGATTTGCTACAACTTTAAAAGACCAGGACACTTCGCCCGCGTGTGTAATATGGCATCCACGAGACAGGAATGAGCACGAAAACATAAAATTAATGGTGAATGCATTGTTTAATCTTCACCAACAACAAAATTTGAAGCAAATAAAGCAGCCAAAAAATCAGCTGCTTCTGAAATGAAGTTAACCAATATACCATTAAAAGCGACAGATGTAGGGGCATTTAATTTATTCTTTCTGGATTTGACGTAGTATTACGAAACTATTTGTGTAAGATTTGATTTAAGCTTCGAATTTTTTTATTTACGCTTTAAAGTAAGACTTATTTAATTCATTGGTTGTTTTTTTTAGTTTTTAAACCCAAAAACAGGTATATGCTCTACACATAAATTTACAACAATGTATTTGAAAGAATCGAAGCCAGCATCAAAGTCGCCAAAGATATCATCCCCGTCAATCTTCAAAAGTAAATTATCAAAGTTTACGAAATGAAATGAATTACAGTTTGATATTAAATTTTGCAGATTTTCAGTACTGCTGAAAAACTCAAGGAACTCGACTATCAAAAGCAATGGATAATGTTACAGGTTGGACGAATAAATTGATGTAGGTAGAATTTCTAAGTGAAACTTAATGGTATTACTTATAAAAATGAAATTAAGAAAGCTATTCAAGCTTTGTAAAATTCATTAACCTAGACTAGCTCTCTTCCTATAAGATTATCAATAAGATAAGACCGAAGATTACTTCTTACATTAGACGGAGTTAGAAATAAATTTTTATCTAGCTAAGACCAACTAACATTAGATTAAAATCCCCTAAGACACAAATATTGTGTTCTGCAATATCGTTATGAAAACTTACAATGTTATCAACGTGAGCCTTATTTAGCGCCTCATTATTGAATATAAGAGGCAAAAATGAAAAGAATTTCTGGTGATGATTGTAATTTAACACAAAATTGATCCAGTAACATGTCAATATTTTGAAGCACAACTAATGACATTCTGAAAGAGCACCGCGAGGCAATGAGTACACCTCCTCCCCTCACACAGTTTTGAGCAAATCACGTACATCAGCACACGACTAGAAATGTGAGTCATAACACTTCGAGGGGCTGGGTAGACTTCTCTAAAATATGAAAGGGACGCAATGTCACATTCATCGGTCAAATATCCGGAATAAGGATTTATCCTAAACATTAACATGTACGCCCAGCTTAAAAGTAACACTGTTTGGTGATAACATGGATGTATCTTTCTTAGCTAGCTTATAACAGGAAAATGCTTGTTTACGCACGTTCAGTTTTTTTTCGAAATATAATCAACAATGTTGTCCTCCCTAACTGTGGGTGCAAATGACGATAAATGAAGCCTTTTTAACAGAATAACTACATCCAGATCATAGCAATTGTTTTTTTTAAGCTTGCTTTTGCTATGGACCACTGTGGCTGCATCAGAGTAGGAGAATACGTATCGTGGGCTTCCTGATCAGGGAAAGTCATTTTAATAGCAGCGCTTTTGTTTCCTCGTTGTCAACGACCAACAGCTCATCAACGTTAAACGAAGCAGCAGCAGAGTGAGAAGAATCATACGATTAGTTGATAGAGCGGCAGAAACGACGGCAGCATAATTTAGTGATTGAGCAGCAGAGCAGGAAGCAGTTAGTTGAGCAGGCGAAAGGCAAGCAGTTGAGCGAGTAGCAGACACGACGGATTTAACAACAGTAGCATATTTGTTCGTAGAAGAGTAGGATTGGCATTTTTTGTTATTGCACTCTCACCAGATTTAGTTCTCGAATGGGTTATGAATGGATTATTTTCACAAATAACTGGTGTTTTTTGAGATTTTGTACTATTGCCTGCGCCAATTAAAGAAATTAAAGAATTTTGAAATCTTTCCAAATTCATAAGCAACTCCATGAATTTTGCCTTGGTTGCAGCATTGTGCCCATATTGGTCTACACAATTAACATATGCAATCATTTAGAATATTATGTTAATAATTAAGTGATTAAATAGCGTAAAATGCGGAGCGATATACAAACGCGCACTATCACTTTGACTTCACCTCACTATGTCTCGGAAAGAAAAGTTCTCCCCATACTTATTAATTTAGGCAAAAAACAGTCTATGTATATTCCAAATAAGGAAATCGATGCAAATATATGATTTTTTCGAATAGATCGGTCCCAGGTGTGCTTCCGGAAAATCGGTAACCTACCTTATACTTGTACACAGTGCACACCCTTCAAGAATCAGGTCTGTACAAGCAGTGGTTTTAGCTGTGAGCTGATCCGTCAGTCATTCAGTACATACATATGTATATATATTACATCTTGCCCGCGACTTCGTCTAGATGGAATTTCAAACAGCTACATCGACTGATTTAAAAATAAATTCGATTTTTCGATTAGATCGGTAACAGATTCACTTCTCGGAAATTCTTTATTATCGGATGTCTAAGTCACACACAGGACACTTCGCCCAAATTTCTTGTCTCTATGATTGGCGGTTTAGGTTGTGCGTTGAACGGTCAGTTATCCAGTACAAAGCCTTTTATATATATTGTAACGAATTTGCTAAGTTCGCCTCGATGATTTTCCAAATCCTTCGAGTCCGATCACTGGATTGCTAAACAAAACTCCAAAGATTTATTCGTTCGGCTTCTTAAACGTCAGAAATTTATTTGTACAGTAATTACAATTTTCGTCTTTAGCCAACGGCTTATTTTACAATTCTTTATGATACACACTTATTATCTGCTTCACTCAGCTCATCTGTATTTTTAAAACATACACAGCTCACAGCAATGTTAACTCCACTAAGTTGGCTACTCGTCTCCTCTTGGGATAGCGGCTACCGCTCTTTTTATACCTGTTCACGCGCTTAAGGATAGGCTGATTATTCGTTTGTCTGCGGTAGCTGCAGCTGTTCCGTTTATTCTTAATCGCCTGTAATTTTCTTTACGCTGTCTACCCTTTCCTTTGTCCTTGGTAAGGGTAATTTGCATTATACGGCCGCTGCTTAATTTTCGGTCCTTTTCGGGGAATTGCATTTACATTGTCACTTATTTCAATCTGTTCTTCGTATTTGGGATTTTCGTTACACTGCCCTCCACCTAAGTCTGATCGTCCCGATCAGACATACTATCTGTTCCAAACGTCGCGATCCTTTCTAGGTGAACCACTTTCATTTTGTTCGTTGGTTTCCCAACAGTCTGGATTCGATACTCCCTACTATTTATTCGTGGAGAATCGTGCAGCATTACCAAATCTCCTTTCTCAAAGCTTTCAGGGTTCCTCGCCTTAATAAATCCTTCTACCTTGTTTTTCATAACCTTAGGGCGTTGCTCAACACTTTTGCGTACCTCTCTCAACTTCTTCATTAGGGCACGAGACATCTTGCCATTTCCGTACGTATTTCCCTTCTGCTGCTTGTTCTTTACCAGGGGCACATCATTACTGTTGTACGCATGATCGTGGCCAATACTTAGCGGCAACTGCATATTTCCATACTCCATCACTCTTTTCTTTAGGTCGATCTTCATTCCTTGACCAAGGAGAAAGTCCTCACCAACTATGACTTCATCTAAGATTTCCGCTACTAGGAACTCATGCAACACTGTCATGTTCCCAATGGTGACTTTACACGTGGCTTTTCCCAGAACCCTGGCGTCCTCACCAGTTAATGTTTTCAACTTAGCTCCATGCAATGGACTTATTCCTTGGTGATCAAATCGGATCGAATGATGAAGTTTGACGCGACCGTGCCCACAGTTAGTTCTCGCTCATGTCCATCCACATATCCGCTGATAGTAACGTTGCTCGCCTTGCTATCGCTTTGTCTCGTAGAACCCATATTACAATCGCGAGCGAAGTGTCCAGGCCTTCTACAGTTTTAGCAAATCCTGGTTCTCATCAGTTTGGCGACGTTTCCCAGATTCCTTTCATTACATCTGGGCTTTCCAACTTCGCACAGTTCGCTTTGTACGCTGGTCTGCACAAAAGCTTTTCCGCTTTCTTTGTCTGATCATACGAGACAGTCTCGGCAAATATTGGCTTTGGATTCGCATACGCCTCTCGCCTGCTATAATTGTTCCTTCTTCCGCTGATAAACCTCTGAATTTTTATCATCTCGAGGTATTCTCCAAGACTATCTCCATAACCCAAATGAGCTAGCCTCTCAATCTCACAAGCAAATTCCTGCAGGGTCTCGTTGGACTTCTGATAGCGGTTCTCTAATTCCATCTGATAGATTCGTCTTCTATGCTCGCTACCATAGCGTCTTTCCACGACTCGCATTAGTGCCTCATAGTCTTCTCTCTCGTATGCAGGAATTATTTGCAAAATTTCCGTTGCAGGTCCCTTCTGACTTCTGACTTCTCCTCCATGCTCCAGTTATTTGCTCTAGCCGTCTTTTCGCTCCTCTATTCTGTCTTGCCTTTCCTCGATTACGTCCTGTCTCTCCTTGAGTTCTGTGCATTCTCTAACAATACTCCTGATGCTGTATGAGCCGGGATGAAATACGCGCTTCTTGGTCCTGCATTTGCGATGAAATGTGGGCATTTATTTGTGACATGTTGGTATCCTGTTCTTCGAACTTTTGTGACATCTTGGCATCCTGTGCATCCCACTTTTGTGACATCTTGGAATCCTGTTCAACGAACTTTTTTGACATCTTGGCATTCTGTGCATAAAACTTTTGTGACATCTTCGAACCCTGTTTATCCAACTTTTGTGACGTGTTGGCATTCATTTGCGAAATTTCTTCTGAGCTAGGAGCCTTTTCTTCAACTTTATTTGCTGACTGCTCTGAATCTTCCGTAGTCTCAACAGCCTCTTCCTTCTCCATTTCTTTCTTGGATGTCTCCTCGTCCTCACGGAAGAATTCTGCTTCCATAGCTTCTCGCAGCCGTGATTGTAGCTCAGCCTTATTCCCGGTTGAAGATAGTCCTCGCTTCGCCAATTCCTTTTTTTGGGCACTATCGAAAAATCTTGAATCCTGACCATTTTCCAATATTTTTGTCTTTGTTTGTCCGCAATTTATTTAGCGATCCCACTTCTGACACCAATTGTATCGAATTTGCTAAGTTCGCCTCGATGATTTTCCAAATCCTTCGAGTCCGACCACCGGATTGCTAAACAAAACTCCCAAGATTTATTCTTAACCGTCAGGAATTTATTTGTACAGTAATTACAATTTTCGACTTTAGCCAACGGCTTGTTTTACAATTATTTATGATACACACTTATTATCTGTTTCACTCAGCTCATCCGTTTTTTTAAAACACACACAGCTCAGAGCAATGTTAACTCCACTAAGTTGTCTACTTCTCTTCTCTTGTGATAGTGGCTGCCGCTCCTTTTATACCTGTTCACGCGCTTAAGGATAGGCTGATTATTCGCTGATGCCTGCGGTAGCTGCAGCTGTTCCGTTTATTCTTAATCGCCTGTAATTTCCTTTACGCTGTCTACCCTTTTCTTTGTCCTTGGTAAGGGTAATTTGCATTATACGGCCGCAGCTTTATTTTCGGTCCTTTTCAGGGAATTGCATTTACATTGTCACTTATTTCAATCTGTTCTTCGTATTTGGGATTTTCGTTACAATATATTAACGTATTAACATTTAACATCGGCATCCCCAAAGACGTTTTTACTTGTTTGCTTGCCGGGACATGAAGTGTTTGTTTATTAGCAATTTGTTTTAATTATTTAATCTGCTTCTACATTGGATGCCTCACATTGAGCAAACAAATCTTATAACCAAACTAAATCATAAAACCCTATACAGGAATGGGTTGCTGGCACAACACTGCTCTTTAGAAGACTAATTTCTGAAATCTCTTCAGGCGAGTTTGACTTGTTGCAAAGGCCAAGGTAGCCAATATAGGAGAATTTTGTTTTTAAAACTAAGTCCAGACTTTTTGTTTACAAGTCAATATAAACTAACAGAGTTGAGCTTAATCTGCAGTTTTTACGTGAATTCCGAGGTATTCAATTTCGTTATCTTGCAGAATAGGTATCTACATTGTTTTTTTACACAATCTATTTACTACTGAATCTGCTGTAACCTACTTAACCCTAAATGTACGTGTACAAATATTAAAACTAAATTAGAAAATACGTGTTAGCACGTGTTAACCCCGACCCCCTTTCAAACTGTGGCTTTCTCTTTAGAAAGCGGGAACATCTCTGTTTTTACATTCATATGTAACATTTTGGCATCTATGTGTTTTTTTTCAAGTCAGTCTTCTATATAAGTGTATACCCTGATATGCTACATCATTTTCTTGGGGAATATGTATACCTTTTAAGCGGACTAATGTAACGAGTTTAAACAATTGTTCAATTTAATTTTCCATTTCGCCAGCCGATCTCCAATGTGACATAGATGACCACCAATAATTTTTGATGCTTTTCTAGGACATTTACCACGGCATAATATGGCTGTGTCATACCCAAAGTAGTTGGTTGTACTTTCTGATTTACTGGAATGTTTGCAGTGTATATAATGTATAATATAGGCCCAAGGACGCTATCTACCTTAAACCTAACTTCGGCTCACATAATATACATTCACGTACATATCAAGAGGGATAACAACTTAATAATAAGTGTATTTATTTCACTATACAAACATAACAAATAATAGATTAGTGCTTATACTCGTGTGATTACAATGTACTATTTAAGTCCTTATCTTATGTAAATATGTCAATCAAATCAAAAATATCAAAAAAATCCAGTGTTTGTCGACTACTTCCCTGTCTTTTGAGTAATAAGTCCAATATTTCTAGTTTTACGTTATTTATGGTTTCAATGGGAATACTTATTTCTATATTGTTATTGCTTGAAAATTTAGGTATGATGTATTTTCATCCACATATATGTATTTAAATTGACCTCCGAAGTTGTATATTTAAAAATCTTGTTTGAGCAATTCAAGTTAAATTTTTTAAATTCTAAAATAGTGTGGTGAAAATGCGAAACAAAAGCTAAATTAAATAGACAGGCCGATAACTGGCATGTTCTAGAGGGTGAAACGAGAATGGTTGTTATCGAGAACATATTGATCTTTCCAGGGGTTAGTACGAACAATCTGCTTAGTATTTAAGGGCGAAGCAAAACTGCTGACAAGTCGGTTGTAAAGCGAACTCGTTGTTGATCACATTACTGTGAAGTGAAAATAGTACATTGTGGAAGTTGTAATATAAGTGATCGTAAATGGTGAATGAATGTGCTTGTTATTGAGTAATAAATGTACGTTGAATAAATATATAAATATATATAAATCAATGCAAATTTTGATTAACGGCTATAATTTGAGAACCACCAGATCAGGAGTTATAAAGGGATACTAAGAGAAGGTTAATGTGAAATTTTCATGAAATTGGTGCAGCCGTTCCAATGATATGACCATTTTAGTGATCATTGGTCGGTACCCTTACAAAATATATGCAACAACAACATATACATGTAAAATTCCTAAACGCGTACATTACATTGTATGTGGTATTGAAAGAGAAAGACTGAAAAATATAAAAATGAAAATTTTCTTGTTTTTTTTTTGTAGGTGTAACAAAGCAGGCCGAAGTTGGCAACTTTTATTTAACAGTCCAGTGATCGGGCTCGAAGAATTTGGGAAATAATCGAGGTTAGCTTTGCGAAATCGTAACAATTGGTGTCAGGGATTGTTAAATAAATTCCAAAGGATAAGAATTGGAAAATGGTCAAGTTTCATGCTTTGACGATAAGTCTTTTAAAAAGGAAATTTGTAAAGCGAGGATTATCCACAACCGGAATTAAAGCGGAGCTGAATTTACGGCTACGAGAAGCAATGGACTCGACGAAAAGACATCAACGAAGGAAATAAAAAAAGAAGAGGAGATTGATTCTGCGAAGAAGTTAGAGCAGCCATCAAGTATAATAGAAGGAAAGGCTCTTAGCTCATCTACTGGTATGGACATGAACATACTATTGACTGCAATCTCGCCCGTAATTCACAAAACATGTCTGCAATGAATGTCCGCTTTACACAAAAGTTAGATGCTCAAATGGTTGAACAGCAGGAGCAGATATCATCCTCAGAAAGTATAATTGCATAAATACAGGCAAATTTGGTGAAAGAAAATGCAGAGTTTAAAGGCAAAGTAAAATAGAGCAGCTTATTGAGACTAAAGTTAACGAGTCCGAGATTTGCATTTTAATCGTCCAACCACTTCCAGATCTTTAAGCTCCAGTTCGAGAAGATTGCTAAGTTAAATAATTATATAAGCATTGAGGAAAAATACGCGTCACTATTATTTTCACTGAAGGAATCCGCAGAGGAAATTTTGCAGACCCCTTCCCGCATTTGAGAGAGATAATTATGAGCGATTGGCTTATTTAGCCATTGGTGACGCATGGAGTGTGCATTTCGAAAGGGTAAAAATCCAGAGGTCCATCAGCGGAATAAAGGATATATATACCAGGCGAGAGACGTATGCAAATCCATTGTCAACATTCGCTGAAACTAATGCTCAGACACGGCGGCACTCTTAATAAATCAGTCTACAAAGCGAACCGTTTGGGGTCTAGATGTAAAGAAGGATATGGTAAAAACAACGAGCTTTCTCAAAGAGAATATTTGTAGTGGTAAAACCGGGAAGTGCTTCACTTGCTGGAAACCAGATTACTTCGCACGCGAATGCAAGACATGCTCCAACGGACACGAAGGACGGCGAAAACACTGCTTGAAAAATGTGAATAAAGAAGACATAACATACGGCCAAGTTAGGGATAAATGGCAGCAGAAAATCCCATCGCGAAGGCATCCTGGGTACAATGGAGTAGTTTAAAATTGATATCTGGCTGTTTGCATAGAGTGTAGGAAATTTAGATGGCCGGTGCTCCCGCCGTTTAATAGTAGTTCCGATGTTAAGAATTCCAGATATTATCTAGAAATTCAACAATGGTCCCATGGGCAGCACCTAGGAATTATGAAAACCTTGGATAAAAACAAGCAGCAGTTCTATTAGGTTGGTTCTAGTCAATCGGCCACGGAAAGGGTTACGGCCGAGATTCAGAAGTCATTTACAGATGAAGCAATATAACTCTGGTACACCAGTCGTACGAGTTGCCATGGATGTAGCCAGCCCATTCCTTATGAGAAAATTAAGGAACAAGTACATTCTGGTGGCTATGGATTACTTTAGTAAATGGTCGGATGTCTACCCAATTCCAACCCAGGAGCTAACACAGTAGCGGATGTATTCACCTACAATTGGGTTACCCGATACGGTGCACCTATAGAACTGCACGCTGACAAGGAAGGAATTTCCAGTCAAGGGTGTTTCCAGAAATGTTTCTGATAATGGGTGAAAATTCGAAAAAGGGAAATACTCGAACAACAGCCCTGCACCCTTAATCAGACAGCATGGCAAAATTGAACCTTTAGTTAAGTTGGAAAAAAAAATACAGAAAATAGAGACATTTAGCAATCATTGCGGCACGCAGTCATGACATCTACATCACAACCAAGCAACATCAACATCAAAGCAACACAATCAACATCAGCAAAATCAACTGCAGCAACCCCAATAGCATCATCCCCACAATGACACATGAGTGTATTCTCCCCACCACAGTCAGCACAAAACCCTACACTTTCTAGTCTACAATCACAGACACAACCATCAATATAACATCATGTGCAGCAAACGAAGCATTTGCCACCAACACAACCATCTTTCTTATTCAATCATCACCCGCTGCTACAACCGTCACCAGAGTCATCCCCACATCCAATGTCGTCGGACTTCTTCGCATCTGCACCACCGCTGCACACACACACAGTTACCAATGATCTTGGCTTTGGGTCCATTTTATATAATACCGGCGCTGAATCCTTTGAAATTAAATAGCACACTGACACCGAAAAATTTTTATTTTAATATCACACTTATTCATCAGATGAACGTTGAGGCAATTCAAATGCTACACGGTGTCCACCAGTCACATCATCAAGTGTTACAAGTGCAAGAACAATAAACCTGCGTTAAATGACGAATGAGTACAATGTAAGAATTCTATTTCAAATATCCATATACATTTATGTAAGTTTATATATATATATGCCGCTGAAGCGATTTTTGGCCGAGCTCCTCCTCCAATTTGTGGTTTTGTGTCTTGATGTTTCTTACCAACAAATGGAGGGACCTACAGTTTATTCTAAGCCGTCTCCGAACGGCCGATGGATTTTCATGAGGAGCTTTTTATTTCCTGTCAGAAATACAATCGGAGGGATTGACATTCCCTGCCGAGGGGGGCCGCAATTAGAAAGATTAATTTTCTATAATTTTAGATGTTCCTCGAACCTGCACTCGAACCCAGGCCTTCCAAATTGTAGTAGGCAATGCTAACCACTCGGCATTTGCGGCCTCCAAGTACAAGTTTAACTCTTTAAAAAGTCATTGTAGGGAGAACATTGATTACTTTATATGCAACGAACGATGATTTTAACAATTTCTCTTTCCCACCGATACAAGAAAATTTAGTTATGAATAAATGTTTTGAGCAAGTGCATCGGGTTTCATGTTAACGCTCCCGACAACAAGTAATATGCACAACACTTTTTCAAATCATATTTAAAGTTTGTATTATGTTTATTAAAAACGAATAAAATTATTTAAAAAGTCCACAGATATGCCCTCCGAAATTCATTTACTACAGAACGCTCACAGAACGAAATATATTCACTTCACCCTTGACTGCAATACTGTTGGCAAAGATTGCTTAATCTTCTCAGCTTTCTCCGCGTACTGCGCCACTAACATATGCAAGAACCGAGGGCGGCGAATATTCAAATTGGTATTGTATCGCGCACCTGAACGATGTGTCTTGTTAAGAAAATCTTTCACCACTTTTTTATGCACGCGGCATTTCACACTTTTATTGGGAAATTAAATAAAACCAAATTTTGCAACTCAAGAAATCGAATCAACGTTTACGTTTCCACGTCACTCTTTTCATGTGACATTTGATTGTTAAGTAAACTTCCTTCGGTATGTGCTAATAGATTTGGAATCTTGCCAACCTTATTCAATTATCGACCCAGGAGACCGTTTTTATCCCAATTTGTTGATCCCCAAGAATGCATACCTTAATTTTGCGGTTACGGAGAGTACCAAGCTGTCCATAGCCTGATATCACAATCACCGACCAATTGTGGCTCATACTCGTAGTCTGCAAAGAGAAATCATCAATTATGTCTGATTGTTTATTCGTATGTAAACATATATATACCAGGTTTGCGCCGTCACACAATAGTTTATACATCTTGAATTTAATATTTTAACAAGATATTAAGAAAAAATATTGATGAATTTCATTAAACTTTGTGCATCCAAAATAATTTTGTTTATTTTGATCCCATTTTTCTTCTTTCTCTTTGACATTTGTAAAACTAATATTTGCACTTTGCGCCACTACATTCACCTGCAATGAATTCACCTTGAGGTCCTCGTATTTATTATGTTCTCTTTTTTATGTTTATTTTTCTTTCCAGTATGTAATTGTATTGTTACGATCTTGCTGATTAAACCTCGATGATTTCCCAAATTCTTCGGGTACGGTCTCTGGATTGTTAAATAAAAATCGCCAACTTAATTTGCAGTTTCTTTATTTATAAAGAATTTATTTAATGTCCTTTTATTACTCCGTAATTCACAATTCAATTACAATTCACTTTACTAGTTACAATCACTTGTATACAATTCACAATGTACTGTTCTTATTACTTTACTGTAATGTAATCACCAACGCGTTTACTTTACGACTGATTAACTTTTGCAGTCGTGTGTCGCCCTTATATACTTGTCTGCTGCTTAAAAACGAAAGCCTCTAATAATCGAGTCGTTACGATAACGTCTCGTTTTACGCTCTAGAACATGCCAGTTGTCGGCTCCTCTCTTTCATCTGACATACGCTTCGCATTTTCGCCACAGTATGTACCTTTTCTTCGAGTGAACATGTAGCGAGTAGTTAAGAGAGAATCATTGCAGACCTCTAGTATATAGTCATGGCTAATACATATATACGCGGTATTGCACCAAATTTTTTCTACACGAATTCACACGCGGTATTGCATTTCGTTTTTATTAGAATCTTATTGATAAAAATAGCAATGTCTTAGCATATGCACATTGCCGTTGATGTGTCATAGTCAGGGTTACCAAGTCTCAATTTTTGACTATTTTGACTATACACGGTATTGCACTTCAAAAGAGGATATATATGTGCGTAGAATGTTTGGAGTTCGCCTTCTGCAGCAGCTAATCAATTGTCAGGGATAAGTCGTTTCGTTGTTACTCAAAGTTTCGCAAATTGCATCAGTTCTGCGTCCAAAAAAAAAAAATTTATGTTTCTAAATTTTGTCAATTGATTGGTTTGGATAAGGAAAGCATCAAAACAGATTGGAATATGATTTGGAGTCATTAGAATGATTGGACTATTGCTGCTTCAAAAAGGTATTATTTTCTTCAAAATTAAAATAAAGGTTTGGTCTACAAATATGTAAATATACCTATGAATTTTATAATTTTACGAATTCTGCAGTCAAATAATGCAACACAAAGTTGAGATACCCTATATGTATGTATGTATATCAAACACTTCGTGGTGAAATTCCCATCACGTCCATAAAAGTACACGACAACCCATTTTTTTCATGAAGTACCAACCTGAGTATGGGTGGATTAACCCTGCCAAGTGAAGAAATGACGCAGTACATGATTCATTTGGAAGCACTTTTTGCGTCCACTAATGAAAAATCTCTAATATATATGCGTAGTGCATACTTGTATATTTCTCTGTGAAAGTATAATCGAATTGACACTGAACCAAAACAAAAACGTAATTATGACGTATACATAAACAGCAAAAAAATTTGAAGCGCAATCTAGTATATGGCGTCTATATTTTTGCATTTGGCAAGGTTTTGGCGTCTATATTTTGGCATTTGAGAAAAAGACACTGCTGCCTCACCAAGACAATGCATGGTGTCACATGTCAGTGAAATCGATGGCAAAACGCCATGAATTGAGTTTCGAATTGCTTCCGCATTCAACCCAGCGATTATTTCTTTTTCTCATTTCAAATGAAATTTTCATCGAAAGAAAAGGTGGTCGTCGAAACTGGGGCCTAGTCGGAAGCAAAGGACAAATCGTACTACAAAAATCGTATCAAAAAGTTGGAGGGTGGCTATAATTAGTGTATCACCCTTGCAGGCATTAATGTTGAATAAAATAAAAAAATTTACAAACAAAATCAATTTTACTCTGGTAGGCCGGGGACTTTTCAATTTACCTGTTATTATTCCCGACTGGAAGAAGGATATGTTGTAACGGCAAAATGTTGCCAGCTACCAGTGTGCATGTATACTTTTAAACGAATTCCAGAATTTATTCGAATATAAACGTCAATCAAATATACATTATCTATATAGTAATAAATAATAAGTTACGATTTCAGTTTTCAATTCTTTAACAAAAAAATAATTTTCTTAGTTTATCTAAAATTTACCTATAAATGTTCATTCTGGCAATATTGTATGGCAGCGATCAATCAGCTGATTAAGTTTTATGACTGCTGAGTAGCTATGTTTCTGGCTAGTTGCAGCATTATACTCCTTTACTGAAAATGTATGAAACTGAAATTGAGTCAGCTTCGTCAAAGATCAATAGGTATGAAACTCTTTATCTCGTGAGGGCGGTCTGAAAATACAAATTTTTTATGACATTTTCAAACCGTGCCACTTCGGTGAAAAAGTTTCGCTCTGGGATTTCTGGAAAAAGTTTAGTAATTTTTTTTATAATAAGGGGTTGTGCTAATGAATATTTTTGCACATTTACTGCCTTGTTTAGCAAATACTTGTCTCTAACAAATTCAAACAATTTTTGCCCTTTATTTTAACATACAAATTCACCGTGCTTATTGAAGATTTATTGATTACCTGATAACCTAAACGGAGTTGGGTCGCCGAAAGGGTGACAGCCCTTGATCGGATAAAATCCGAGTTAACTCCGGTACGTAGAACCGGTTGTCGAGAGAGTTGCCCGGTTGATACCCACCTTGGGTAAATCCCCCACCCCAGGCCTTCACGGCCCAACGGAGCTCCCCGCAGCATGACTCTCTATCCTCTTTACTTACACTAGCGTGATGCTTGATTCCTCCAGAGAAGATAATTATACCCGATATGTGGAAACTGGGTAGAGTGGTCCCGCTTCTAAAGCCGGGGAAACCTGCAAATAAAGGAAAGTCCTATCGGCCGATATCTCTGCTTTCCACAATAGCGAAGATTATTGGGGCCTCACTGCTCCCGTCTCTTACACAGCATCTGTGCCCAGCTACACATCAGCATGGTTTCCGGAAAGTGCATAGCACGACAACAGCACTTAACGCCATAAACACTCAGATAATTCATGGCCTTAACAAAAATCGACCCAGTGCGCGAACTGATCTAGTAGCACTGGTCCTGTCGAATGCTTTCGAAATGGTTAATTACGCAGTGCTACATCGGACATTGACCTAGGTTGAAGAGGTGGACCATGAATTACATGAATGATCGAAATTCATCAGTTGACTTTCAAGGTCAAACCTCAAAGCTACGGAAAATTAAACAGGGGGTTCCGCGGGGTGGTGTCCTCTCCCCGATGCTGTTTAATTGTTATATGTCGAGGCTCCCTCCACCACCAGAGGGCGTCTCTTTGATCTCATACCCCGATGACTGTTTGATTTTGACGTCTGGCCAAGATATTGATAGCCTTTGTTGGAAAGTAAACTGCTATCATGCCGACCTTTCCAACTTCTTCACCGCACGACATTTACATCAACAACCAGCGAAATCCTCTGCCACCCTTTTCACCAGTTGGACAAAGGAACACGAACAACCAAAAGTTACTGGGAGTCACATTTGACAGACTTCACTCCGCATACGACTACAATTGCCACCAAAGTAGAGACCACCTGGGGAAAAGACAAATAAACACTGCTGGCAACGTACAAGGCAATTGGACGGCCAGTCGTAAACTATGCTGCACCGATTTGGATGCCGGTGAAACATCTATGCTCCCAGTTAAGGAGCATAATGCTGGGGTATGCCATTTCAGTCATATGTGATGTTGATTATGTTGCAGCGACATACGCAGATAACCGACAATCCAATTAGATTTTAGCAGAAAGTGAGTGAATGCAGATTTGTAATATGTTAGGATAAATAAAAATATGATTTCCAATAAATTCAGTCAGTTGGGAACTTGGTTATAAGTAATAGATATCGATGGAGATGTAGATTTTTGTACAAGCGATGGTGGATACAAACCTCCAGAGAATAAAATAATTGGCGCAAGGCAGCTGTAAATATCAATATATCAAGACCAGCTATCAGTTGTAACGCCTCCCACCAAAGCGTAAGCGCTGTTAACCTTATATATTATATACATATACATATATATATATATATATATATATATATATTAAAATTGTTTGTTCTGTCTCATTTTCGCAGTCATCGTCATCATCATCCCAATTTATTTCTTCTATCGTCCTTGTACCTCATCAAAACTGCTTCTAATGGTTAATACATTTACCTCTAGCTCTCCTGGTTTTGGTGAATATTATTTCTCTCATTGCCATGACTCTCCCTCATAATTTAATGTGTGTATGTCCCAATTCTAGACACGAACTTGGATTACACCACCCTCAACAGTCGTGACCACCACAAGCGAACGTCTTTTAATGCTTAAACTTATTTGGTATCTTAAGAGATAGTCTTTAATTTAAGGCTTTATTTGATATACATTATCGACGTCATCAATGAAATTCACTCATAAGTACGTCTTTTGAACTTCCTCTTCTAGATCATTACCTCTATGAGAATAATCTGTAATGAATTTGCAGGAAGTATTTTAACCTATATATTTAAGAGTCCTTTTTTATTGAATTAATAGAGTTTTTACTATTGAAAAATAAAATTATTATAAACGTTATCCACAATAAACTTGTATTTAATAATGTAATTGTTAATATACAAAAAAACGCATTAAAATATGTATAAGTATGTTTATTTATTTCTTATTATTTCATATAAGTTTATTTATTTATTTTCTAACATTTAATATAAAAATAATTTCAAATATATTATGGCTTACAATATAATATTTGACTGGTTGATTACTAATACATTTGTCTTAGGATTTCTTTTTCCTCTTTGTTTTATTTTTATAGTAGGAAACTAAATTTTTTATCATATATATATATTGTAACGAATTTGCTAAGTTCGCCTCGATGATTTTCCAAATCCTTCGAGTCCGATCACTGGATTTCTAAACAAAACTCCCAAAATTTGTTTGTTCGGCTTCTTAACCGTCAGGAATTTATTTGTACAATTTTCGTCTTTAGCTAACTTTTACAATTATTTATGATACACACTTATTATCTGCTTCACTCAGCTCATCCGTTTCTAAAACACACACAGCTCACAGCAGTGTTAACTCCACTAAGTTCTCTACTCATCTCCTCTTGTGATAGCGGCTGCCTCTCTTTTTATACCTGTAGATGACCCAAACATTCTGTTCACGCGCTTAAGGCTGATTATTCGCTTGCCTGCGGTAGCTGCAGCTACTCCGTTCATCCTTAACGACGTGGAATTTCCTTTAATATGTCTACCCTTTGTTTGTCCTTGGTAAGGGTAATTTGCATTATACAGCCGCTTCTTTATTTCTGTCCTTCCGGGGAATTGCATTTACATTGTCAACAGTTTTGTTTGTCCTTCGTATTTCGAATTTTCGTCACAATATATATTTTATATAAATTGCTTATGAAAACAATGCAGTCCAAACTAAGTTTTTTTTTGATAACTAAATAGTTAATAGCTTCAAGTTTCGCTCGTATGGTAAACAGTTGTTGTTGATGTTCATCAGAGATAATATGTGAGCTTATAAATATATATTCTGTAACACCGTTTTTACTATGATTTTATTGTCATGAAATATATTTGCGAATAATAATTAATATCAATAGTTTCGATATATATATATGTATCTCTTGTTTATCGATCCAACATATATTCCCTTCCTACGCTATCAAAATCATGTACATTATGTTGAAAACAATTGAGAGAGTGAGCTAAGTAGTTATATGTAGTTACTATACATTTCACTCTTATTTCAAGATTATCATATTTTCAAATAAAGTGTCTAAGAAGGTGATAGTTTCAAGTCGGCCTTCAACATCCATTTCTTTTTTACACAAATCTTCGTTCAAACTTTGCTTAGATCTTCTATAGTAAATTTTCCTTGTGTCTGTCTATTATGTCGAAAGTTTTGTCTTTGTTTTTTCCTATTTATTTCTTTTTTTTAGTTTGTGTTTTTTTCTAATATATTTCCCATTATTGTTGTTGATGTTGATGTTGTCTCTAATTTTATATCATTCGTTATGTTTTTATTTTTAAATTGAAATGATAACTGAATTCTTTCATATCGACTATATTTGGAAGTGTTATATTAAAATTAAATATTTACTATTTTATTCTTCAAGAGTTTTTGTTGTATTAACAAATTAAGAATCTAAACAAGAAAAAGGTTCTTGTTCGTTTGGCTTTATAACTAAAACTTTGTTTAAAATAACAATATGGTTAAAAGGATTATGTATGCTATATTCATTTATTTAGAATATTTTGATTGACTAAATATATCTGTTAAAAGATATTCATTTTATATGTTTGAATATACCATTACCTAAAATACGTCTTCCTTTAACTTCTCGATGTTTGAAACAGCTGATTTTCATATTTCGTTTCTCATATTCAACATTATATGTACAACGTATAGTTACTTCAATATTTTCTTTCTTAAGATTGAAATGTCGATAAAATTCTTCCTTTAATTCCAATATATCTCCTGTATCCATTTCCATTTCAATTAGGTCTTTTCGAAATGCTTCCATAGCCCCATCAATTGTAAAATATTTTGAAATATGAGATTCTGTTATAATGGGTTTGAATACCATTTCCATTTCAATTAGGTCTTTTCGAAATGCTTCCATAGCCCCATCAACTGTAAAATATTTTGAAATATGAGATTCTGTTATAATGGGTTTGAATACTGTTGTTTCCGGTTCTGAAGCGTCTGAGAGAAAAAGTTGTAAGCGATAAATTTGTATTTAACATATCACTGTTAGGAAGCATCAAATTTAATTGTGTTTTCAAATTTTAATAAATTTGAGGTGTATTAATAACAATGAGTGTTGGAAATGTATTACACATTATTATGTTTAATAAATTTAAAAACCCCACACAATACTAATTTCATGATGTAAATTTTTTATTTACTATTTTTAAAATTATGCTTCAAAATAAAGTATAAAATAATTCTAACTAAAAATATCATTTGATGCTATCTTATATATAAACAGAAAGAATGACATCATCATCATTGTTAGCGTTTGTTTGGGATTTCGAATAAAAAAGCTAGAGAAAAAGCAGATTATTGCGGCTAAGTAAAAACACACGTCCGATTCGTTTTAGATCACTAAAAAATGCAGAAGCCATAATGGCGAACTTGACAGCTGACAATCAGTGCTGCCAAACTTGACTATAAGAAAATATATTATGCTCGGTGTACAAAAGGTAGTTTAAGCGCCAACATGCCGACGGCCTTGAATGATTGTTTAAAATTTTGTTGAAAAATATTACAATAAGTTTAAATATAAAATACTTAAATAGTAGAAATATCCCATTTCCTTAGCAACAACGGTAGATACGTGACTGGTCGTAGTAACTCTCCTTCTGATGTTTTCTAGTTGACAACGCGCACACGTTCATCTGCACCGAGGTAACTGTCGAAAATTCTTCAAAAATGCTGCCTTATTGCTGATACGATTCGCCAGCGCTCGTGAAGCGTTCCCTTAAAAACTTTGATTTTTGGATCTTGTAGACCCTTTAACGGCTCAACGATTATAAAACGCCCAGGTGTTAGGACTTCAAAATCATTGACATCAGCGGGTAAACAGCAAATAGGTCGGAAATTTACGCAAGCTTCGACTTCAGTGAAAACTGTTGAGAATTCTTCGTAACTAAGAAGAGTGAAATCTAAGGCCTCCCAATAATCGCCCATATGCGGGGCACTTGGGGAGTTAAAATGCCAAGTGGTGTCAGTGTCGATGGAATTAGACTTCAGCTTGTCATCACTGATACAACGTCCAAAGAAGTACGCTACTCTCTTTCGGCTCCGATAAAATTGGTGCCATTGTCGGAATAAAAATGGTGACTTATAAGACGACTTCGGGGTAGATCGGACATCTGTTGTTGAAGCTTCTTTCGATTCAGTCGTTTACATCGGACGCAATATCGATAGATTCCCAGAAACTGCGTTTTGGCGAACTAGCTTTGCACCTAGATGAGCTGCGCAAAGTTCCAAACGAGACAAAGTAGTCGTCTTTAGAGGGGCCACCCTAGTTTTTGCAGCGATCAGCATAACTTTTACCTCAACATCAAAGGTTTTAGTACGGAAATAATAGCATGAGCAGCTTCCGAAGCGTCAGTAAAAATATGGAATTCCACGTCCGAGTCCGAGCTTATACCTAACCAGCGACTTAGCTTGAGTGATGAAAGTAGTTCCAGCTCCTGTCTGTGCGTCAACCAGTCCGCTGGTATGTTAGGTGGTACAAGCGCCAAATCATCTGCAAACATATTTTTGAGCGGTTCAAGCGGTTTGAAATTTTGCTGGTTAGCTCTTGAAGGGATTCTGAAGCAGTCAACAAATCGTCCATGTGGAAATCTGATGTGACGACCTTTGCGATATCCTGGTAAGCGCTACCTGCTTGCAGCGCTGCACGATGCAAAGACTTCACAGCAAGATGTGATGCGGAGGCCACCCCATACGTGACTCTTAAAAGGCGATAATCACATATAGGCTCTGAAGGATGCTCTCGTCATACATCCTGTTGGGCGACGTAGACTTGCCGTTACATCTTTTCGCTGTCAGCAATAAGACCAAGCGATGAGTGCGAAAGCGAACCAAAATTGAAAAAAGGTCTTGCCGCAACTGAGTGCTTCGTTCAATGATTTCCCGGACGGTGTCTTCATAGATGCGTTGTGGTATCCTTTACTACTGCGTGATGCGGTATGTAGTATTTGGTTGGCGTTGTTGAAGCTATAGCTTCCATGTGACCCAAGTAGGTTAATTCTTTCATAATTTTTTTTATTTTCTTCGTGAAGGTGCTTGTCGGCGGCGATCCTTTTCTACATGCGCAGTAACGCTCGAACTGATGAGTTTCGCGATTTACCAATCGGTTTTTTTTATTGGCAAGCGTATTATAAAGTGACCGTCCTCTGCGCGCTGAGTAGTTTCGTCGAACAGCCTTTGACAATAAAGTTCTTCCAGCGTTTGAGCTTTCTCGGCGGTAGTTCCTCAAGCTCCCAAACTTTGGTAAGAAGTTTGGTCAGTTGCGTATGACAGTAGAACGTTGAAATAGAAACAGGTTGTCTTTTTGCAGGAATAGCATTTCCAAACAAAACCCAACCGAACGTTTGGGTAATTACTTTACTGGCCCTTTTTCAGACCATTCAGTAAAACCTTATCCTTTGCGTCCATACCGATCGGGATGCCAATTGGTCCAGGCTTGGGAAAATTTGGATCACCGAGTGATAGATTACGAATATGTTGCCATCGTGCGGCGGGCAGAGCGGTAGTGGGAAGATCGTTAGTAATTTTAGGTTAAATGAGTGTATCTGCTTGAAATGTTGATTCCAACGGTCGTGGTGAGCGCGCTGCCAGCGGCCAATGTAGTCTTTTAGTAATATTTCAGCGGTTGCAAATAAAATCACTCGTTCGAAATCAGCCTAGTATGAAGATATTTTGATGTGTTTACTGGATTCGTTGTTAACCGGTTCAGTTGGTTGATTGTTGAAAATAGCGTGGCTTTTGCTTCGAACTGACGCAGCTGTATATTTTGAGCTGACCTTTGTGGTATGTACACGCTGAAGCCTTAACACAATCAAACGACCCATTACTTTCCAACTCCAACTGTCTACTCTCGTAGGTAGTATGCAACACATTTTTAACTGTTGACCTTACGCCTTCGGAGGTTACTGGCGCCATCTCCAAAGACCGCGCACAAGTTTCGAGAAAATCGTGGAGCGTGGAAAATGCCAGGAAATCATTGGCAAAATGCAACGATTCCCATTGCTTGCGAGTCTCACAAGCTAGATAAGATACTGTTAAGTGGATGAGCCAGTCATCCCTCGGCTCAATCTGCCGCCAAGTGCACGTACTGCACCTAAATGCTGCAAGGTTAGCTTATGAACGTGTTTGATAGACTTGGCGGAGTCTCTTTTTGTTTTTTCAATGTACATTAAGACTCTTATATGGCTGTCTACTATAACTTGCATGTTCCTGTAACGTGACATCAGTAATCCCCAGGCCTCGTGGTAGTTTTTGTCACTCACCGCTAAACTACTCACCAAATCCAATCACAATTTTAGACAATTACTGAGATATTGCAGTTTCTGTGCGTCCGACAGACTTACGTTGGCATTAACAAGCGAACAGAATGCATCGTGAAACGCGAGAAATTCAGTTGGACCACTACTAAATAAAGGCAGTTGTAGCTTTGGAAGCGGCATAGACGGCGACGTAGTTAGTGAAATATGAGAAGTGAGTTCTTTCTGCGACGTTATAAAGCATTTCAAATTTGTCTTAGCAATTTTGTACCACTCCTCAACTTGTATTCGTGAAGTCTCTTCCATTTCAAGGGTATCTTCACCATAGGATACTCCTCCAATAATTGCAAATAGTTGGACACAACATCTACGTCGACCCAAAAGGGCGTCACTTTTGCATGAACACAAAGAGCGGAATCACGGACTTTAAGTGACGATATTTTGTTTTTGCGGGGAAAATCTCAAATGTGAAACTAGCTAGGTGTGAACTTTTAATTATAGAAAAATCACGATATCCGGCACGAAGAACCAGCAATGTTAGCGGTTGTTTGCGATTATGGATAAAAACGCTAGAGAAAAACGGACTATTGTGAATAAATAAAAACACGTCCGATTCGCTTTAGATCATTTAAAAAGGGCAGAGGCTATAATGGCGAGCTTTACAGCTGACAATCAGTACTGCCAAACTTGACTATAAGAAAATACATTATTCTCGGTATACAAAAGGTAGTTTAAGCGCCGACAATCATCTTACAAAAGTTTCCTTTTTTCTTTGGTAAGGGGTATATACTCAAAAGTTCTATTGTGCATAATTAATAATGGAGTGAGGTATCCTTTGGTATGTTTAAATCTGTTATCAACTCAATTCGACTATCAATCGGTCCGGTTTTGATTGTTTCATTTTGATGAGATACATCTAAGACAATTATTGGCGAATCTTTAAAGGTGTCGGCGAATAGTTTGTGCTTCTTGTGAATAATAATTTGTTTGAATTTTTCTATATATTTCATATAGTAAGAAATATCTAGTTGTCTAAATTTAAGTTTTAAATCATAATAAGGATATGTATCGGAGTTAAGATGAACTTTTACATCTCTTAAATTACAATGTTTAAATTGGTAATCGTTTCGAAATCCTAAAAGTATAAAACGTGGTATTTCATTTTCAGGAGCTAGTTTAACATTCCATAAAATGGATATACTTTCCGGTAGTGTCGGATAATAATACATATTCCAACATCTATATTATATACCTAGATGTGTTCTTTTACTATTTGTTTTAAACATCTCTAATTTGTAGGCGTCATAGAGTTGAGCATGCGGCATTTCCAGGTAATATTTGAAATTCTTAATTCAGGTTCTTCTGTTGAAACGGTTGATTTAATAACATTTTTATTATAATTCGGAAGTACTAAATTCAATACATGTTTAGCATTGACTATAATTTTATTAAAATCTTCAGTAAATCCAAGTAACAGCTGCAATGGAACACAAATTATTAAAATTAAGTGTATGATCGATATCCACCTCATTAAATTCATAACGAATTTCTTCAAAAAGGTATGCAACACAATTATTTCATAATCTTATTGCAGTTGAGACTATGATCTGAAGCTGTCTTTGCATATCCTTCAGTATATAAAAAACTTTTGCTGAGTAAGACATGTAAATCTTAATTTTGAATTGCAATACGGATTTCATTATTATTATCGAATGATTGTAAATATGGCAAATAGCTGTGATATTCCTTATTAATTATGCTAGTAAGGAGGACGGTTTCAAATGTAATTTGATCGTAATCTTTCCAGAAATTGATTACATTATCGCCTTGATCGATGACTTTTAATATGAGAGTGTGTATTGATCCGATACAAGGGAAAATTTTAGTTTTCAGTCGCAGGCTTTCGAAAACAAATTGGGTATGAGGGGAAAGAGGAAGATCCCTAGATTCTAAAACTAAATTTCTTTTTATAGCCAACTTATAGTTTTTGAGTAATTTAATTTTAAAGTTTGCAAAATTTAATGTACAATAATATCAAAATTGATGTTGCCGGATTGCTAAAATAGCAAATTTACAAAAGTATTTCACTTAAAAATACTGTGCAAGGCGAAGCTGGTAAAGCGCCGTGCTTTAAAAAAATAACCCTGGGCCGAATCAAAATCGGTTTCGCCTTGCAGAGTATGTTTAAGTGAAACACTTCGGTATGATGACAACCTTCTTTAATAATAAAAGAAAAGTAAAGAATGTTTTATAAGTACATATGTTCAGTTGCCTCGATCAATTTCACAAATCTCTGCGAAATTCGCGGAGTTTTTGTAATTGGCTTTGACAAAATACCTCTTTAAACCGCGCCATTGGGACTCAATCTTTGAAATTTGTAGGTTATTTCACACAGTACGGCAACACCTTCATGATTAGATTGCAACCATTTTTAAGTGTGCATCTGTTTTGATTATAATATAATTTGTTTATATTGATATAAGTCGCATTTCTTATTAATTTAAACAAAATAAGTGAAAATAATTCATCAAGTGGAAGTAATACACGCGTTGGTTAAAAGAAAGTTGAAAAAGAAGCTGAGAATTTCATAAGGAAATGATGCGAGACTGAAAACTAAAGCTCAGCCCGATACAAGATTACATTTTATAGATAATGTATCGATTTTGTTATATTTATTAGTTGATCTTAATAATACATGATAATAAATTTTATCTGCGACGAACAGATCATCAACGTTAAACGAAGCAGCAGCAAAGTGAGAAGCAACAGCATCACTATTTGTAAGCTAAATCCTAGCGGCCGAATAGTATGGAGCGAGTTACGTCTTTGCCGACGTCACTAGCCCAAATTAAACCAATTACACTCTCGAATAACGTGCCAATAGATTGGTCTAGATTAACAAAACAAATTTCACAAACATAAATAGGCCACCCAGAAATACCGTTTAACCGGCATTATAAATTGACCTCTTAACACAAATATACAATATGCGATTGAAAACATATCAATTCATTTTTCGGTCACAGCAATGCAATATGACATGGATCGTAGATGTGCAAACCAATGCGAAAACATACTTGAAAACATATGTTCAACTTATTTTTCGGTCACATTAATACAATTCGACACCGATCATTGCATAGCTTTGCAAACCAATGCGGAAACATTGACTACAGAATTTGTTTGTAAGAAGAAGGAAAAAAAAAATAGAAAAACTGTAAAACTAGCAAGTAAGGCCTTTATGTAGGAACACTTTTGAAAAATAAAACTAACCTTAGTTCATACACAGAACGAAGTAAACGTCTTTTATTTTGAGACCAGAAGGCCTCGACGACGTAATTGGTGCAGTCTACGGGTCCTTATCTAAAAATTAACGATTTTATCGAACCGATCGCGACAAATATTCGGAAAAGTTTCTCCTGTGAAACGTGAAAGTGTCCGACTTGTCTGAAGACAATAAAGTAGCGATAAACGTGAAAATTTTTCGAACTAATCGCGAAATAAATTTTAATTCTTTGTCCAACGACAATAACAAAAAAAATTAAATTTAAATTAAATTAAACAATTGACAAAATAACTTTGAACGGAAGACCGGTTGCCGTGAAAATTTAATTTTATTTATTATAATGGCACAAAACAAAGTTGTGGCAGCGTCGGAGCTGTTCAAGGAAGCGTCACAGATCAAGGAATTTCGGGGCGAGGACACAAACGACGTGACATCATTTATCAGGGAAGCAGACCTGATATTTTCACTTTTTCCGGCGGGGAATCTAGGGGAATTTGTGTGGCAGCGCCACATACTAACGAAGATTCAAGGCGAGGCGTTGCAGTGCATCAAAACACTGGAAACCACGGAATCATGGGAAGAAGTAAATTGGGCGCTCAATATTAATATGTATAATGTGAGTCAATATTTTGAAGATTTAAAACATATTTTGAATAAGTTAAATACTAAATATATATATTAGATGAAAATAAGCCAGTAGAGTTTTGTCCAACGACAAACGAGTCACTAATGCTTAGTACATTTTTAGATAACTTACCGCCATATATGTCAGCGGTGGTTTATACTAGGAATGCAAGTTCCCTGAGGGCAGCCTATCGAACATGAGAAGAGACAGGCATGGCCAAGAAGAATTTGAACAGTAATTATAATAAAAAAAGGGATAATAGATTCCAATACAATCAGGCGAGAGATAGCAAATACAATAACACTGTGCAACAAGATTCTACGTAATTAATGAAACCAATTGGAGATGAAACTATATCCCTCCCATATCAAAACCTCATACTAGGTTTTTGGCTTATAGGTCTGGTTTCATTTTCATTTTTATTTAAAGTTGGCAGCCCTGTGTATGAGAAAAGTTGATTAAAACTTGATCAAATGAAGCAATGTTAGATGGGTTTTTTTGTATATCGCTTTTTTTGGATCGAGGAACTCATTTTTGACATTAACTGTTACCTAAATCTTACGATAGGTGGCGCTGTCATACAATTTGTCTTATTTTTAATGAAAAATAATATTTTTAGTTTTATTGTAGAAATGATCGTATATGATACATATAGAAAGGAAAATTACACTATATTTGGCACACAAAAAAGATGATAAATAGTATACATACACACATATGTAGCCATGAAAAGTTTGAAATAAAAAATTAAATATACGTTCAAAGTAATATTTCTGTTAAGAATTAAATTATTTTCTGACATTTTGAAAAATTATGCCATAAAAAACTTACAAAAATAACGGTGCTTAAAAACTAAAACTTGAATCTTTTTGAAGGCGGTAAGTTTACTTCCTCCTCTTCCTCGTCGGTATTGTCTTCTTCATTTCTCGTTAGCCACCAGCATAGATCTGCTAACATTGGTGGTAGTTTTTCCCCCTATACCCTGTCTCCATTGTTAAAGCGACCTGGTGAAAACGTTCGCCTTGTTCATCCGATTCCGTTACGATTTGATGTTCAAACCAATCTATATGGTGATGGAGAAAATGTACCTTCAAACTCATATGTACACCGAGCTTCTGAAACATATTCATGAGATGATCTACTTTTTCTCTGATGTTCGTGGCACGATGTTTACCGAGAACATTAGCTATTACGTCTTTTATGGCATTCCAGGCATTTAGCTCATTTTCATTTAAAGAGTTATCAAACTTACTATTTTTTTATCAATTTTCTTATGTCTGGACCATTAAACATACCTGTAAAACGATATAGCAA
Organism: Neoceratitis asiatica; assembly: GCA_030068015.2. Lineage (NCBI taxonomy): Eukaryota > Metazoa > Arthropoda > Insecta > Diptera > Tephritidae > Neoceratitis > Neoceratitis asiatica. Next base: position 13,625,654 of record CM061530.1, on the reverse strand, counting down.
TTACATAAATCTTAAAAAATCTTATTTTATATGTAAATATAAAATACCTTCTTTTACTTTGCTTGCACTAAGTCGTGGAAATATTGCCCTTAGTGTAATAAAAGCTGGTCCATCTGCAGGAAGTGCTTGTATAACATTTTTAAAAATACCCAGTTTGATATGTAGTGGAGGTAGCAACACTTTTTCAATTGGAACAAGGGACGTGTGTATTACATTATCTGATCGAACAACTAAATCTTCTCTGTTCTCCCAGTCATGTTTTTGGTATTGGTTCCCTTTATAACGTGTATTCCACAAACATATAAAACACATATTCTTCGTATATCCACCTTTTAATCCACAAAGCAGAGCTACCATTTTCAAATCGCTACATATACGCCATTTATGACTTTCATAGTTTATTGCTTCTAGTAGACGCCTCTCAGATTCGTACGTTTCTTTAGTGTTCAAATTGAACGCTATCAGAAAGCTAGGTTTCTTGTTGTTGTAGTACAGCAAAACTGCTTTCATAGTTTTGGATGAATCAATAAATAACCTCCATTCGTGGGGAATATAAGTCATACCCATTTCTGCAACAAGTTTTTCAATATCGTTACAGTAAACAAAGGTGTTTTCTTCATTGGCAGAAAAAAATGGCTGAAATTTTGCTTGGCGATGACGGTAACCAGTAACTTTAACATCAGGTGTCAGTAAACTATTTTGTTTTAACTTATGTGCTATATACTCTGCATCACGTTTTGATAAATTGACATGTTTTACCACGTCATCCATCCAATTTTGAGATATTGGTATCATATTTTTGGAAGCTTCAGATATTTCATAATCAGGATCCTGCAACTGGTTTTGCAAGTTCGCAGTCCATATAGAAATCGTAGTAGGGCTTGGTGGCCGTGGTACCGGAATAGCATTTGAATGCGATAATGCAGGCTTACATAATCTGTTCCAATATATTTCATTGATCTTCGCGATCTTTTAGTTTTTCCATTTACATCATTCAAACACACATAACAACTCGCTTCACTATGCTCACTTGAATGCACAACCATTCTGAATGAGTACATAGATTCAACACATTAAATAAAATAAACTTACCTGGATCAGTCCAAATCATCGGAACACCAAACTTCAGCGATTTTTTTATTCCTTTAACCCAGAGACATAAGTCGTCGTAGTACGTTCTGCATATATCTTTGGGAGCCCAATTTACGTCTTGAACAACCGGCATCGCAAAATAATGTTCATACCACTCTTTCGCACTAACACTTATACCAATCAGATTGGTTGCTATGCTGAATTTACCGCAAACATAGCAATAAAGCGCTAACTTTCGCAAACATTTATTCATTTTAAATTTATTTTATAAGACGCTTTACGCTACCAAAATCTTCAGAATTTATTTTGCTGTGGTATTGCAAGAGAGCTGACACGAAACTCACAGAAATTGTGATTGGTAAAAAAAAACTACATATATATAATACTATTTTTGCATGAAAAACTATCAAAAATAAGAAAAATTATATGACAGCGCAACCTATCGTAAGATTTAGGTAAAAGTTAATGTCAAAAATGAGTTCCTCGATCCAAAAAAAAAAGCGATATACAAAAAACCCATCTAAAATTACTTCATTTGATCAAGTTTTAATCAACTTTTCTCATACAAAGGGCTGCCAACTTTAAATAAAAATTAAAATGGAACCATACCTATAGGCCAAAAACCCAGTATGAGGTTTTTATATGGGAGGGATAAAGCTTCATCTCCAGTTGGTTTCATCAATTACGGATAGATGAACCCTCGTTTTGTGTCACAGTGTAATCAGAACAATCAAGGAAGGTTTCCAGCAAGTTCCGGCAACAGGCAAAATAACTCTCATTTCAATAATGAAAGAGCGAATTCATCAAGATTTGGTTTTAAACAAACGCAAAGTAACAGCTACAGACAATTTGATGAGAATAGAGGCTCAGGACAAACAAGGTTCGGGACTGGCCCAATGTCACAGAATAGACAAACCAGACCTCAACCAATGGAAGTTGAACATGTACAGGGTGAAAGAAGCGAAACAAATTTTCAGTTTCCAGCCGAAACTCGACTTTACCGATAGTAGAAATAACGGTGGGAGAGGAAAAGTTGAAATGTCTCATAGATACAGGATCCACAACAACTTTATTATACGGTAAATTAAAACAGCACAAACGAATTAAACTACAGGAAAAACTAAAATTTAACACATTAAGCGGACAGACGGTTATTACTAAAGAAATTATAACAGAACTTCTAAAAGAATTTAATGAAAATAGCTATATGAGTTGGAAATTAACAAAGTTCAAGGATTAAGCGTTTGACGGACTGATAGGATAAAACTTATTGATTCCACTTAGAGCAGTTATAAACCTGGAAGAGGGCATTGTAGAAATGGTAACAAGATAAAAATCATAAATGCATGTCCTTACACATACGATAAAGTTCATTCCCTAGAGGTGTCTTAAATCAAAGTGTTTTGGAAAAACTTCTTAAACAAGACATGAACAGAGAAGAGAAGAAAAAGCTCAAGGAAATAATTCAAAAGAACAGTGATATATTTTTTCAGGAAGGACAAAATTTAACTCATGCTCACGAAGTACAACACGAAATAGTCATCACAACAGACCGACCGATATATAGTAAAATTTATAGATACCCACAGATACACGAAAAGGAGATAAACAGCCAAATTTCAGATATGTTGAAGCAATGAAGAATTAAGGAGATATGGATTGTCCCCAAAAAAATTAGATAATTCAAACGTCAAGAAATGGAGGATAGTTATAGACTATAGGAAAGGGACCTAGCAAAAGGGTTTCATCAGGTCTTAATTAGGGCAGAGGATAGACCAAAAACAGCATTTTCTTTTCCTCAACGAAACTTTGAACTTGTGAGGATGCCATTTGTGTTGAAAAATGCTCCCGCAACATTCCAGAGGTTAATAAATTCAGTTCTCAGGGATTACATAAACAAAATTTGTGCGGTTTACCTGGACGGTATTCTAATTTTTAGTTCAAGCCTGGAAGAGCGTTTGGTAAATGTCCAACAGGTTTTCAACAGAATACTGCATGCTTCATGGCCTAACGAGGTATCTAAAGAAAGGAGCAAGGATAAACACCAATGACCCACAATACGTAAATGCTTTTGAGAAACTAAAGTCCCATTTGACAAGTCCACCGGTTCCTAAGTATCCGGATTTTGAGAAAAAAATTGCACTGACAACAGATGCAAGTGATTTAGCAATTGGTGCCGTGTTAACTCAACAGGACCACCCTATCAGTTATGCAAGCCGAACTGTAAATGAAAATGAGAGGAAGTATTCAACAACTGAGAAGGAACTTCTTGCTATTGTCTGGGGGGTAAATTATTTTCAATCATACCTTTACGGGAGACAATTTGAGTTGCTGACAGATCATCAACCTGTCAAGTGGCTTCAGACGAAACCCAAGGGAAGGGATCTAAATCCCAGGTTACAAAGGTGATTATTGAAACTAGGCGAATACGATTTTAAAATAAATAACATTAAAGGGAAGGAAAATAGGGCAGCTGACTTTATGAGTAGGATAAATACGAACGAAAACAAAATTAATGCCTTAGAAGATGGCGTAAGCACAACAGCAGCAACAATACACTCACAACAAGAAGAGCAAAACAGTCACTTTCCTATACTGGATACGGTTGTAAACAGATTCCCTACACAAATCATTGTAACAATTAACAAAATTTGCGAAATGGAGACAGTTAATGTCAATAAAAAGATCTTTGTCGATGCAACGACATAAACAATAACTATGTGTCAGATATTTTTAGGAGACATATCAAGAAAGGTAAAACCGGAGTATACACGGAATTATCAGATCATGAATACATCAAAGTGCAACTAAAACTGATTGAATTATTTGGCACCACGTTCAGCATATACAAATGCTCTCACCATGTAAATGATATGAGAAACGAAGATGAAGTTTTTAGATGTATCGCAAAATATCACAAAAGAGAAACAGGACATGGAGGAATAACTGAGGGATACGAGGGTCTGAAAACCTGCATATTTTAAAAATTTGAAAATCCTTATACAAAAATATATAAATAATTGCGACGTCTACAATAGGCCAAAATATGACAGAAAGCCAATAAAACCGAAATATCATTTAACGGAAACACCTACAGACATACATCAAAAGTACATGCTGATGCTTACACTATTAGTAAAAATAATTTTATTACATTTTTAGACAGATATTCTAAACATACCACGGCATTTCATCTGGAGGATAGGAATAGAATCACTCTGGTTGAGAAATTGCGACAATATTTTTCAATAAAAGGGAAACCATCTAAATTAATGAATTTAATTGCGTAAACGTTAGGGATTTAATAAGAGAAGAAAATGTTGAAACACACTTTACAAAGCCAAACAGTCATACTGGTAATTCCGATATCGAAAGGTTTCATAGCACAATAAGAGAAAAACTTAGAGTACTAGAAGCAGAGAAATCAAAATTATCTATCCAGGAAAGAATATTTAAATGTATAGAATGGTATAATCACTCAATCCACTCTACGATTAAGGCAAGACCGATAGAAGTTTTAAATGTAGAAAAGGACAAAACAAAAATTTTCGAGTTGCTCAAGAAGGCTAAAGAGAATATAATAAACAAACTAACGGTGGAAAGAGAGGGCTTTTGAACATTGCAGGATCAGGGTTAAGGTGGTTATTTGGGACTAAAGATGATGAAGACGGAGTTGAAATTGAGGAACATCTTAAAGTAGTTGAAGAAAACAATGATAGAGCCATCGACACTTTAAACAAGAGTATTTTCATTAACGACCATTTTAACAAGACATTCAATACACTGAAAACTGCAATAGAAAAGGACAGAGAAGTGTTTACTAATGGGTTAAATGACATAAGGATCAGAAATAACAAACTTTTTAGACAATGCACATGTATAGGAATCTTACTAAACATAAAGACGACAGGAGATAGTATTGAAGACATTCAGAATAATATCGCTTCCTCAAGGCTAGGTATTATGACCAACAACATACTGACCAGCGACGAGATAATACAGTACGACGTAGATATGTTTAAACTTCAAAATTTGAAATTAGGTACAGCTAGGTATAACGACAAAAAGATAATTTTTGCTATAAAAATACCAAAAGACTTAAAAATTGCGTCTCACTCGATTATTTTTCCCTTGCCAGATAGTAATTTCAAGGAACTAGTATTCAAAACTCAAGAAATTATAATAATAAAAAACAATACTTACGATTTTAACGGAGATGTACACATAAATAATTTAAAACATTCAGAAATTTGTATTTGTAAGAATAATTGTGTTAAAGTTAAGAATCAAAGAGAATAAATTATTGAAATTGAATCAGGATTACTTCTATTGAAAAATCAAATTTTACAAAATTAAGCAGTTCATGTGACGAACGATCTTTAGATTTAAGTGGTAACTTTTTAATAAACTTTCACAATTGTAGTGCTAAAATAGATTCAAATATATATTATAATAATGACAAAATCTTCAAACAACATTTTGTAATGTAAACGAATTTCGACTTCAACAACACCGCAATCCTACGTTCTTTTGATAAAATAATTATTAATCAAATCGAGAACATCGAAGAAATAAAGAAACTAAAATGTCACAAGAAAAACTATGTTACATACAATGTAATTGTACTTACAATTGCAGTCACTTTGACTTTGAGTATTGCTGCACTTTTCGTTTACCTAAGCAGACAATACACTTCAATATTCAATATTATTACCAAAACCCAGGAGAGTTTTGAATCAAGAGGAGGAGAAGTTACGTCTTTGCCGACGTCACTACCCCAAATTAAACCAATTACTCTCGAATAACGTTCCAATAGATTATTCTAAATAAACAAAACAAATTTCACAAACATAAATAGGCCACCCAGAAATACCGCTTAACCGGCATTATAAATTAACCTCTTAACACAAATATACAATATGCAATTGAAAACATATGTCCAATTCATTTTTCGGTCACAGCAATGCAATATGACACCGATCGTTGCATAGCTGTGCAAACCAATGCGGAAACATTGAGGACAGAATTCGTTTGTAAGAAGAAGGAAAGAGAAAATAGAAAAACTGTAAAACTAGCAAGTAAGACCTTTATATAGGAGCACTTTTGAAAAATAAAACTAATCTTAGTTCATACACAGAACGAAGTAAACGTCTTTTATTTAGAGACCAGAAGGCCTCGACGACGTAATTAGCGTTTGATCCAGCAATCATACGTTTAGTTGGTAGAGCAGCAGAATTTAGCGATTGAGCAGCAGAGCAGGAAACAGTTTTTTGAACAGGCAAAAGAGTAGTTAAGGGAGTAGCAGACACAGCAACGGCGGATTTAGCAACATCAGCATCAGCAATAGAAATATCAGTATTTGTTCGTAGAATAGTAGGCTTGCACTCTCACCATCTTGAATGGATTATGATTGGATTATTTTCACAAATAACAGGTGCTTTTTGAGATTTCGTACTATTGTCTGCGCCAATTAAAGAAATTAAAGAATTTTTAAATCTTTCGAAATTCATAAGCAACTCCATGAATTGCCTTGGTTGCAGAATTGTACACACATTGACCTACACAATCAACATAGGCAACCATTTAGAATATGATGTTAACAATTAAGTGATTAAATAGCGTAAAATACAGAGCGATATACAAACGCGCCCTATCACTTTGACTTCACCTCACTATGTCTCGGAAAGAAAAGGTCTTCCCATACTTATTAATTTAGGCAAAAAACAGTCTATGTATATTCCATATAAGGAAATTGGTGCAAATATATGATTTTTTCGAATAGATCGGTCCCAGGTGTGCTTCCGGAAAATCGGTAACCTACCTTATATTCGTACACGGTGCACACCCTCCAAGAATCAGGTCTGTACAAGCAGTGGTTTTAGCTGTGAGCTGATCCGTCAGTCATTCAGTACATATATATGTATATATATTACATCTTGCCCGCGACTTCGTCTAGATGGAATTTCAAACCCCTACATCGACTGATTTAAAAATATATTCGATTTTTTCGATTAAATCTGTAACAGATTCACTTCCCGGAAATCCTTAATTATCGGATGTCTAAGTCATACATAGGACACTTCGCCCAAATTTCTTGTCTCTATGATTAGCGGTTTAGGTTGTGCGTTGAACGGTCAGTTATTCAGTACAAAGCCTTTTATGTATATATTAACGTATTAACATTTAACATCGGCATCCCCGAAGACGTTTTTACTTGTTTCCTTGCCCGGACATGAAATGTTTGTTTATTAGCAATTTGTTTTAATTATCTGCTTCTACATTGGATGCCTCACAATAAGCAAACAAATCTTATAACTAAACTAAATCATAAAACCCTATACAGGAATAAGTTGCTGGCACAACACTGCTCCTTAGAGGACTAATTTCTGAAATCTCTTCAGGCGAGTTTGACTTGTTACGGAGGCCAAGGTGGCCAATATAGGAGAATTTCGTTTTTAAAACTAAGTCCAGACTTTTTGTTTACAAGTCAATATAAACTAACAGAGTTGAGCTTAATCTGCAGTTTTTACGTGAATTCCGAGGTAAACAATTTCGTTATCTTGCAGAATAGGTACATTGTTTATTTACACAATCTATTTATTACTGAATCTGCTATATATGAGCCTTCTATCTAAGTGTATACCCTGATATGCTACATCATTTTCTTGGGGAATATATATACCTTTTAACCGGATTAATTTAACGAGTTTAAACAATTGTTAAATTTAATTTTCCATTTCGCCAGCCGATCTCCAATGTGACATAGATGACTACCAATCATTTTTGATGCTTTTCTAGGACATTTACCACGGCATAATATGGCTGTGTCATCCTCAAAGTAGTTGTTTGTACTTTCTGATTTAGTGGAATGTCTGCAGTGTATATAATGTATAATATAGGTCCAAGGACGCTATCTACCTTAAACCTAACTTCGGCGCACATAATATATATTCACGTACATATCAAAGGAGATAACAACTTAATAAAAAGTGTATTTATTTCACTATACAAACATAACAAATAATATATTAGTGCTTATACTCGTGTGATTACACAATACTATTTAAAGTACTTTGCCGAACTCCTGTACCATATACGTCAAGAAATATTGCACAGGAGTAGTCCTTGAATTCGAATGCGTTCATAAATTCCTTAGTAATTCGATGGACTTGCTCTATGTTTTTCATGATAACAGATTTCTTTCGAATAATTTGGAAAGGCAGAGTAGTAGGCTTATTGGTCTGTAAGAAGACGCCTGTGTGTTGACTTTGTCTGGGTTGGCTATCATAAATAAATCTAATATTGCAGCTAGCAGCGATCAAAAGCGAGTACAAAAGACATTAATTACCACTATGTAAATAAAAAACTCCACTGTCTTATAATCAAAAGAAATTTGCTTTAGCAGAAAATATCAAAGAAATTATGCGTTACCACGGCAATCGACAATTTCTCAGTTTTTTGAGTAATAAGTATTTAAATTGACTTCCGAAGTTATATATAAAAATTCTTATTTGAGCAATATATTATGACAACTTTTTATTTAAATTTTAAATTAGTGAGTGTTAAATTAAATAATTTTTTTTAATTCTAAAATAGTGTGGCGAAAATGCAAAACAAATGCCAAATGAAAGAGAGAGGCCGATCACTGGCATGTTCCAGAGGGTGAATCAAGAACATCTTCATCATTCCAGGCGTTAGTACGAGCAATCTGCTTAGTATATATGTAAGTTTATATATACATTTGGCGCTGAAACAATTTTCGACCGAGCTCCTCCTCCAATTTGTGGTTTTGTATCTTGATGTTTTTTGTCAACAAATGGGATTTAAAGTTTGTTCTAAGCGGCCTCCGAACGACCGATGGATTTTTACGAGGAGCTTTTTATTTCATGTCAGAAATACACTCGGGGGTTTGACATTCCCTACAGAGCGATGAACGCAATTAGATTTTTTTTTTAATTTTGGATAGTGCGAACCTGGAATAGAATCTAGGCCTTTACGGTCTCCAAGTACAAGTTTATCTGTTTAAATATGACATTGTAGGGGGCCCATTGATTACTTATATGCAACGAACGATGATTTTTAAAAATTTTTCATTCCCACCAATACAAAAAAATTTACTAATAAATAAATGTCTTTAACAAGTTCATCGGGTTTCATGTTAACATGGCCGACAAAAAGTATTAGACACAACGCTCTTCCAAATCATTTTTAAAGTTTGTATTATATTTATTAAAAACGAATAAAATTATTTAACAAGTCCACAGATATGACCTCCGAAATTCATTTACTACAGAGCGCTCACAGAACGAAATATATTCGTTTCACTCTTCGCTGCAATCCTGGTGGCAAAGAATGCCTTCTTCTCAGCCTTCTCCTGGTACTGCACCACTAACGTGTACAAGAACCAAGGGAAGCGAATATTCAAATTGGTATTAGATTACTCACCTGCAGGACGTGCCTTGTTAAGAAATTCTTTCACCTTTTTTTTTATTCACGCAACATTTCACACTTTTCTTGGGAAATTAAATAAAAACAAATTTTGCAACTCGAGAAATCGAATCAACGTTGACGTTTCCACGCCTCTCTTTTCATGTGAAACTTGATTGCTGAGTAAACTTCCTTCGGTATGTGCCAATAGGTTTGAAATCATGCCAACCTTATTCAATTATGGACCCAATTTGTTGATCCCCAACAATGCATACCTTAATTTTGCGGTTACGGAGAGTATCAAGTTGTCCATAGGCTGATATCACAATCACCGACCAATCGTGGCTCATACTCATAGTCTGCAAAGAGAAATCATCAATTATGTGTGATTGTTTATTCGTATGTACATATAAATATATATATATACCAGGTTTGCACCGTCACACAATAGTTTATACATTGTACGTAATTGTTCTTATTTTGATCCTATTTTTCTTCTTTCTCTTTGACATTTGTAGAACTATTATTTGCACTTTTCGCCACTACATTCACCTTGAGTTGCTTGTATTTATTATGTTCTCTTTTTTATGTTCCTTTTTCTTTTCCAGTTGTTTGGAGTTCTCCTTTTGCAACAGCTAATCAATTGTCAGGGATAAGTCGTTTCTTCGTTACTCAAAGTCTCACAAATTGCATCAGTTCTGACTCAAAAAAAAATAATAATAATATAAATTTCTAAATTGTATCGTTTGATAGGTTTGGATGAGGAAAACATCAAAACAAGATTAGAATACGATTTGGGTTTTGAGTGAAGGGCGAGAACTTCGGTCAATGAACAAATCAAAATTCTAGATGGAATGTCCTAATTATAAAAGACGTGGGAGTCTTTGGAAATAATGAATTAATGCCGCTTCAAGTATGTAAATGTACATAGGGGTTTTATAATTTTACGCATTCTTTAGTCAAATAATGCAGTGAAAATCTTGCTTTCCAGCCTTCAGACAACGGTGCAATATTTAATACATATCACTTAAACCAGGTTGTAATTGAATTTTTTTTAAAGTTATGTGAGCAAAAGGCGTGGTACGTGGTCACCTTGATCAGTTCACATATGGGCTTAGGAGCAACGTTCTTGTGTGTAATGAAGGCGCTCTATCCTCTGGCGGAAATACAGAAGTTGATGATACCCCTGGTTTGAAAATTCATCATTATGGCCTGTGTCTACGTCTATAAAAGTTCACGACAATCCATTTTTTTCATGAAGTACCAACTTGAGTAAGGATGGATTAACCTTGACAAGAGAAGAAATGATGCAGTACATGATTCAATTGGAGGCACTTTTTGCGTCCTCTAATGAAAAATCTCTATTATGTGCGCTGTGGTTCATTTCTCTATGAAAATATAACCAAGTAGACACTTTACCAAAGCAAAACCGTAATTATGACGCATACATAAACAAAAAAAAAACAATTTAAGGCGCAATCTAGTATATAAAAAGCAAGGTTATGGCGTCTGTATTTTGGGATGCGCATGGAATAATTTTCATTGAATACCTTGAAAAAGGAAGGACCATCAGCAGCGACTATTACATACCGTTATTGGACCATTTGAAGGACGAAATCGCCGAAAAACAGCCGCATTAAAGAAAGAAACTGCTGCTTCACCACGACAATGCACGGTGTCACAAATGAGTGAAGTCGATGACAAAAGCCTATGAATTGGGCTTCGAATTGCTTCCGCATTCACCCCTTTTCTCAGATTCAAAGGAATGCTCACTGAAAAGAAATTTTCATCGAATGAAAAAGTAATCGTCGAAACTGAGGCCAATTTGGAAGCAAAGGACAAATCGTATCAAAAAGTTGGAGGATGGCTATAATCAGTGTATCACCCTTTTAGGGAATAATGTTGAATAAAAAAAATTAATATTGCCAAAAAAATCAATTTTACTATGGCAGGACGGGGAATTTTCAATTGAACCATTTTACATACCTCCCAGCCGTACTACCCGACTGGAAGAAGGATATGTTGTAACGGCGAAATGTTGCCAGCTACCAGTGTGCATGTATACTTTAAAAGAAATTCCAGAATTTATACGAATATAAACGTCAATCAAATATACATTATCTATATATTAATACATAATTAGTTACGATTTCAGTTTTCAATTCTTTAACAAAGAAAAAATAATTTTCTTAGTTTATCTAAATTTTTCCTATAAATGTCCATTCTGGCAATATTGTATAGCAGCGATCAATCAGCTGAATAAGTTTTATGTATATCAAAGATCAATAGGTATGAAACTCCTTATCTCGTGAGGGCGGTCTGAAAATACACATTTTTTATGACATTTTCCAACCGTGCCACTTCGATGAAAAAGTTTCGTTCTGGGATTTCTGGAAAAATGTTGGTCACTTTTTTGATAATAAGGGGTTTTGCTATTGAATATTTTTGAACATTTACTGCTTTGTTTAGCAAATACTTGTCTTTAACAAATACAAACAATTTTTGCATTTTATTTTAACATACAAACAAATTCATTGTGCTTATTGAAGATTTATTGAGTACCTGATGACCTAAACGGAGTTGATACCCACTTTGGATAACTCCCCCAGGACTTCACGGCCCAACAGAGCTCCCCGCAGCATGGCTCTCAATCCACTTTACCTACTATATTATAAGAAAGGATCGCGAGCGAGATCATGGTGGAGGCTTGGCGAAGTATCGTCTTATCGACCGCAGGTATACTACCATAAAATGTCAGGGCAAAGATATCCGGTCAGGCAGTGTCGAGCTCGAAATATGTAATATATACAATTCTCCTGTTAAAAGTTGCCCATAGTTATCTCGATTCACAGGCCTCCCGGCTTTGTTTCCGCGGACCACCGTACCTTTGTTAACTTTAATATAGCTAACTGGCCCGGCTTTACGGAATTTACTGAGAACGCCTTCAGTGCTCTCCCAAGTCCTACCAACGTCATCAAAGCAGAAAAAATTTTCGGCCAAATTGTCGTGTCTGCTGCTGCCCGCTTCATACCTACTGGCGACAAGGCGAGACACGCTACGTCTAGCCGATATCGGAGATCCCCGTATTAGAGAACTCAACACGGAGATTCGGCGTAAGGTTAATACTCACTCTCCTATGGGGTAACCAAGCTCTGGGCTACAGTCAAATCGCTGTCTAATACGACGAGACGTGATCATCGGGTGGAAATTTCATCCGGTGATCATGCCTCGTCGGACCCGAAGAGGTGTGCGAGCTATTTTAGCCGGTAATTTACACTGCACCCTTCGGTTGGCAAACCGAAAAGACGAGTAACTCGCCGTCTGCATAAACTGCCAAACACCAGCGCGACGCTTGATTTCTTCAGGGGGTTAACGGGAAGGCGAAAGCCTACAAATCCATCGGCCCCGACGGAATAAGCATACGGATGTTAAAGCATTTGGGCTCAGTGGAAGCAGATTATCTCAACAAGGTTCTCAATCTGTCTTTGACCAATCTAATCATACCCGACGTGTGGAAGCTGGATAGAGTGGTCCCGCTACTAAACCCGGGGAAACCCGCAAATAAAGGAGAGCCCTATCGTCCAATATCTCTCCTTTCCCCATAAGCGAAGACAATTGAGGCTTTGGTGTTCCCGTCTCTTACTCACCGTCTGAGCCCAGCTGCACATCAGCATGGCTTCCGGAAAGTGCACAACACCACAACTGCACTTAACGCCATAAACACTCATATAATATATGGCCTTAACCAAAATCGACCCTGCGCTCGAAGTGTTCTAGTAGCACTGAACCTGTCGAATGCTTTCGAAATGGTTAATTACGCAGTGCTACATCGGACATTGACCTAGATTGAAGAGGTGGACCATGAATTACATGAATGATCGACATTCATCAGTTGACTTTCAAGGTCAAACCTCAAAGCTCCGGAAAATTAAACAGGGTGTTCCGCGGGGTGGTGTCCTCTCCCCGATGCTGTTTAATTGTTATATGTCGAGGCTCCCTCCACCACCAGAGGGCGTCTCTTTGATCTTATACGCCGATGACTGTTTGATTTTGACGTCTGGCCAAGATATTGATAGCCTTTGTTCGAAAGTAAACTGCTATCATGCCGACCTTTCCAACTTCTTCACCGCACGACATTTACATCAACAACCAGCGAAATCCTCTGCTACCCTTTTCACCATCTGGACAAAGGAGTACAGGCTGGAACTCAATGTGAAGGTCGATGATGTAACAATTCCGACCACGAACAACCAAAAGTTACTGGGAGTCACATTTGACAGACTGCACTCCTTCACTCCGCATAGGACTACAATTGCCACCAAAGTAGAGAGCCGCAACAAAATCCTCAAATCGCTAGCCGGTAGCACCTGGGGAAAAGACAAAGAAACACTGCTGGCAACGTACAAGGCAATTGGACGGCCAGTCGTAAACTATGCTGCACCGATTTGGACGCCGGGGACTAGCGAGACGCAGTTGGCGCCAGACCACAGCGTACACAGTGAAACATCTATGCTCCCAGTTAAGGAGCATAATGCTGGGGTATGCCATTTCAGTCATATGTGATGTTGATTATGTTGCAGCGACAAACGCAGATAACCGACAATCCAATTAGATTTTAGCAGAAAGTGAGTGAATGCAGATTTGTAATATGTTAGGATAAATAAAAATATGATTTCCAATAAATTCAGTCAGTTGGGAACTTGGTTATAAGTAATAGATATCGATGGAGATGTAGATTTTTGTACAAGCGATGGTGGATACAAACCTCCAGAGAATAAAATAATTGGCGCAAGGCAGCTGTAAATATCAATATATCAAGACCAGCTATAAGTTATAACGCCTCCCACCAAAACGTAAGCGCTGTTAACCTAAAATATATATAATATATATACATATTATTAATTGGCTCTAATAAATTAAAATCTGTTTCATAAATATATATTATATATACATATATATATAATATAAAATATATATTTATGAAACAGATTTTAATTTATTAGAGCCAATTATTAATAGCATAAAATTTGTTGTTCTGTCTCATTTTCACAGTCATCATCACCCATTTTATTTCTTCTATCGCTCTTGTACCTCATCAAAACTGCTTCTAATGGTTAATACATTTACCTCTAGCTCTTCTCGTTTTGGTTAATATTATTTCTCTCATTGCCATGGCTCTCCCTCATAATTTAATGTGTCTATGTCCCAATTCTAGGCACGAACTTGGATTACACCACCCTCAACAGTCGTGTCCACCACAAGCGAACGTCGTTTAATGCTTAAACTTAAACTCTTAAGAGATAGTCTTTAATTTAAGGCTTTATTTGATATACATTATCGACGTCATCAATGAAATTCACTCATAAGTTCGTCTGTTGAACTTCCTCTTCTAGATCATTACCTCTATGAGAATAATCTGTAATGAATTTGCAGGAAGTATTTTAACCTAAATGTTAAGAGTCCTTTTTTGTTGAATTAATAGGGTCTTTACTATTGAAATAATAAAATTACTATAAACGTTATCCACAATAAACTTGTATTTATACTAATTGTTAATATACAGAAAACGCATTAAAATATGTATACATAAGTATGTTTATTTATTTCTTATTATTTCATATAAGTTTATCTATTTATTTTCTAACATTTAATATAAAAATATTTTCACACATATTATGGCTTACAATATAATATTTGACTGGTTGATTACTAATACATTTGTCTTAGGATTTCTTTTTCCTCTTTGTTTTATTTTTATAGTAGGAAACTAAATTTTTTATCATATATATATATTGTAACGAATTTGCTAAGTTCGCCTCGATGATTTTCCAAATCCTTCGAGTCCGATCACTGGATTTCTAAACAAAACTCCCAAAATTTGTTTGTTCGGCTTCTTAACCGTCAGGAATTTATTTGTACAATTTTCGTCTTTAGCTAACTTTTACAATTATTTATGATACACACTTATTATCTGCTTCACTCAGCTCATCCGTTTCTAAAACACACACAGCTCACAGCAGTGTTAACTCCACTAAGTTCTCTACTCATCTCCTCTTGTGATAGCGGCTGCCTCTCTTTTTATACCTGTAGATGACCCAAACATTCTGTTCACGCGCTTAAGGCTGATTATTCGCTTGCCTGCGGTAGCTGCAGCTACTCCGTTCATCCTTAACGACGTGGAATTTCCTTTAATATGTCTACCCTTTGTTTGTCCTTGGTAAGGGTAATTTGCATTATACAGCCGCTTCTTTATTTCTGTCCTTCCGGGGAATTGCATTTACATTGTCAACAGTTTTGTTTGTCCTTCGTATTTCGAATTTTCGTCACAATATATATTTTATATAAATTGCTTATGAAAACAATGCAGTCCAAACTAAGTTTTTTTTTGATAACTAAATAGTTAATAGCTTCAAGTTTCGCTCGTATGGTAAACAGTTGTTGTTGATGTTCATCAGAGATAATATGTGAGCTTATAAATATATATTCTGTAACACCGTTTTTACTATGATTTTATTGTCATGAAATATATTTGCGAATAATAATTAATATCAATAGTTTCGATATATATATATGTATCTCTTGTTTATCGATCCAACATATATTCCCTTCCTACGCTATCAAAATCATGTACATTATGTTGAAAACAATTGAGAGAGTGAGCTAAGTAGTTATATGTAGTTACATACATTTCACTCTTATTTCAAGATTATCATATTTTCAAATAAAGTGTCTAAGAAGGTGGTAGTTTCAAGTCGGCCTTCAACATCCATCTCTTTTTTAAACAAATCTTCGTTCAAACTTTGCTGAGATCTTCTATAGTAAATTTTCCTTGTGTCTGTCTATTATGTCGAAAGTTTTGTCTTTGGTTTTTCCTATTTCTTTCTTTTTTTTTAGTTTGTGTTTTTTTCTAATATATTTCCCATTATTGTTGTTGATGTTTATGTTGCTGTTTCTAATTTTTATCATTCGTTATGTTTTGATTTTCAAATTGATATGGTAAATGAATTCTTACATATCCACTATACTTGGAAGTTTCATATCAAAATTAAATATTTACTATTTTATTCTTCAAAAGCTTCTGTTGTATTAAAAAATTAAGAATTTAAACAAGAAAAAGGTTCTTGTTCGTTTGACTTTATAACTAAAACTTTGTTTAAAATAACAATATTGTTAAAACGATTATGTATGCTATATTCATATATTTAGAATATTTTGATTGACTAAATATATCTGTTAAAAGATATTCATTTTATATGTTTGAATATACCATTACCTAAAATACGTCTCCTTTTAACTTCTCGATATTTGAAACAGCTGACTTTCATATTTCGTTTCTCATATTCAATGTTATATGTATTACGTATAGTTACTTCAATATTTTCATTCTTAAGATTGAAATGTCGATAAAACCCCACACAATACTAATTTCATGATGTAAATTTTTTATTTACTATTTTTAAAATTATGCGTCAATACAACAAAGTATAAAATAATTCTCATTAAAAATATCATTTGATGATATCTTATATATAAACAGAAAGAATGACATCATCATCATCGTTAGCGTTTGTTTGCGATTGCGGATAAAAAAACCTAGAGAAAAAGCGGATTATTGCGGATAAGTAAAAACACACGTTCGATTCGTTCATTATACAGCCTACATAGTAACCTAACTTCTCGTCTATTTCCGCTTCCGGCGAACAGCTGAGATCACCTGATCGTTTTCGTTTCTCATTTCGGTTGTCATTCGTAACTTCGAGCGCTGGGATGCATTAGCATGCATTACTTTGTAGAAAAAAGTACCTATAACCAAATGACATAAAATGATGCTGAAATCGGAAAAAATAATAATTTATTTCATTATTAAGTACATGGGAAAGTTAAAAGTATTACTTAGAAGTTATTTTCATTAATATTTGAATTGTTTATTAACTTTTTTATACATTTAATAAGTAATTGTTATATTGAATGGGACCTCACAAATGCAACAATGCGTAATTATTTTCTTTATTGTATTTCCTCTTATTCGCATTTCAATATGCAGATTTATTGTTTTGTTGATGAAGATAAATATAATTTTCGTTATTAAAAACGCTTATTTACTAATAAACCTTTTCATTTTTAGGTAAAGGAAGTGGTGAACTACTAGCCATATTTGATCTACGACGTATAAAAAGGATTTTTATTGGGTTATTGTGTTTCCTTTTGTATACGTAACAAGATGCAGATTTATTGTTTGGCAGACGAAGGTAAATATAGTTTTCGTTATTAAAAACGCTTATTTACTAATAAACTTCTTGATTTATAGATACAGGAACTGCTGTACTCCACATGCATACGAGTATACGTTCTACCACATATACAAAGGATGTATACCTCGGTGCCATGAGCTGCTATACGAAAACATATGGAGCGCAGTCGTAAGGATAGGATGGCAAGTGCCAATTGATTCTTGTTGAATCTAGAATCAGTCCATGCAACAAGATAAATAATATTATGCCACATAACAAGAAATGTAAACCCCAACATATTTCCCGCTTTATTATATCTGGATGGTGATATGCCTATGCATGTCAATTTATAGTGTCCTAGAAGAAAATACGCGATACTGTAAAAAGTTTGCCACAATGGTGGTAGTACATTTAATGACTTAAATGTAAAATAAATACACAGGAACTTCTACAAAATACATGTTTGAAATCTGCATTTGGCTATGTTTAAACTATGATGTGTGCTATATACAGTTTTCAGTGAGTTGCGCTTATAAAATCAAGTTGTTGTAGGTATATTCCCATATAGAATATTCTTAATTTTGGGTTTTATGAGGTCGTATGTGTACAAGTACCTGAAGTGCGGAATTCTAACCCAAGTGAAAACGCACCAAATTTTGTATGAAATTTGTTTTATTGTTGTAATATTACTGTCATATAATTTAATAAAGGTGTTAAATACATACTTATGTCAATGAAACCAACAAAATATATTTTATTGAATATTGTAGTTTTATTAAATAAAAAGATTTTAATTAGAATGCTATATACCATACATATATATATATATACAGTACAATGTACTTAATTACAACTACGGTTTATATAAATTTGTGTATGTGCTCAGTTAAGTACACTATACATTATTCAGTTAAACTGAATTTAGTTTTTTATTGCATGACTCAAAAATAACATTGGTTTTCAACGCCGTCTGGGCATAGTATCTAAGTTAACTCAATAAACTAACATTGCACAAACCCGCATTAATCAGTTTCTTAAAATAAAAGTCGTTTTTTAAGCTCGCACTTCAAAGTTTATTTTTCCCTATGTGTTTTCAACTTTAATTTTTTCAAATACAAATCTTATATGCAACATATGTATACCCATAATTTTAAACTAACATATTTCAGTTAATTTTCTTTTTAGACAAATAATTACTTATACATACATAAATAGAATATAAAAGACATTCTGCAATAACAACTTCTGTACATATCATTTTATTCAACAAGAAACATTATTTCTGTGGCAATCTCATTCTCTAAAGTGTACATATATACATACATATGTATGTATGTATATGCTTGCAAACATTCTTCTCAATGGAGTTTGTGGTGATTACCAATTTAAAAATATATTTTAATGAATGCTCACTTTTCAAATAGTACTTTAATAGAAATCAATATCAATTTAAATGAAATGGGTAAAATTCTAATTATCTCGCTGAAATCTAAATGTTTTGTTTTGCATACTTATACATAATTCTTCATCATTAAGCACTACACTGAAAATAGAAAAAAAAAACACAAAGTAATTAGAAATATATATATCTTCCTAAGCAAGAACTTTACCTTACAATGTTTCCTACTCATCCTGCTGAATTTCTGAAAATAAAAAATAAAAAAATATTTATAAAATTTTCACAAAATAAAATGTGCCTCTAAATGTTGAGAAAAACTTTCAAAATAAATGAGAAATAAACATTACATATGCATAAACAAACAAGCGCAGGGTTGTACCTCCATCGGATTCAGTTTTAATATTTTCGTAAATAACTTTGTAATTATTTTTCATATTCTACCAAATTTATGGAAAAAAACGATTGCACATATTTGAGCGAAATCTTTCCAAGAAGTTTTATTAATCTATTGAAAGAAAATATTCAAAATTTTTGTAAACATATCTGATGTTCTTAAACTTTTAACAAAAATTCTTGCAACACAACAACCCTACTTCGAATTTATTGCTTCACGAAGCCCAGGCTGCGCTTTACGACACCCTGGCTGTTTCACAGCACCCTGCTTTGACAAGCGATAAAAGTAACCGATTGAAGAAGGAAGTAAAATAGAAAGGGAGTTTGGTTACTATGTAGGCTGTACAATGGATTTGTTTTAGATCACTAAAAAACGCAGAAACCATAATGGCGAACTTGACAGCTGACAATCAGTGCTGTTAAACTTGACTATAAGAAAATACATTATGCTCGGTGTACAAAAGGTAGTTTAAGCGCCAACATGCCGACGGCCCTGAATGATTGTTTAAAAGTTTGTTAAAAAATATTACAATAAGTTTTAATATTAAATACTTAAATAGTAAAAAATATCCCATTTCCTTAGCAACAACGGTAGATTCGTGACTGGTCGTAGTAATTCTCCTTCTGATGTTTTCTAGTTGACAACGCGCACACGTTCATCTGCACCGAGGTAACTGTCGACAATTCTTCAAAAATGCTGCCTTATTGCTGATACGATTCGCCAGCGCTCGTGAAGCGCTCCCTTAAAAACTTTGATTTTTGGATCTTGTAGACCCTTTAACGGCTCAACGATTATAAAACGCCCAGGTGTTAGGACTTCAAAATCATTGACATCAGCGGGTAAACAGCAAATAGGTCGGAAATTTACGCAAGCTTCGACTTCAGTGAAAACTGTTGAGAATTCTTCGTAACTAAGAAGAGTGAAATCTAAGGCCTCCCAATAATCGCCCATATGCGGGGCACTTGGGGAGTTAAAATGCCAAGTGGTGTCAGTGTCGATGGAATTAGACTTCAGCTTGTCATCACTGATACAACGTTCAAAAGAAGTACGCTACTCTCTTTCGGCTCCGATAAAATTGGTGCCATTGTCGGAATAAAAATGGTGACAATAGCCTGTGCGATTAGTGAAGCGTCAACCAACTAGTTTCAAATGCATGGCACCTGTACGCATGCATATGAAACAGCAAAGTCGACTGCACTATGTAGAAAGCAACGTGTACTTATAACACGACTTCGGGCTATATCGGACATCTGTTGTTGAAGCTTGTTTCGATTCAGTCGGTTACATCGGACGCAATATCGATAGATTCCCAGAAACTGCGTTTTATTCTCGCTTGCATCATTTGCGGCCCGACGTGTAACGACTTCTTCGGCAATATTATAGGGTGCTTGATATCGTTGGAGAACGAAGCGTTTTTGATGCGTCCACCTACAAGAGGAATGCCTTCGTCATCTAGGAATGGCTGAAGACGAAATAGGCTACTTCGCATAGGAATAGGCCTGCTTGACCTGCAACTAGAAATTTCTTGTGTGAAAGCATTAGATTGCGAAAACTTTTCCAATATGCCCTCAGCCCCTAACTGCCCGAATAGTCGTGTTTTCCCATTAGACTGACAAAAAGAAAGGCGAAAATTTTTGATGAAACGATTCACATATCCGGTAATTCGTTCGAGTTTGTTGTACGAGTGAAATCTGGTTATCAAATTCCACTCATAAGCAGTTCAAGATAATTGCGAAAACGTCTTAGGTATATACCAAAAGCGATTAGTTTCACGAAGTCAGCTCGGCACGTTCCACCACAGGGGTTAAGTGAGTAGTTATGAGCGTTTGATACTTCCCGATGAACAATCTGCAGGTTTATTCTCCGAAGTGGCCTGCCTCCACTTGCTCGACGATAGGCCCTCTTATACGTCCGTGATGCGATTTGGGAGAAATACTGACCAACGACTTGCACCCACGCCAGCGTTGCCAATTAGTCGCTCCATCCTTACAGACTTTCAAGTTTGAGATCAAAACTTCTTTGTATTTGGCGAACTAGCTTTGCACCTAGATGAGCTGCGCAAAGTTCCAAACGAGACAAAGTAGTCGTCTTTAGAGGGGCCACCCTAAATTTTGCAGCTATCAGCATAACTTTTACCTCAACATCAAAGGTTTTAGTACGGAAATAATAGCATGAGCAGCTTCCGAAGCGTCAGTAAAAATATGGAATTCCACGTCCGAGTCCGAGCTTATACCTAACCAGCGACTTAGCTTGAGTGATGAAAGTAGTTCCAGCTCCTGTCTGTGCGTCAACCAGTCCGCTGGTACGTTAGGTGGTACAAGCGCCAAATCATCTGCAAACATATTTTTGAACGAATTGTGCATGGAGCGATAAGTCCAAGCGGTTTGAAATTTTGCTGGAATCAGAGAGAAAAATTCGTGGTTAGCTCTTGAAGGGATTCTGAAGCAGTCAACAAATCGTCCATGTGGAAATCTGATGTGACGACCTTTGCGATATCCTGGTAAGCGCTACCCGCTTGCAGCGCTGCACGATGTAAAGACTTCACAGCAAGATGTGATGCGGAGGCCACCCCATACGTGACTCTTAAAAGGCGATAATCACATATAGGCTCTGAAGGATGCTCACGTCATACTATTCACTGGTAGTCGACATCCTGTTGGGCGACGTAGACTTGCCGTTACATCTTTTCGCTGTCAGCAATAAGACCAAGCGATGAGTGCGAAAGCGAACCAAAATTGAAAATAGGTCTTGCCGCAACTGAGTGCTCACCTTCGTTCAATGATTTCCCGGACGGTGTCTTCATAGATGCGTTGTGGTATCCTTTACTACTGCGTGATGCGGCATGTAGTATTTGGTTGGCGTTGTTGAAGCTATAGCTTCCATGTGACCCAAGTAGGTTAATTCTTTCATAATTTTTTTATTTTCTTCGTGAAGGTGCTTGTCGGCGGCGATCCTTTTCTACATGCGCAGTAACGCTTGAACTGATGAGTTTCGCGATTTACCAATCGTTTTTTTTATTGGCAAGCGTGTTATAAAGCGACCATCCTCTGCGCGCTGAGTAGTTTCGTCGAACAGCCTTTGACAATAAAGTTCTTCCGGCGTTTGAGCTTTCTCGGTGGTAGTTCTTCAAGCTCCCAAACTTTGGTAAGAAGTTTGGTCAGTTGCGTATGACAGTAGAACGTTGAAATAGAAACAGGTTGTCTTTTTGTAGGAATAGCATTTCCAAACAAAACCGAACCGAACGTAGTATTTTGAGCCATCGGAGTGCCCTATTGGCCCTTTTTCAGACCATTCAGTAAAACCTTATCCTTTGCGTCCATACCGATCGAGATGCCAATTGGTCCAGGTTTGGAAAAATTTGGATCACCGAGTGATAGATTACGAATATGTTGCCATCGTGCGGCGGGCAGAGCGGTAGTGGGAAGATCGTTAGTAATTTTAGGTTAAATGAGTGTATCCGCTTGAAATGTTGATTCCAACGGTCGTGGTGAGCGCGCTGCCAGCGGCCAATGTAGTCTTGTAGTAATATTTCAGCGGTTGCAAATAAAATCACTCGTTCGAAATCAGCCTAGTATGAAGATATTTTGATGTGTTTACTGGATTCGTTGTTAACCGGTTCAGTTGGTTGATTGTTGAAAATAGCGTGGCTTTTGCTTCGAACTGACGCAGCTGTATATTTTGAGCTGACCTTTGTGGTATGTACACGCTGAAGCCTTAACACAATCAAACGACCCATTACTTTCCAACTCCAACTGTCTACTCTCGTAGGTAGTATGCAACACATTTTTAACTGTTGACCTTACGCCTTCGGAGGTTACTGGCGCCATCTCCAAAGACCGCGCACAAGTTTCGAGAAAATCGTGGAGCGTGGAAAATGCCAGGAAATCATTGGCAAAATGCAACGATTCCCATTGCTTGCGAGTCTCACAAGCTAGATAAGATACTGTTAAGTGGATGAGCCAGTCATCCCTCGGCTCAATCTGCCGCCAAGTGCACGTACTGCACCTAAATGCTGCAAGGTTAGCTTATGAACGTGTTTGATAGACTTGGCGGAGTCTCTTTTTGTTTTTTCAATGTACATTAAGACTCTTATATGGCTGTCTACTATAACTTGCATGTTCCTGTAACGTGACATCAGTAATCCCCAGGCCTCGTGGTAGTTTTTGTCACTCACCGCTAAACTACTCACCAAATCCAATCACAATTTTAGACAATTACTGAGATATTGCAGTTTCTGTGCGTCCGACGGACTTACGTTGGCATTAACAAGCGAACAGAATGCATCGTGAAACGCGAGCAATTCAGTTGGATCACAACTAAATAAAGGCAGTTGTAGCTTTGGAAGCGGCATAGAAGGCGACGTAGATGGTGAAATATGAGAAATAATTTCTTTAAGCGACGTTTTCAAGCGCTCGAAATTCGCCTTAGCAATGATGTACCACTCCTCACCTTGTATTCGTGAAGCATCTTCTATTTCTAGGTTACCTTCACCACAGGATACTCCTCCAATAATTGCAAATAGTTGGACACAACATCTACGTCGACCCAAAAGGGCGTCACTTTTGCATGAACACAAAGAGCGGAATCACGGACTTTAAGTGACGACATTTTGTTTTTTGCGGGGAAATTTTCAAATGTGAAATTAACGCGGTGTAAACTTTTAATTATAGAAATATCGCGATATCCGCCACGAAGCACCAGCGATGTTAGCATTTGTTGCGATTCGACTTCAGTGAAAACTGTTGAGAATTCTTCGTAACTAAGAAGAGTGAAATCTAAGGCCTCCCAATAATCGCCCATATGCGGGGCACTTGGGGAGTTAAAATGCCAAGTGG
Organism: Neoceratitis asiatica; assembly: GCA_030068015.2. Taxonomy (NCBI): domain Eukaryota; kingdom Metazoa; phylum Arthropoda; class Insecta; order Diptera; family Tephritidae; genus Neoceratitis; species Neoceratitis asiatica. The sequence goes on along the minus strand of CM061530.1, from coordinate 13,601,276 downwards.
TGTCAGTGTCGATGGAATTAGACTTCAGCTTGTCATCACTGATACAACGTCCAAAGAAGTACGCTACTCTCTTTCGGCTCCGATAAAATTGGTGCCATTGTCGGAATAAAAATGGTGACTTATAAGACGACTTCGGGGTAGATCGGACATCTGTTGTTGAAGCTTGTTTCGATTCAGTCGGTTACATCGGACGCAATATCGATAGATTCCCAGAAACTGCGTTTTATTCTCGCTTGCATCATTTGCGGCCCGACGTGTAACGACTTCTTCGACAATATCATCGGATGCTTGGTATCGTTGGAGAACGAAACGTTTTTGATGCGTCCACCTACAAGAAGCATAACTTCGTCATCTAGGAACGGTTGAAGACGAAATAGGCTAACTCGCATAGAAATAGGCCTGTTTGACCTGCAACTAGAAATTTCTTGTGTGAAAGCATTAGATTGCGAAAACTTTTCCAATATGCCCTCAGCCCCTAACTGCCCGAATAGTCGTGTTTTCCCATTACACTGACGAGAAGAAAGTCACAAATTTTTGATGAAACAAATCACATATGCTTTAATTCGTTTGAGTTTGTTGTACGAGTGAAATCTGGTTATCAAATTCCACTAATCAGCAATTTAAGATAAATGCGAAAACGTCTTATTAGGTATATACCAAAAGCGATTAGCTTCACGAAGTCAGCTCGGCACGTTCCACCACAGTTGTAGCATTGGAAGCGGTATAGACGGCGACGTAGTTAGTGAAATATGAGAAATGAGTTCTTTCAGCGACGTTATAAACTTCAAATTCGCCTTAGCAATGGTGTACCACTCCTCACCTTGTATTTGTGAAGTCTCTTCCATTTCAAGGCTATCTTTACCACAGGATACTACCATTGCTCCTCCAACAATTGCAAATAGTTGGACACACCTTCCACGTCGACCGAAAAGGGCGAAAGAGGCTATAATGACGAGCTTTATAGCTGACAATCAGTACTGCAAAACTTGACTATAAGAAAATACATTATTCTCGGTATACAAAAGGTAGTTTAAGCGCCGACAATCATCTTACAAAAGTTTCCTTTTTTCATTGGTAAGGCGTATATACTCAAAAGTTCCATCGTGCATAATTAACAATAGAGTGAGGTATCCTTTGGTATGTTTAAATCTGTTGTCAACTCAATTAGACTATCAATCGGCCTGGTTTCGATTGTTTTATTTTGATGAGATACATCTAAGGCAATTATTGGTGAATCTTCAAAGGTGTCGGGCGATAGAATAGGTTGTGCTTCTTGTGAATAATTATTTGTGTGAAATTTTCTATATATTTCATATATAGGGTGTTTTTTATAGAGGTATTGAACTTTAAGTTGGCATTACTTTTCAAGATTTGACCGATTTAACAGCTGTCAAGTGATTTATTCTCAGTTTGGTTTGGCAATTCATCATGAATAGACTCACGCCTGAACAACGCTTGCCAATAGTGCAATTTTATTTCGAAAGTAATGGTTCTGTGCGGAAAACGTATCGCGCGCTATTTTAAATCTCCAAATTCATAAGCAACTCCATGAATTGCCTTGGTTGCAGAATTGTACACACATTGAACTACACAATCAACATAGACAACCATTTAGATTATGATGTTAACAATTAAGTGATTAAATAGCGTAAAAGACAGAGCGAGGCTGAGGTTTCCTAGCCGGTTCCAATGCTTATATTAGCCAAAATACTTTACTTATATTTATGAAACTTTCAAATGTGGCTACTATAGATGTTATTTATGTGAATTGGTTTTAGTTTTCATATTATTTTTTATTTAATTGCGCATAATTTGTTGTTAAAAAATTTGCTATTGTATTGCAAATTTTTCATATAACACGCGCACAAATGTTTTATATATGGTGTAAGAAAGTTTCTTTGATGTTTTTATTCACTATTTCACAGATTATTACATTTCTATATTATTTAATTAAATTAATAAAACCAATTTTACTTATGCATAACTCTTATTTGACGAATTGCTATTGTAATGCTTCACACTGACAGTAAATGGGTATTGCCATATGGCATTAATATGAAAATATTGTACGATGCAGAGTTGCAGGACCACAGAAAAAAATTAATAAAATTTTATGGAAAAAATGTGGAGGATTTTTGTTATTAACTTAATTTTAATGAAAATACTGTTCAAAGCGAAGCCGGTGTCGGTCCGGTGGAGGGTTATTTTTCCAAGCGCGGCCGAAGGCCGCCAAGTTATAAAGGTGTTTCACTTAAGAATACTGTTCAAGATGAAAACGGTGTTGGGTTATTTTCCTAAGTGCGGCCGAAGGCCGCTAATTTAAAAAAATGTTATACTTAAGAATACTGTAAAATTTGTGTTTTTACTGTTTTTTTAGGAACTTTGTTTTTTTACAGGTGGCATCACCAAAATTTATGGTAGTTGCTTTAATAAGCAAAAACTAAAAAAAAAATCATATATTTTGCAACTTTAACTTTGAATATCTCGAAAACTAAGGGTTGTTAGGTGGTTTGGTTTTCAGTTTCAGAATGGGGGAGGGACCCCTACCACCCCCTATCATTAGTTTTTCCCCTAGTTTGGGACCGTAAAGGAATTGTTTCCCCAGAGCGATATACAAACGCGCCCTATCACTTTGACCTCAACTCACTATGTCTCGGAAAGAAAAGGTCTCCCCATACTTATTAATTTAGGCAAAAAACAGGCTATGTATATTCCATATAAGGAAATCGAGTCAAATATACGAGTTTTTCGAATAGATCGGTCCCAGGTGTGCTTCCGGAAAATCGGTAACCTACGTTATACTCGTACACGGTGCACACTCTTCAAAAGACAGCTCTACGATCAGTGGTTTTGGCTGTGGGCTGATCCGTATATTATTCATTATAACGCCTTTATATATACATATATGAGCGTTTTAACATTTAACATCGGCATACCCCAACATGTTTTTACTTGTTTTCTATGCCCGGACATAAAATGTTTTTTTTTTTATTAGCAATTGGTTTTAATTATGGAATCTGATTCTACTTTGGAGGTCTCACAGCAAGTAAACAAATCTTATAACTAAACTAAATCATAGAGCCCTTTACAGGAATGGGTTGCTGACATAACACTGCTCCTTAGAAGACTAATTTCCGACATCTCTTCAGGCGGAGGTCAAAGTGTTAGCCAAAGGCTTCGGACGATTACGTAGTTTTGTCATGTATTTTTGCTTTACGGTTCCAATTTCCTCTTTGATGGTGCGTATATTTAGATATTTATGGATATTTTAATTACAGCACGGTTCGCCCGTTATTATTCTTAAAATTTCAGATTGAAACTTTTGTATTATATCTATATTCGCCGCGCAAGCTCTTCCAGATAACTGGATTCAATGTATCCATACGGGTTTTATTGTTAGGTTGTATAGGGGAATTTTGTTGTTAAAACTATGTCCAGACTTCTTGTTTAAAAATCAATATAACCTATCAGAGTTGAGTTTAAGCGGAAATATGTCATCTCCAGGTTGAGCGCTTGCCTACGTTATTTCTGAATATAATGTATGTAATTTCGTTAGCTTGCAGAATATGTACATTGTTTTTTTACACAATCTATTTATTATTGAATCTGCTCTAACTTACTCAACCCTAACTGTAAGTGTACAAATATTAAAACTACATTAGAAAATACGTGTTAGCTTGAGTTAACCCCGAGCCCCTTTCGAACTATGGCTCTCTCCTTAGAACATCTCTGCACTGTAGTCGAGTTGAAGTGCACAAATCGTTTGCTGACGGATTGGTATGATTTTTCAGTTTTGTGTGGAACTTCGATCTGCTTCTTTTAACTTCAGACTAAACCAGTAGGATACCAACTTACTTATGAATATTTACCGTTAGAATTTTCGCCTGTATTTTATTAATATTAGTTGTACAGGTAGTGCCCAGCTTTATAATTTAGTTTTGTTCGAGAGCTTTTACGTAAAAGCAAATTCAAACTAGTTGAGTGTATACCGTGATATTTAACATATCCTATATTTGTTTGGGAAATATTTATGCCTTTTAATCTGATTGGAGGACATGTTTGTGGCTGTAATGTAAATGTAATGAGTTTGCCTTTCTAGGATATATAATACGACATAATATGGTGTTGTGGCTGTTTGTACTTTCTGATTTACTGGGATGTCTGCAATATATATAATGTATAATATGGGCCCAAGACGCTATCTATCTTAAACCTAACTCCGGCGCACATAATATAAATTGTTACGATTTCGCTGAATTAGCTCGATGATTTCCCAAATCCTTCGAGTCCCATCACAGGATTGTTAAATAAAAGTCGTCAAATATATTTGCAGTTTCTTATTTTATAAAGAGTTTATTAAATGTCCTTTTATTACTCAGTAATTCACAATTCACTTCACTATTTGCAATCTTACTTGTATTAGACCTGTCACAATGTATTATTTCTTATTACTTCACTGTAGTGTAATCACCAACACGTTTACTTTACGACTGAATAGCTATGTCATATACTAGTCGCTTGTTCGCAACTTTACCGCCTGGAATGGTCGAGTCGTTCTCGATAACGATAATTTACGCTCTAGAACATGCCATCGGCTTCTCTCTTTCATCTGATACTTCACATTTTCACCACACTGCCCTCCACCTAAGTCTGATCGTCCTAGCCTCTCTAGATGGACCCCTTTCATCTTGTGTCTTGGCCTCCCAACGGTCTGGATTCGATACATTACGTCGTTTAGCCATTTGATTATCTTATATGGATCATCCCAATTGTATTGAAGTTTTGGAGACAAACCTTTTCTTCCGTTGTGGGTTGTATAACAACACTAAATCTCCATTTTGGAAGCCTTCGGAGTTCATCGCCTTCTCATACCTGGCCTTCATTTTATAACATAACTTGAGTTCGCTGTTGCACAAGAGCTTTCATCTCCCTCACCTCTTCCTCGAGAACGTTAGACGCTTCCTTCCCAATTATTCTCGCATCACCATTTATTCAGCTGGGCAACTGAAGTTCACTACCAAAGAGTATCCTCGCAGGTGTTCGACCCGTTGTTTCATGCGCTGCCGATCGATATCTCATCAGAAACAACGGTATGTGGATATCCCAATCAGCCTGATGCTTATCTATTATCTTCCGCAAGTGCTCTTCCAGGGTGCGGTCGAAGCGTTCTGCCATGCCATCATATTGAGGATGCAGAGCTGTCGTTCGGGTTTATCGAATACCCAGTATCAGGCGTATCTCCTAGAACACCGGTGATTCAAAGTTTCTATCTTGGCCCGAGTGCAAACATATAGGCGCATCGTATCTGGTACCCCAATTGTGAGTGAATGCATCCGCAATTGTTTTGGCTTCCTGGTATGGAACTGGGTAGGCCTCGAGCCATTTACTAAAGTAGTCCATAAGCACAAGAACGCATGTTTTTCCTTGTTTTCTAATAGGGAATGGACAACCTACATCCATGGCAACCCGCTCAAACGGTGCACCTGAGTTATAAGGCTTCATCTGCCCATGACATCTTGATTTTGGCCCTTTAGCTGCAATGCACTACACTCAGCGATCGATTGTCGACAACCAACCCAATAAAACCGCTGATTGATCTTCTCCAGCGTTTTCGTAATGCCTAGGTGCCTTCCTATGAACTACGATGGCGAAATTCGGAACAAGTCGGCGATAGTAAGTACACAGCCCAAGAAAACTTCTTAATTCATGCAAATTCCTTGGTCTTTTCCTTCGCAGTGCAAACGCCCTTCGTGGTTATTTGATGACCTAAGTAATTCACCTCCTTCTTGATGAAGAGCACTTCTTAGGGCTAAGTTTAAGACCAGATTTCCTTTGGAAAATTTATTCCCATTACTCAGATGTTCATCGAAGCTTTTTCCCAATACGATCAAGATACACCAAACAAGTCTTCCCTTTAAGCACATTGTACATTAGTATTTCAAAAGTGGCAGGAGCGTTGCATAATCCAGATGGCATTACCGTGAATTTCCAAAGATCGTTGCCGACTCTAAAGGCTGTCTTCTCTTTATCTTCTTCACTCACTTTCACTTGCCAATACCCGCTCTTAAGGTCGAGTGTTGAGGACCATTCTGTGCAAGTTATCGAGTCTAGTATATTCTTTAGTAATTCGATGCACTTGCTCGATAGTTCCATGTTTTTCACGATAACAGATTTCTGTTATTGGTCTGTAAGAAGACGCCTGTGTGTTGGCTTTGTCTGGGTTGTCTATCATAAATAAAGCTGAGAGCGCTCAAAAGCGATTAAAAATACACCAATAACCTACTATCTAAATAAAAAACTCCACTGTCTTTTGAACAAAGGAAATTTGCTTCAGCAGAAAATATCACAGAAATTATGTATTAGCACGGCAATCGACAATTTCCCAGTTTTTTGAGTAATAAGTCCAATAATTTTATTTAACGTTATTTATGGTTTCAGTACTTATTTCTATTTTGTTATTGCTTACTGAAAATTTATGTATGCATGTATTTGCATCCATACATATGTATTTGAATTGATTTCCGAAGTTATATATAAAAATTTTTGTTTGAGCAATATATTATGACAATTTTTTATTTAAATGATAAATTAGTGAGTGTTAAATTAAATAATTTTTTTTACTTCTATAATAAAGTGGCGAAAATAAAGTACTCGAACAAATTTGAGTGAAGTGCGAGAATTTCGGTCAATGAACAAATCAAAATTCTAGATGGAATGTCCTAATTATAAAAGACGTGGGAGTCGTTGGAATGAGCTATTGCCGCTTCAAAAAGGTATTATTTGCTTCAAAATAAAAAAGGGTTCGGTCTACAAGTATGTATACCTATGGTTTTTTAATGTTATGAATTCTGCAGTCAAATAATGCAGTAAAAATGTTTTTTTTTCAGCTCCAACGGTACAATATTTAATACATTTCACTTAAAACAGAATGTAATTGAAATTTTTAAGAGTTTTATGAGCAAAAGGCGTGTTACAGTTCACATATAGGCTGAGGAGCAACGTTCTTCGGTATAATGAAAGTTCACTGTCCTCTGGCAGAAATACGGAAGTTGATGATACCCCTGGTTTGAAAATTCATCATTATGACTTTGTGTATGTATGTATATACCATAGACTGTGTAATGAAATTCCCAGCATGTCCATTAAAGTTCACGACAATCCATTTTTTTCAACTTGAGTAAAGGTGGATTAACCCTGCCAAGTGAAGAAATGATGCAGTACATGATTCAATTGGAGGCACTTTTTGCGTCCACTAATGAAAAATCTATTATATGCGCAGTGGATACATTTCTCTGTGAAAATGTAACCGAACTCAATTCAATATGGAGGATTTTTGTTATTAACTTAATTTTAATGAAAATACTGTTCAAAGCGAAGCCGGTGTCGGTCCGGTGGAGGGTTATTTTTCCAAGCGCGGCCGAAGGCCGCCAAGTTATAAAGGTGTTTCACTTAAGAATACTGTTCAAGATGAAAACGGTGTTGGGTTATTTTCCTAAGTGCGGCCGAAGGCCGCTAATTTAAAAAAATGTTATACTTAAGAATACTGTAAAATTTGTGTTTTTACTGTTTTTTTAGGAACTTTGTTTTTTTACAGGTGGCATCACCAAAATTTATGGTAGTTGCTTTAATAAGCAAAAACTAAAAAAAAAATCATATATTTTGCAACTTTAACTTTGAATATCTCGAAAACTAAGGGTTGTTAGGTGGTTTGGTTTTCAGTTTCAGAATGGGGGGAGGGACCCCTACCACCCCCTATCATTAGTTTTTCCCCTAGTTTGGGACCGTAAAGGAATTGTTTCCCCAGAGCGATATACAAACGCGCCCTATCACTTTGACCTCAACTCACTATGTCTCGGAAAGAAAAGGTCTCCCCATACTTATTAATTTAGGCAAAAAACAGGCTATGTATATTCCATATAAGGAAATCGAGTCAAATATACGAGTTTTTCGAATAGATCGGTCCCAGGTGTGCTTCCGGAAAATCGGTAACCTACGTTATACTCGTACACGGTGCACACTCTTCAAAAGACAGCTCTACGATCAGTGGTTTTGGCTGTGGGCTGATCCGTATATTATTCATTATAACGCCTTTATATATACATATATGAGCGTATTAACATTTAACATCGGCATACCCCAACATGTTTTTACTTGTTTTCTATGCCCGGACATAAAATGTTTTTTTTTTTATTAGCAATTGGTTTTAATTATGGAATCTGATTCTACTTTGGAGGTCTCACAGCAAGTAAACAAATCTTATAACTAAACTAAATCATAGAGCCCTTTACAGGAATGGGTTGCTGACATAACACTGCTCCTTAGAAGACTAATTTCCGACATCTCTTCAGGCGGAGGTCAAAGTGTTAGCCAAAGGCTTCGGACGATTACGTAGTTTTGTCATGTATTTTTGCTTTACGGTTCCAATTTCCTCTTTGATGGTGCGTATATTTAGATATTTATGGATATTTTAATTACAGCACGGTTCGCCCGTTATTATTCTTAAAATTTCAGATTGAAACTTTTGTATTATATCTATATTCGCCGCGCAAGCTCTTCCAGATAACTGGATTCAATGTATCCATACGGGTTTTATTGTTAGGTTGTATAGGGGAATTTTGTTGTTAAAACTATGTCCAGACTTCTTGTTTAAAAATCAATATAACCTATCAGAGTTGAGTTTAAGCGGAAATATGTCATCTCCAGGTTGAGCGCTTGCCTACGTTATTTCTGAATATAATGTATGTAATTTCGTTAGCTTGCAGAATATGTACATTGTTTTTTTACACAATCTATTTATTATTGAATCTGCTCTAACTTACTCAACCCTAACTGTAAGTGTACAAATATTAAAACTACATTAGAAAATACGTGTTAGCTTGAGTTAACCCCGAGCCCCTTTCGAACTATGGCTCTCTCCTTAGAACATCTCTGCACTGTAGTCGAGTTGAAGTGCACAAATCGTTTGCTGACGGATTGGTATGATTTTTCAGTTTTGTGTGGAACTTCGATCTGCTTCTTTTAACTTCAGACTAAACCAGTAGGATACCAACTTACTTATGAATATTTACCGTTAGAATTTTCGCCTGTATTTTATTAATATTAGTTGTACAGGTAGTGCCCAGCTTTATAATTTAGTTTTGTTCGAGAGCTTTTACGTAAAAGCAAATTCAAACTAGTTGAGTGTATACCGTGATATTTAACATATCCTATATTTGTTTGGGAAATATTTATGCCTTTTAATCTGATTGGAGGACATGTTTGTGGCTGTAATGTAAATGTAATGAGTTTGCCTTTCTAGGATATATAATACGACATAATATGGTGTTGTGGCTGTTTGTACTTTCTGATTTACTGGGATGTCTGCAATATATATAATGTATAATATGGGCCCAAGACGCTATCTATCTTAAACCTAACTCCGGCGCACATAATATAAATTGTTACGATTTCGCTGAATTAGCTCGATGATTTCCCAAATCCTTCGAGTCCCATCACAGGATTGTTAAATAAAAGTCGTCAAATATATTTGCAGTTTCTTATTTTATAAAGAGTTTATTAAATGTCCTTTTATTACTCAGTAATTCACAATTCACTTCACTATTTGCAATCTTACTTGTATTAGACCTGTCACAATGTATTATTTCTTATTACTTCACTGTAGTGTAATCACCAACACGTTTACTTTACGACTGAATAGCTATGTCATATACTAGTCGCTTGTTCGCAACTTTACCGCCTGGAATGGTCGAGTCGTTCTCGATAACGATAATTTACGCTCTAGAACATGCCATCGGCTTCTCTCTTTCATCTGATACTTCACATTTTCACCACACTGCCCTCCACCTAAGTCTGATCGTCCAAGCCTCTCTAGATGGACCCCTTTCATCTTGTGTCTTGGCCTCCCAACGGTCTGGATTCGATACATTACGTCGTTTAGCCATTTGATGATCTTATATGGATCATCCCAATTGTATTGAAGTTTTGGAGACAAACCTTTTCTTCCGTTGTGGGTTGTATAACAACACTAAATCTCCATTTTGGAAGCCTTCGGAGTTCATCGCCTTCTCATACCTGGCCTTCATTTTATAACATAACTTGAGTTCGCTGTTGCACAAGAGCTTTCATCTCCCTCACCTCTTCCTCGAGAACGTTAGACGCTTCCTTCCCAATTATTCTCGCATCACCATTTATTCAGCTGGGCAACTGAAGTTCACTACCAAAGAGTATCCTCGCAGGTGTTCGACCCGTTGTTTCATGCGCTGCCGATCGATATCTCATCAGAAACAACGGTATGTGGATATCCCAATCAGCCTGATGCTTATCTATTATCTTCCGCAAGTGCTCTTCCAGGGTGCGGTCGAAGCGTTCTGCCATGCCATCATATTGAGGATGCAGAGCTGTCGTTCGGGTTTATCGAATACCCAGTATCAGGCGTATCTCCTAGAACACCGGTGATTCAAAGTTTCTATCTTGGCCCGAGTGCAAACATATAGGCGCATCGTATCTGGTACCCCAATTGTGAGTGAATGCATCCGCAATTGTTTTGGCTTCCTGGTATGGAACTGGGTAGGCCTCGAGCCATTTACTAAAGTAGTCCATAAGCACAAGAACGCATGTTTTTCCTTGTTTTCTAATAGGGAATGGACAACCTACATCCATGGCAACCCGCTCAAACGGTGCACCTGAGTTATAAGGCTTCATCTGCCCATGACATCGTGATTTTGGCCCTTTAGCTGCAATGCACTACACTCAGCGATCGATTGTCGACAACCAACCCAATAAAACCGCTGATTGATCTTCTCCAGCGTTTTCGTAATGCCTAGGTGCCTTCCTATGAACTACGATGGCGAAATTCGGAACAAGTCGGCGATAGTAAGTACACAGCCCAAGAAAACTTCTTAATTCATGCAAATTCCTTGGTCTTTTCCTTCGCAGTGCAAACGCCCTTCGTGGTTATTTGATGACCTAAGTAATTCACCTCCTTCTTGATGAAGAGCACTTCTTAGGGCTAAGTTTAAGACCAGATTTCCTTTGGAAAATTTATTCCCATTACTCAGATGTTCATCGAAGCTTTTTCCCAATACGATCAAGATACACCAAACAAGTCTTCCCTTTAAGCACATTGTACATTAGTATTTCAAAAGTGGCAGGAGCGTTGCATAATCCAGATGGCATTACCGTGAATTTCCAAAGATCGTTGCCGACTCTAAAGGCTGTCTTCTCTTTATCTTCTTCACTCACTTTCACTTGCCAATACCCGCTCTTAAGGTCGAGTGTTGAGGACCATTCTGTGCAAGTTATCGAGTCTAGTATATTCTTTAGTAATTCGATGCACTTGCTCGATAGTTCCATGTTTTTCACGATAACAGATTTCTGTTATTGGTCTGTAAGAAGACGCCTGTGTGTTGGCTTTGTCTGGGTTGTCTATCATAAATAAAGCTGAGAGCGCTCAAAAGCGATTAAAAATACACCAATAACCTACTATCTAAATAAAAAACTCCACTGTCTTTTGAACAAAGGAAATTTGCTTCAGCAGAAAATATCACAGAAATTATGTATTAGCACGGCAATCGACAATTTCCCAGTTTTTTGAGTAATAAGTCCAATAATTTTATTTAACGTTATTTATGGTTTCAGTACTTATTTCTATTTTGTTATTGCTTACTGAAAATTTATGTATGCATGTATTTGCATCCATACATATGTATTTGATTTGATTTCCGAAGTTATATATAAAAATTTTTGTTTGAGCAATATATTATGACAATTTTTTATTTAAATGATAAATTAGTGAGTGTTAAATTAAATAATTTTTTTTACTTCTATAATAAAGTGGCGAAAATAAAGTACTCGAACAAATTTGAGTGAAGTGCGAGAATTTCGGTCAATGAACAAATCAAAATTCTAGATGGAATGTCCTAATTATAAAAGACGTGGGAGTCGTTGGAATGAGCTATTGCCGCTTCAAAAAGGTATTATTTGCTTCAAAATAAAAAAGGGTTCGGTCTACAAGTATGTATACCTATGGTTTTTTAATGTTATGAATTCTGCAGTCAAATAATGCAGTAAAAATGTTTTTTTTTCAGCTCCAACGGTACAATATTTAATACATTTCACTTAAAACAGAATGTAATTGAAATTTTTAAGAGTTTTATGAGCAAAAGGCGTGTTACAGTTCACATATAGGCTGAGGAGCAACGTTCTTCGGTATAATGAAAGTTCACTGTCCTCTGGCAGAAATACGGAAGTTGATGATACCCCTGGTTTGAAAATTCATCATTATGACTTTGTGTATGTATGTATATACCATAGACTGTGTAATGAAATTCCCAGCATGTCCATTAAAGTTCACGACAATCCATTTTTTTCAACTTGAGTAAAGGTGGATTAACCCTGCCAAGTGAAGAAATGATGCAGTACATGATTCAATTGGAGGCACTTTTTGCGTCCACTAATGAAAAATCTATTATATGCGCAGTGGATACATTTCTCTGTGAAAATGTAACCGAACTCAATTCTGTACCAAAGCAAAGCCGTAATTATGACGTATACATAAACAGCAAAAACAATTTAAGGTATATAAAAAGCAAGGCTAAGGCGTCTGTTTGTTGGCATTTGAGAAAAAGAAAGTGCTGCTTCACCAAGACAACGCACCGTGTCACAAATCAAGGAAATCGATGGCAAAAACCCATGAATTGGGCTTCGAATTGCTTCCGCATCCTCCCCAGCGATTATTTCCTTATCTCAGATCTCAAAAGAATGTTCGCTGAGAAAAAATTTTCATCGAATGAAAAGGAGATCGTCGAAATTGTGGCCTATTTTGAAGCAAAGGACAAATAGTACTACAAAATTAGTATCGTAAGTAGAGGGTAGCTATAATTAGTGTATCACCCTTGAAGGGAACTATGTTCAATAAAAAAATTAATTTTGCCAAAAAAATATATTTTTCTATGGTAGGCCGAGTCAATTGGTTATTATAATTGCGCATTAAGTTTTATAGCCGAACTAACCATTTTACATACCTCCCAGCCGCACCACCCGACTGGAAGAAGGATATGTTGTAAATAGTTGTCGACGTAGCTGGCAACGAGAAAATGTTGCCAGTTAACAGTGCGCCTGTATACTTTTAAACAAATTCCAGATTTTATATATTCGAATATAAGCGCCAATCAGATATACACGATCTATATAGTAATAAATAAATAGTTACGATTTTAGTTTTCAATTCTTTAACAAACAAACAAAAATTTCTTAGGTTATCTAAAATTTACATGTAAATCTGGTAATATTTTATACCGGCAATCAATGAGCTGAATAAGATTCATGACAGATGAGTTTTTAGTTAATAAAAAAAATTAAAAGAAAAAAAATTAAATAATAATTACTTTTCGCACCAGCGAAAGGAATTTGAATTTGTCCAAAATAAAAGCACCAAAAAATTGCAAATACCACGCACGTTATACCAATTCTGCCACAGCCTGTTTAAATAACTTTGGCATATTCGGCACTTCTACCGAAACAAAGAATAGAACATTGATTATTCTTCTTCGATGAGTAAGCATAAGAAGGAATACATTCTCCCCTTGCGCAAGCTTCGTCTATAAGCGACTTTGCTAATATACAAGTTAACACATAATAAATTACTTACCTTTTTGTCTGCACTACAGTGTAGTGAATTACATACTTACTTACTTTTTGGCAATCGCATCAATAACTTCACACAGTCAAATTTCGCTGACTCTTAAATTAAAAGTCAATTTCGCAATAAGAATTTCCCACGGGTAAATTCTTATTTGCTAACTAATATTTTACATTTCCTGTTTTGAATTCGAAGTTGCACTAATTCCAAGAACTAGCGCAACAGCTAAATTGATTGACCAAGCAACCAACTGCACGCGCATCCGGCAAAGTGCTAAGTGCTGATGTCAGCGTCTACAGTAATTGGTGTAAGCAAGTTGTTGTTGTTCTCATCAACAAAACTTTAGCTAAAAATACTAATTATAAAATTATTAAAATTGAGTTCTGTTTCTGCAGTGTTGAGGTGAAGACGTAAAAACCTCAACCATTGTATTTGGCGCCCGAGCTAAAAAGCTTGGCAGTGTTGAGAGACTGAAGTAATTAAAAGTGCCACAGTGCCACCAAGATAATAGAAGACTAAAAAAATTAAAAGTGCCACGAAAAAAAGGGTAATAAAAAATAAATTGCCACCTAAAGTGCCAAAAAAAAGAGAACCCAAAAAGAAAAAAACGTGCCACAGTAAGCGAAAATGAAAAAGGAAACTTTTAAAGAAAAACTCTAAAAAAATAAAAAACTTTTTCTACTTCTAAAAAAGTGACACGAGAAAGAAAAATAAAAAACTTTCTCTACTTCTAAAAGTGACACAATAATAAAATATTACATAAAGTCGCGTGAAAGGGAACGTAGGAACTTCCCTGACGCCCCAACGACATCACGACACCAGCCAGGCGAGAGAACTACTAGCAGCAAGAAGAGTAAGCCAGTACTCCAGAGTACCGGAACAGGAAAAAGGAATAAGCACACTTGCCAGAATGCAGCTCACACTAACGTAAGTTAATATAGTGAAACAAAAAGAAAAAAGTTTGAAAATTTAAAGGAAAAAAAGTAAAGTTAGAACATTAAAGTTATTCAAAGTTTTCCTTTCGAATCTAAGATAAGAAAATAAATACAACCTTTCTAACTAGATAAAATAAAAATAAGAAATTTTTTAAGTTAATATAAGTGAAATAAAAAACAAAAGAAGTTAGAAAATTTAAAGAAAAAAAAGTAAATTTAGAACATTAAAGTTATTCAAAGTTTCCTTTCGGATCTAAGATAAGAAAATAAATACAACCTTTTAACTAGATAAAATAAAAATAAATTTTTTTTTGAATTAAATAAATGGCGAACCCAAATAACCTAGTTAGGCCGCAGTGGCTAACCGCTCCTCCAGAACCCCCGTAGGATCAATGCCCGCAACCTCAGGCCCCCAAATTTCCTCAGAGCTAGCCACTCTTATTAGATCCATGATAAGCGAGACCATAGAATCTACCGGCCCCAGTCTTGTGCAGAGCGCACTCAGAAATACCCCTCCTAAAACTGCGAAAGCGCAGACTTTACGGACATCCATTTTGTAGAATAAAAAACTCTTCGTTACCTTATTTCAACTGCGGAACGAAGAGTGGAGACATCCTAAAAATTTTAGTCGACACAGGGTCGAACAAAAACTACATACAGCCAAAATTAGTACAGAAGAAAATCCAAAATGACAATAATTTTTGCAAATTCGGTAGGGGGGAAAATAGAAATCACGCACGACACGTACATAAATCTATTTAACTTGACAAACATCAACTTGAAATTCTACCTTCTGCCATCTCTCGTTTCCTTCCATGCAATACTCAATAATGACAGCTTAAAAGAATTATCAGCGGTCATATACACGAAACATAACTTTGTGACCATTAATGATTCAGTTAAAATAAACCTTAAGCAACTTTTCTCGCAGAATGTCAACAATGTCCAAATACGGAATGAACACATGAACCATTTTCAAAAACAAGCAATGAGCTCATTAGTAAACCAAAAGAGTGACCTCTTCTCTGACCCAACGAAGAATTAACCTATACCAGCAAACTCGTCGCCACTATCAGAACAAATTCAAACGAACCAGTCTACACAAAATATTACCCCTATCCCTTGTCCTTAAAAGAAGTAGAAAATCAGATTCAGAAATTGCTACACGATGGCATAATAAGACCTTCACGTTCCCCTTATAATTCACCCATATGGGCGTCCCAAAAAAAACAAGATGCTTCTCTCCAGAAGAAGTACAGACTAGTATTAGATTATAGGAAGATCAACGCTATAACGATAGCCGATCGTTACCCGATTCCCGATATAAACGAAGTCCTAGCGCAATTAGCCAAAAACAGACTCTTTTCAGCTATAGACTTGAAAACCGGTTTCCATCAGATTCCTCTGAAAGAATCTGACATCGAGAAAACTGCTTTCTCAGTCAAAAACGGTAAATACGAGGTTACACGTTTACCATTTGGCCTTAAAAATGCCCCAGCAATCTTTCAAAGACCCTTGGACGATGTATTGAGAAAATACATCGGGAAGTCCTGCTATGTTTATATAGATGATATAATCATATTCAGCAAGGACGAAAAATCACAGGCCCAAAATATTCGCGAAATTTTCGAAACCTTAAGGGAAGCGAATATGAACGTGTAGATTGATAAGTGTGAATTCTTCAAAAAGGAAATAGAATTTTTAGGATTCCTAGTATCATCGGAAGGTATTACAACCAACCCCACTAAAATGAAAGCAATAGTCGACTTTCCATATCCAAATACAGTAAAAGATTTGAGATCATTTCTTGGTCTCTCTGGTTATTACAGGCGATTTATAAAAGACTATGCCAAAATAACCAAACCACTTACTAGTCTCCTAAGAGGAGAAGCTGGTAGGATTTCCAAAAACCAATCCAAAAACAGGACCATACAACTAAATAGAGAAGCCACCGAAGCCTTCAACCAAGTAAAAAACTCACTTATATCAAGTGAAGTGATACTAACCTACCCTAACTACCATAAAGAATTTCATCTGACCACAGACGCTTCAAAACATGCTATTGGCGCTGTTTTGGAACAGGACGGTAAGCCGATTACATTCATTTCGAGGACCTTAACGAAAACTGAAGAACACTACGCGACAAATGAGAAAGAGATGCTCGCCATCATCTGGGCATTAAAATCTAAGAAGAAATTATCTATACGGTACAGCAAAAATAAAAATATTCACCGATCACCAACCATTAACGTACGCACTCAGCAACAAAAACGATAACTCAAAATTGAAAAGATGGAAGGCTATCTTAGAGGAATATGACCATGAACTAAAATATAAGCCAGGAAGAACCAACGTCGTCGCCGACACTCTTTCTAGGCCTCCACAAGTAAATACAGTTACAATAGCAACCCATTCTGACGAGAGCAACAGAAGCCCCGATTAATGTGTTTAAAAACCAAATCTGGATACTTACAGGACAGAAAAGTTCGTATGACTTCAAAATCCATTTTCCGACCTACCACAGACATACAATTACTAAACCAAAGCATTCCATTGACGAATTGAAAGACCTACTAAAACGATACCTAAACCCGTCTGTTATTAACGGAATGTTTACTTCCGAAGAAATAATGGGACAAATCCAACAACTGTACCCCACTCATTTCAACAACTTCAAAATTAGATTCACTCAATCAAAAGTC
This sequence comes from Neoceratitis asiatica, assembly GCA_030068015.2. Lineage (NCBI taxonomy): Eukaryota > Metazoa > Arthropoda > Insecta > Diptera > Tephritidae > Neoceratitis > Neoceratitis asiatica. The sequence goes on along the minus strand of CM061530.1, from coordinate 13,584,000 downwards.
AAGGACTTACAAACAATAGAAGAGCAAGAACAGCAAATATTACTTGAGCACAAGAGAGCACATAGAAACGCAATAAAAAACAAAAAACAAATTATTCACAATTTCTATTTCCCACAGATACAGTCTAAAATTAACAAAATTGTTAAGCAGTGTAGAATTTGCGCCGTAAGCAAATATGACAGACATCCAAATAAACCCGAAATTAAACCCACTCCAATCCCAGAATATCCAGGACAAATAGTCCATATCGACATATTCATAGCTGAGAAAAAGTTAGTGTTAACGGCAATAGATAAATACTCCAAATATGCTCAAGCAAAAGTAATTAAATCGAGATCAATAGAAGACATACGTGAACCCCTCAGGAACTACTTTTTACTTTCGGAATACCACAGACCCTAATAATAGACAATGAAAAATCTCTCAACTCACAATCAATAATTTGCATGTTAGAAGACCAATTAAGAATTAAAGTTTACAAGACTCCACCTCATATTGGCACTTGCTGCACTTTTTTTCTGTTTTTAATGCTTTCGTGATATTTTTCAATTAAAACATTTAGCTTTCTTAGAATACTTCGTCTATCAATTAATTGAATATTCAATTTATTCCAAATTTCAACCAATTTATCGATCACAGAGGAGTTAAATTTTTATGCGAAAAAATTTTCCTTTGAATTTTAGCATGATCAGTTAAAAAAAAATATCTTAAAATGCCACGACTAGACGGTAAATTCAGATTATTTAATTCACTTGATAAACCAAATGCAATAATATCGTGTTCAGGTATATATGACGCAGGATGACGGTTCATAATCACAAGTTTCCGACGAATTGACGCGCACGCACTTTGAACAAACTTCCTTTTCTCACTAACTCTTTTTTACCTCCTCAAATATTTTCTATACCGCTTGCATCGCCTACTAATTGTTAGCACGTAAGATTTACAACAAGTGTTTCATGAAACACTACTAATTGTCAGTATGTAAACTTTGCAACAAGTGTTTTATGAGACAGTGCGCGCCACTTCCTCAAAGTATTTTCCAATACTCTAAACTTATTATCAGATCCGACATATATGATAAAGTGAATTCAGATGATGTTCATCCATTTTAAATTTAAATACAAAAAGCTGTGAAGAAAAAAAATTTTCCATAAGAAATTTGTTAAAAGTTCATTTTAGACTAATTTCTCATAATTTAAGCCCGATTTATCTACTAGATTCAAAAACAGTACAGATATTAATACAGATTCTGAAATGTACGTAAAATACCTTTAAAATAAGCCCAATATGATATTTTTCCTATAATTCTATCAGAAGCTATGAAGATTTTTTGGCCAAACCCTACATTCATATGGCAAAATATCTATTTTGCAAAAGTCGGGGGCTCGAAATGGATTTTAGAGCTATGGTTTCTTGAGCAATTTTTCTTAGAATCATCTGTAGATTACGTTTTTGCTATACTCCTTGTGGGCAAAAAATTTGACCCGCTCTAATGTATATACCATAGACTGTGTAATGAAATTCCCAGCATGTCCATTAAAGTTCACGACAATCCATTTTTTTCAACTTGAGTAAAGGTGGATTAACACTGCCAAGTGAAGAAATGATGCAGTACATGATTCAATTGGAGGCACTTTTTGCGTCCACTAATGAAAAATCTATTATATGCGCAGTGGATACAATTCTCTGTGAAAATGTAACCGAACTCAATTCTGTACCAAAGCAAAGCCGTAATTATGACGTATACATAAACAGCAAAAAAAAATTAAGGTATATAAAAAGCAAGGCTAAGGCGTCTGTTTGTTGGCATTTGAGAAAAAGAAAGTGCTGCTTCACCAAGACAACGCACCGTGTCACAAATCAAGGAAATCGATGGCAAAAACCCATGAATTGGGCTTCGAATTGCTTCCGCATCCTCCCCAGCGACTATTTCCTTATCTCAGATCTCAAAAGAATGTTCGCTGAGAAGAAATTTTCATCGAATTTCATCGAAAAAAAAAAAATTCCCACTTAAAGTGCCAAAAAAAAAAAGAGAACCCAAAAAGAAAAAAACGTGCCACAGTAAGCGAAAATGAAAAGGGAAACTTTTAAAGAAAAACTCTAAAAAATAAGAAAATTTTTCTATTTCTAAAAAAGTGACACGAGAAAGAAAAATAAAAAACTTTCTCTACTTCTAAAAGTGACACAATAATAAAATATTACATAAAGTCGCGTGAAAGGGAACGTAGGAACTTCCCTGACGCCCCAACGACATCACGACACCAGCCAGGCGAGAGAACTACTAGCAGCAAGAAGAGTAAGCCAGTACTCCAGAGTACCGGAACAGGAAAAAGGAATAAGCACACTTGCCAGAATGCAGCTCACACTAACGTAAGTTAATATAGTGAAACAAAAAGAAAAAAGTTTGAAAATTTAAAGGAAAAAAAGTAAAGTTAGAACATTAAAGTTATTCAAAGTTTTCCTTTCGAATCTAAGATAAGAAAATAAATACAACCTTTCTAACTAGATAAAATAAAAATAAGAAATTTTTTAAGTTAATATAAGTGAAATAAAAAACAAAAGAAGTTAGAAAATTTAAAGAAAAAAAAGTAAATTTAGAACATTAAAGTTATTCAAAGTTTCCTTTCGGATCTAAGATAAGAAAATAAATACAACCTTTTAACTAGATAAAATAAAAATAAATTTTTTTTTGAATTAAATAAATGGCGAACCCAAATAACCTAGTTAGGCCGCAGTGGCTAACCGCTCCTCCAGAACCCCCCGTAGGATCAATGCCCGCAACCTCAGGCCCCCAAATTTCCTCAGAGCTAGCCACTCTTATTAGATCCATGATAAGCGAGACCATAGAATCTACCGGCCCCAGTCTTGTGCAGAGCGCACTCAGAAATACCCCTCCTAAAACTGCGAAAGCGCAGACTTTACGGACATCCATTTTGTAGAATAAAAAACTCTTCGTTACCTTATTTCAACTGCGGAACGAAGAGTGGAGACATCCTAAAAATTTTAGTCGACACAGGGTCGAACAAAAACTACATACAGCCAAAATTAGTACAGAAGAAAATCCAAAATGACAATAATTTTTTTGCAAATTCGGTAGGGGGGAAAATAGAAATCACGCACGACACGTACATAAATCTATTTAACTTGACAAACATCAACTTGAAATTCTACCTTCTGCCATCTCTCGTTTCCTTCCATGCAATACTCAATAATGACAGCTTAAAAGAATTATCAGCGGTCATATACACGAAACATAACTTTGTGACCATTAATGATTCAGTTAAAATAAACCTTAAGCAACTTTTCTCGCAGAATGTCAACAATGTCCAAATACGGAATGAACACATGAACCATTTTCAAAAACAAGCAATGAGCTCATTAGTAAACCAAAAGAGTGACCTCTTCTCTGACCCAACGAAGAATTAACCTATACCAGCAAACTCGTCGCCACTATCAGAACAAATTCAAACGAACCAGTCTACACAAAATATTACCCCTATCCCTTGTCCTTAAAAGAAGTAGAAAATCAGATTCAGAAATTGCTACACGATGGCATAATAAGACCTTCACGTTCCCCTTATAATTCACCCATATGGGCGTCCCAAAAAAACAAGATGCTTCTCTCCAGAAGAAGTACAGACTAGTATTAGATTATAGGAAGATCAACGCTATAACGATAGCCGATCGTTACCCGATTCCCGATATAAACGAAGTCCTAGCGCAATTAGCCAAAAACAGACTCTTTTCAGCTATAGACTTGAAAACCGGTTTCCATCAGATTCCTCTGAAAGAATCTGACATCGAGAAAACTGCTTTCTCAGTCAAAAACGGTAAATACGAGGTTACACGTTTACCATTTGGCCTTAAAAATGCCCCAGCAATCTTTCAAAGACCCTTGGACGATGTATTGAGAAAATACATCGGGAAGTCCTGCTATGTTTATATAGATGATATAATCATATTCAGCAAGGACGAAAAATCACAGGCCCAAAATATTCGCGAAATTTTCGAAACCTTAAGGGAAGCGAATATGAACGTGTAGATTGATAAGTGTGAATTCTTCAAAAAGGAAATAGAATTTTTAGGATTCCTAGTATCATCGGAAGGTATTACAACCAACCCCACTAAAATGAAAGCAATAGTCGACTTTCCATATCCAAATACAGTAAAAGATTTGAGATCATTTCTTGGTCTCTCTGGTTATTACAGGCGATTTATAAAAGACTATGCCAAAATAACCAAACCACTTACTAGTCTCCTAAGAGGAGAAGCTGGTAGGATTTCCAAAAACCAATCCAAAAACAGGACCATACAACTAAATAGAGAAGCCACCGAAGCCTTCAACCAAGTAAAAAACTCACTTATATCAAGTGAAGTGATACTAACCTACCCTAACTACCATAAAGAATTTCATCTGACCACAGACGCTTCAAAACATGCTATTGGCGCTGTTTTGGAACAGGACGGTAAGCCGATTACATTCATTTCGAGGACCTTAACGAAAACTGAAGAACACTACGCGACAAATGAGAAAGAGATGCTCGCCATCATCTGGGCATTAAAATCTAAGAAGAAATTATCTATACGGTACAGCAAAAATAAAAATATTCACCGATCACCAACCATTAACGTACGCACTCAGCAACAAAAACGATAACTCAAAATTGAAAAGATGGAAGGCTATCTTAGAGGAATATGACCATGAACTAAAATATAAGCCAGGAAGAACCAACGTCGTCGCCGACACTCTTTCTAGGCCTCCACAAGTAAATACAGTTACAATAGCAACCCATTCTGACGAGAGCAACAGAAGCCCCGATTAATGTGTTTAAAAACCAAATCTGGATACTTACAGGACAGAAAAGTTCGTATGACTTCAAAATCCATTTTCCGACCTACCACAGACATACAATTACTAAACCAAAGCATTCCATTGACGAATTGAAAGACCTACTAAAACGATACCTAAACCCGTCTGTTATTAACGGAATGTTTACTTCCGAAGAAATAATGGGACAAATCCAACAACTGTACCCCACTCATTTCAACAACTTCAAAATTAGATTCACTCAATCAAAAGTCAAGGACTTACAAACAATAGAAGAGCAAGAACAGCAAATATTACTTGAGCACAAGAGAGCACATAGAAACGCAATAAAAAACAAAAACAAATTATTCACAATTTCTATTTCCCACAGATACAGTCTAAAATTAACAAAATTGTTAAGCAGTGTAGAATTTGCGCCGTAAGCAAATATGACAGACATCCAAATAAACCCGAAATTAAACCCACTCCAATCCCAGAATATCCAGGACAAATAGTCCATATCGACATATTCATAGCTGAGAAAAAGTTAGTGTTAACGGCAATAGATAAATACTCCAAATATGCTCAAGCAAAAGTAATTAAATCGAGATCAATAGAAGACATACGTGAACCCCTCAGGAACTACTTTTTACTTTCGGAATACCACAGACCCTAATAATAGACAATGAAAAATCTCTCAACTCACAATCAATAATTTGCATGTTAGAAGACCAATTAAGAATTAAAGTTTACAAGACTCCACCTCATATTGGCACTTGCTGCACTTTTTTTCTGTTTTTAATGCTTTCGTGATATTTTTCAATTAAAACATTTAGCTTTCTTAGAATACTTCGTCTATCAATTAATTGAATATTCAATTTATTCCAAATTTCAACCAATTTATCGATCACAGAGGAGTTAAATTTTTATGCGAAAAAATTTTCCTTTGAATTTTAGCATGATCAGTTAAAAAAAAATATCTTAAAATGCCACGACTAGACGGTAAATTCAGATTATTTAATTCACTTGATAAACCAAATGCAATAATATCGTGTTCAGGTATATATGACGCAGGATGACGGTTCATAATCACAAGTTTCCGACGAATTGACGCGCACGCACTTTGAACAAACTTCCTTTTCTCACTAACTCTTTTTTACCTCCTCAAATATTTTCTATACCGCTTGCATCGCCTACTAATTGTTAGCACGTAAGATTTACAACAAGTGTTTCATGAAACACTACTAATTGTCAGTATGTAAACTTTGCAACAAGTGTTTTATGAGACAGTGCGCGCCACTTCCTCAAAGTATTTTCCAATACTCTAAACTTATTATCAGATCCGACATATATGATAAAGTGAATTCAGATGATGTTCATCCATTTTAAATTTAAATACAAAAAGCTGTGAAGAAAAAAAATTTTCCATAAGAAATTTGTTAAAAGTTCATTTTAGACTAATTTCTCATAATTTAAGCCCGATTTATCTACTAGATTCAAAAACAGTACAGATATTAATACAGATTCTGAAATGTACGTAAAATACCTTTAAAATAAGCCCAATATGATATTTTTCCTATAATTCTATCAGAAGCTATGAAGATTTTTTGGCCAAACCCTACATTCATATGGCAAAATATCTATTTTGCAAAAGTCGGGGGCTCGAAATGGATTTTAGAGCTATGGTTTCTTGAGCAATTTTTCTTAGAATCATCTGTAGATTACGTTTTTGCTATACTCCTTGTGGGCAAAAAATTTGACCCGCTCTAATGTATATACCATAGACTGTGTAATGAAATTCCCAGCATGTCCATTAAAGTTCACGACAATCCATTTTTTTCAACTTGAGTAAAGGTGGATTAACACTGCCAAGTGAAGAAATGATGCAGTACATGATTCAATTGGAGGCACTTTTTGCGTCCACTAATGAAAAATCTATTATATGCGCAGTGGATACAATTCTCTGTGAAAATGTAACCGAACTCAATTCTGTACCAAAGCAAAGCCGTAATTATGACGTATACATAAACAGCAAAAAAAAATTAAGGTATATAAAAAGCAAGGCTAAGGCGTCTGTTTGTTGGCATTTGAGAAAAAGAAAGTGCTGCTTCACCAAGACAACGCACCGTGTCACAAATCAAGGAAATCGATGGCAAAAACCCATGAATTGGGCTTCGAATTGCTTCCGCATCCTCCCCAGCGACTATTTCCTTATCTCAGATCTCAAAAGAATGTTCGCTGAGAAGAAATTTTCATCGAATTTCATCGAAAAAAAAAAAATTCCCACTTAAAGTGCCAAAAAAAAAAAGAGAACCCAAAAAGAAAAAAACGTGCCACAGTAAGCGAAAATGAAAAGGGAAACTTTTAAAGAAAAACTCTAAAAAATAAGAAAATTTTTCTATTTCTAAAAAAGTGACACGAGAAAGAAAAATAAAAAACTTTCTCTACTTCTAAAAGTGACACAATAATAAAATATTACATAAAGTGGCGTGAAAGGGAACGTATGAACTTCCCTGACGCCCCAACGACATCACGACACCAGCCAGGCGAGAGAACTACTAGCAGCAAGAAGAGTAAGCCAGTGCTCCAGAGTACCGGAACAGGAAAAAGGAATAAGCACACTTGCCAGAATGCAGCTCACACTAATGTAAGTTAATATAAGTGAAACAAAAAAAAAAAAAGTTTGAAAATTTAAAGGAAAAAAAGTAAATTTAGAACATTAAAGTTATTCAAAGTTTTCCTTTCGAATCTAAGATAAGAAAATAAATACAACCTTTCTAACTAGATAAAATAAAAATAAGAAATTTTTTAAGTTAATATAAGTGAAATAAAAAACAAAAGAAGTTAGAAAATTTAAAGAAAAAAAAGTAAATTTAGAACATTAAAGTTATTCAAAGTTTCCTTTCGGATCTAAGATAAGAAAATAAATACAACCTTTTAACTAGATAAAATAAAAATAAATTTTTTTTTGAATTAAATAAATGGCGAACCCAAATAACCTAGTTAGGCCGCAGTGGCTAACCGCTCCTCCAGAACCCCCGTAGGATCAATGCCCGCAACCTCAGGCCCCCAAATTTCCTCAGAGCTAGCCACTCTTATTAGATCCATGATAAGCGAGACCATAGAATCTACCGGCCCCAGTCTTGTGCAGAGCGCACTCAGAAATACCCCTCCTAAAACTGCGAAAGCGCAGACTTTACGGACATCCATTTTGTAGAATAAAAAACTCTTCGTTACCTTATTTCAACTGCGGAACGAAGAGTGGAGACATCCTAAAAATTTTAGTCGACACAGGGTCGAACAAAAACTACATACAGCCAAAATTAGTACAGAAGAAAATCCAAAATGACAATAATTTTTTTGCAAATTCGGTAGGGGGGAAAATAGAAATCACGCACGACACGTACATAAATCTATTTAACTTGACAAACATCAACTTGAAATTCTACCTTCTGCCATCTCTCGTTTCCTTCCATGCAATACTCAATAATGACAGCTTAAAAGAATTATCAGCGGTCATATACACGAAACATAACTTTGTGACCATTAATGATTCAGTTAAAATAAACCTTAAGCAACTTTTCTCGCAGAATGTCAACAATGTCCAAATACGGAATGAACACATGAACCATTTTCAAAAACAAGCAATGAGCTCATTAGTAAACCAAAAGAGTGACCTCTTCTCTGACCCAACGAAGAATTAACCTATACCAGCAAACTCGTCGCCACTATCAGAACAAATTCAAACGAACCAGTCTACACAAAATATTACCCCTATCCCTTGTCCTTAAAAGAAGTAGAAAAACAGATTCAGAAATTGCTAGACGATGGCATAATAAGACCTTCACGTTCCCCTTATAATTCACCCATATGGGTCGTCCCAAAAAAACAAGATGCTTCTCTCCAGAAGAAGTATAGACTAGTAATAGATTATAGGAAGATCAACGCTATAACGATAGCCGATCGTTATCCGATTCCCGATATAAACGAAGTCCTAGCGCATTTAGCCAAAAACAGACTCTTTTCAGCTATAGACTTCAAAACCGGTTTCCATCAGATTCCTCTGAAAGAATCTGACATCGAGAAAACTGCTTTCTCAGTCAAAAACGGTAAATACGAGTTTACACGTTTACCATTTGGCCTTAAAAATGCCCCAGCAATCTTTCAAAGACCCTTGGACGATGTATTGAGAAAATACATCGGGAAGTCCTGCTATGTTTATATAGATGATATAATCATATTCAACAAGGACGAAAAATCACAGGCCCAAAATATTCGCGAAATTTTCGAAACCTTAAGGGAAGCGAATATGAACGTGTAGATTGATAAGTGTGAATTCTTCAAAAAGGAAATAGAATTTTTAGGATTTCTAGTATCATCGGAAGGTATTACAACCAACCCCACTAAAGTGAAAGCAATAGTCAACTTTCCATATCCAAATACAGTAAAAGATTTGAGATCATTTCTTGGTCTCTCTGGTTATTACAGGCGATTTATAAAAGACTATGCCAAAATAACCAAACCACTTACTAGTCTCCTAAGAGGAGAAGCGGGTAGGATTTCCAAAAACCAATCCAAAAACAGGACCATACAACTAAATAGAGAAGCCACCGAAGCCTTCAACCAAGTAAAAAATTCACTTATATCAAGTGAAGTGATACTAACCTACCCTAACTACCATAAAGAATTTCATCTGACCACAGACGCTTCAAAACATGCTATTGGCGCTGTTTTGGAACAGGACGGTAAGCCGATTACATTCATTTCGAGGACCTTAACGAAAACTGAAGAACACTACGCGACAAATGAGAAAGAGATGCTCGCCATCATCTGGGCATTAAAATCTCTAAGAAATTATCTATACGGTACAGCAAAAATAAAAATATTCACCGATCACCAACCATTAACGTACGCACTCAGCAACAAAAACGATAACTCAAAATTGAAAAGATGGAAGGCTATCTTAGAGGAATATGACCATGAACTAAAATATAAGCCAGGAAGAACCAACGTCGTCGCCGACACTCTTTCTAGGCCTCCACAAGTAAATACAGTTACAATAGCAACCCATTCTGACGAGAGCAACAGAAGCCCCGATTAATGTGTTTAAAAACCAAATCTGGATACTTACAGGACAGAAAAGTTCGTATGACTTCAAAATCCATTTTCCGACCTACCACAGACATACAATTACTAAACCAAAGCATTCCATTGACGAATTGAAAGACCTACTAAAACGATACCTAAACCCGTCTGTTATTAACGGAATGTTTACTTCCGAAGAAATAATGGGACAAATCCAACAACTGTACCCCACTCATTTCAACAACTTCAAAATTAGATTCACTCAATCAAAAGTCAAGGACTTACAAACAATAGAAGAGCAAGAACAGCAAATATTACTTGAGCACAAGAGAGCACATAGAAACGCAATAGAAAACAAAAAACAAATTATTCACAATTTCTATTTCCCACAGATGCAGTCTAAAATTAACAAAATTGTTAAGCAGTGTAGAATTTGCGCCGTAAGCGAATATGACAGACATCCAAATAAACCCGAAATTAAACCCCCTCCAATCCCAGAATATCCAGGACAAATAGTCCATATCGACATATTCATAGCTGAGAAAAAGTTAGTGTTAACGGTAATAGATAAATACTCCAAATATGCTCAAGCAAAAGTAATTAAATCGAGATCAATAGAAGACATACGTGAACCCCTCAGGAACTACTTTTTACTTTCGGAATACCACAGACCCTAATAATAGACAATGAAAAATCTCTCAACTCACAATCAATAATTTGCATGTTAGAAGACCAATTAAGAATTAAAGTTTACAAGACTCCACCTCATATTAGCAAAGCAAACGGACAAATTGAGCGTTTCCACTCAACGCTTGCAGAAATATTGAGATACCTAAAAACTGAAGATATCGAAAGAACTTTTGACGAACTCTTAGATAGAGCTGTTTACGAATATAATTTTTCAATACACCCCACGACTGGACAGAAACCCATAGAAAATTTTTTTGGACGTAAAGTTTATATAAACCCCGAAAAATACGAGGAAGCTAGACAGAATAACATATAAAAACTGAAATTTAAACAAGACAGAGACTTAGAATTTCATAACAAAAAGAGAACACCCTGTAAAAGCTATTCACCTGGACAGACTATTTACGTGAAAATTAACAAAAGATACGGTACAAAACTCACACCCCGCTTCAAAAAGGAAATTGTTAAAGAAAACAAGTCATCAACAGTCATAACAGAATCAGGCAAAGTGGTTCACAAGAGTCTAATAAAACAAGAGTAAAAAAAAAATAAAATAACAACAAATTTAATAAAAAAATATATATATATATATATATAAAATAAAAATAAAAAATTTTAATTTTTTCTTTTAACTTTTTTACTAATTAAAATTTACCATTTTCCTTTTCGAAGCGAAAATAAGCAAACATTTTCTTTCGAAATAGGAAAAGCGAAAAAAAAAATATTAAATAAGCACGACGTAGGAAGTTAGGAAAAAATATAAATAAGGAAAAATAATAAAAAAAAAACAAAATAATGATTATTACACATTATTGTATTATTTTTATTATGAATTTTTTTAGATCCCAACTCGTGAAAATTGACTCAGGACCAGCAAAACTACAAACACGAAGTTTTAAAATTATTCATGTAATAGAATTAGATTACTATGACACAACTATAAGACATTTAGAGACGACAATTAGCGAACAACTTCGAAATCATCCTTTAAAACCCATCCTTTCATCCCTCATCAATCAATCAAAAAATTATTTAGATAGAGTTAGGATAAGCAAAACACTTAGAAAAAGATCATTAGATTTTATAGGTTCCGCATGGAAATGGATAGCAGGAAATCCAGACCATAGCGACTTTAACATTTTAGTTGAAAAATGAATAACGTCTCATAAAATAATAACAGGCAAGTAATAATAAATAAATTAACTAATGAAAAAATCAATGAAGCCATAGAGACTTCAAATAAAATATCTAAACTAGTTCAAGAAGAAAAAGAAATTGATAACGAGCTGTTACTCGACACAAAGTTTAAATTAGAAACAATAAAGGAAGAATTAATAAACATTGCTTATGCCATTCATTGGGCAAAATCGAACATTATAAATTCATATATTCTATCCGATAGAGAGATGGAAATAACAAGAAAATTTTTAGAAGATGAAAACATTCCCTTTATAAAATGACGAAGCACTAGAATTCGCCGATAAAAAAATTTCCTCTAATAAAGAAAGTTTAATCTACATAATAAACCTGCCTACAACAATAAAGAAAGGAAAATTTATAAATAAAATCAAATACGTATATATACTAGTATGTAAGAATGAAATATATGGAAAAATAAAAAATTGTAAAACATATAATTTGTCAACATGTTCAAAGGATTCTTTAGAAGACGTCACGAACGGCACTTGCATAGCACATCTGCTGAAAAGTAAAGTAGATAATTGTACGAAAATAAATAATCAACACATAAAAACAATTGAAGAAATTACAAACGAAATAATATTTTTAAATGAATACCAAGGTTTCATTAAATTTGAAAACGAAAGTATTAAAATAAATGAAACATACTTAATAAAATATGTTAATACAACTATAGAAGTAGGTAATAAAGTTTATTTTTCAAAAGAAATAACAGGGGAAAAACCCTTGCCTGTCATTTTACAGCCTATGGGAAAAGAGAAAAAAATTGAAGAAATATTGTCATTAAATTCAATTAAAGAATTTCAAACTAACGAACTCGAAGAATTAAGGACAATGGAAAACCGTAATAAAGTATATATTTCTGTTAATGTAATATCTGTAGGAATTATTATATTAATTATTATAAGCACTATGTTAAAATTAAGATTTTTTCGAAAAATTAAAATAAATAAAGACAAAGAATCCAGCCGAAACACTATAGAAACAGGAATCGAAGACATACCGATTTTAAGGGCGGAGGAGTTAACACATAATAAATTACTTACCTTTTTGTCTGCACTACAGTGTAGTGAATTACATACTTACTTACTTTTTGGCAATCGCACCAATAACTTCACACAGTCAAATTTCGCTGACTCTTAAATTAAATTCGATTTCGCAATAAGAATTTCCCACAGGTAAATTCTTATTTGCTAACTAATATTTTACATTTCCTGTTTTGAATTCGAAGTTGCACTAATTCCAAGAATTAGCGCAACAGCTAAATTGATTGACCAAGCAACCAACTGCACGCGCATCCGGCAAAATGCTAAGTGCTGATGTCAGCGTCTACAGTAATTGAAGTAAGCAAGTTGTTGTTGTTCTCATCAACAAAACTTTAGCTACTAAAAATACTAATTATAAAATTATTAAAATTGAGTTCTGTTTCTGCAGTGTTGAGGTGAAGACGTAAAAACCCTACCATTGTATTTTACACAATGCTTCTGGAAGAGCTGCGCACGGAGAGAGTATTGCTTGTCGTAACGCTTCGTTGACGATGCGCTTGCGTTTATGAACGTTAAGAATTTTTTTGCATGTTTTACTAAGCGCCATTTAAACTATCGGCGTCATGGAAACGATGTATGTACATATGTCTTTTTGCAAATAGAGCCATGACATTTACATATGTACATACATACTGTATATGTACATATGTATGAATGCAGGTGTATGAATAGATGTAACATATGATGGTTTTTGGGATGATTGATATTTCTAAAAATTAAATTAAAAAAAAATGTGTTATTTAATTAAAGCTACATAATATAAACTAAAGTATTTTTTAATGAATTTAAAAAATAACGTATTTTAGCAATATACTATGCATACATACATATGTATGTATATATTTGTATTTACATTAAAAATAAAAGCATGCATAAAGTTCTTCAGACATAGTCAATAATCCATTAATCATTCATAATTGTAAGTCAGTAATGCGATCGTTCATAAAAACTTCTCTATTCCTTAAGCCATTGCCTATAAGAAGAAGAAGCATAAGGCAACAGAAACAACTATCCCACAAACCCTCCTACCTTCTACTCTTCATCAACGAAAAGTTTCCTTAAGTGACGTCAAATTTTGTCAAATATCAAAATTTTATGTTGAGCAATAGTAGCAAACTCATACATTCAAAAGTACCTACATATGTGTATACAAAAAAACAAATTCACACAAAATATGTGCGACCCCTTTTACCTTACTCCCTCCAACTACAAGCAATTTTGGTGAACAAAAATCCTATCAGAAATTAATGTAGAGCGAACGACGATGTGAAAACACATACATTCAAGTATTTTAATATGTGTACGCAAAACATATGCAATCTTCATAATGCGCATGCCCTTCTTTCAACACGCCATACACAAACATATTCTTCGCGACGATGACAAAAATCACAAAAATCAGAAATTCAAATTGATCTGAAGTTGAAGACACATACATTCAAAGAGGCCAATGTCCCTGCCAACCAGCACTGGGTAAAAAACTAGATAATTTGAGCAAGCATTTGCTGAAAACTGATAAAAAACTGGGTAACAACATAGGCATTTTATTAAAGAGAGTGCAGATTTTACCCACCTTTTTTATGTACATGTGATCTTGCTGTCTTGTTTCACCCATTCAGTTTAGCCCATAACGAAAACATATAACTGTCCTTTTCTAATTTCCCTCGTCAGATGGATACAGGGTTGCATTTTTTTAAAGGCGAATTTATACTTACATATAATTCGCTCCCATATTTAAAATTAAAAACAGTTGTTTGCTATTTAAAAAAAATTATTTATAAATTTATTTACATACTGTGACGAAAATCCCAAATACGAAGGACAGCCATAAGAAGCGGCAGTAATATGGAAATTACCCTTACCAAGGACAAACAAAAGGGTACACAGTGTAGGCAAACGAATAATCAGCTTATTCTTAAGCACATGGACAGAATGTTTTGGTCATCCTCAGATATAAAAAGAGCGGCAGTGGCTATGTTCTCGATTCACGCTCTAGATAATTTCAGTTATCGGCTTTTCTCTTTTATCTGACATTCGCTTCGCATATCTGCCACAATACGAAATTCTGCATTTAAAATAGTAAGTTTATTTGGATTTGTGAGATTCATATAATATTATATACAAAATTATATGAACCTAAGTCGAGAAAATTCGATTTTAAAATACTGCAATTATTCGTAGAAAAATTCTTCAGTTTTTTTGCCAGAGTAATTAAAAAACAGTGATAAGTCTTTAATATTTTATATTAACAGATGTTTACTAAATACACCATATTAACAATTAAATTGGTACATGATAGTTCGAACGGCAACCATGACTGTGAGAATGATTTCGCTTCATGTGAGAACTGTAAAAAATCCTATGTTTATTCTTTGCTTTCTCTAACACATGCAGTTCTTAATAGAATACAAATTATTATTAGATTCGCTGTTCTAGCAGGACTAAGTTAAGGAAATTTATTTCTCTATTCGATCACAAAATTTGTAAATGTGTTCGTGAGAAGTTAAAAATGTTTGAATGTGTGGGTGAAAGTGGGTAGTCGTGGTTGGCAGTGTATACATAACATATATGTACAAGTACATGCATACACAAATTGTCAATTCTCTTCCACGCCATCCACAAGCAATTTCACTGCTTCGGCAACTTACGATTTTTACAATCGACGGAGTTATAAGTGCGAGTAGGAAGTTGAAACAAAATATATATATTTATGAGCAAGATTTCTTTTCAGACTTCGTTTATTTTCAGAACCATTGTACAGCCTCCATAGTAACCTAACTCCGCTTCCATTTTACTTCCTTCTTCAATCGGTTCCTTTTATCGGTTGTCAAACCAGGGTGCTGTGAAACAGCCAGGGTGTCGTAAATCACAGCCTGGGCTTCGTGAAGCAATGAATTCGAAGTAGGGTTGTTGTGTTGCAAGAATTTTTGTTAATAATTTAAGAACATCAGGTATGTTTACAAAAATTTTGAATATTTTCTTTCAATAGATTAATAAAACTTCTTGGAAAGATTTCGTTCAAATATGTGCAATCTTTTTTTCCATAAATTTAGTAGAATGTGAAAAATAATTACAAAGTTATTTACCAAAATATTAAAACTGAATCCGATGTGGGTACAACCCTGCGTTTGTTTGTTTATGTATATGTAATGTTTATTTCTCATTATTTTGAAAGTTTTTCTTAATGTTAAGAGGCACATTTAATTTTGTGAAAATTTTATTAATTATTTTTTATTTTTTATTTTCAGAAATTCAGCAGGAGGCGTAGGAAACATTGTAAGGTAAACATGGATATGTTTTAGTTTTTATTTAAATTTTTCTTTTTGTCTTTTTATTTTATTTTTCTTACTTTGTGATATTTTAAGTGTAAATATTTTGAAATTGAAGTTCATTTTTATTTTTATTTTTTTATTTTGCAATTGGTACCTGAATTTTAAACCATTTTGTTTAACTGTAGTTTGTCTAGTCAATTTTTATGTAAATACTTACGTATATGGGTGAGAATATGCCTATTGGGGAACCGAACACCAAAAAAGATCGGTAATGCGCCTTTATTGCAACCTCAGTGGTGGTGTGGAATAGCAATGAATTTTAGAATCCAATACAATGTACTTAACACATAAACAAATTGCTATAAACCGTAGTTGAAAATAAGCACATTGTACTGTATACATATGTATTGTATATAACATGCTTGCTAAAATGTTTTTATTAATAAAACTACAATATTCAATAAAACATATTTTGTTGGTTTCATTGACACATGCATTTAACACTTTTATTAAATTATATGAAGTTATATTACAAAAATAAAACAATTTTCATAAAAAATTAGATGCATTCTTTACTTGGATTAAAATTCCGCGCTTCAGGTACTTGTACACATACGAACTCATAAGACCCAAAATTAAGAATATTCTATACGGAACATACAACAACTTGATTTTATTAGGCGGAACTCACTGAAAACTGTATATAGCACACATTTTGTTTAAACATATATGGCAGATTTCAAACATGTATTTTGTAGAAGTTTCTGTGTATTTATTTTACATTTAAGTACAATTAAATGTACTACCACCATTGTGGCAAACCTTTCACAAATCACAGTATCGCGTATTTTCATCTAGGACACAATAAATTGACATGCCTAAGCATATAACCATCCCAATATAATAAAGCGGAAAATATGTTGGAATTTACATTTCTTGTTAGGTGGCAGAATATTATTTGTCTTGTTGCAGCGATTGATTCTAGATTCAACAAGAATCAATTGGAACTTGCCATCCTATCCTTGCGACTGCGCTCCATATGGTTTCGTATAGCAGCTCATGGCACCTTTGTATATGTGGTAGAACGTATACTCGTATGCATGTGGAGTACAGCAGTTCCCGTATCTATAAATCAAGAAGTTTATTAGTAAATAAGCGTTTTTAATAACGAAAACTATATTTACCTTCGTCTGCCAAACAATAAATCTGCATCTTGTTACGTATACAAAAGGAAATACAATAACCCAATAAAAACCTTTTGTATACGTCGTAGATCAAATATGGCTAGTAGTTCACCACTCCCTTTACCTATAAATGAAAAAGTTCATTAGTAAATAAGCGTTTTTAATAACGAAAACTATATTTACCTTCATCAACAAAACAATAAATCTGCATATTGAAATGCGAATAGGAGGAAATACAATAAAGAAAATAATTACGCATGGTTGCATTTGTGAGGTCCAATTCAATATTAGAATTACTTATTAAATGTATAAAAATGTTAATAAACTATTCAAATATTAATGAAAATAACTTCTAAGTAATACTTTTAACATTTCCCATGTACTTAATAATGAAATAAATTATTATTTTTTCCAATTTCAGCATCATTTTATGCCATTTAGTTATAGGTACTTTTTTTTCTGCAATGTAATGCATGCTAATGCATCCCAGCGCTCGAAGTTACGAATGACAACCGAAATGAGAAACGAAAACGATCAGGTGATCTCAGCTGTTCGCCGGAAGCGGAAATAGACGAGAAATTATGTTACTATGGAGGCTGTACAATGCTCAGAACTGTCTTACATTTTTGTGCTTACGTCTATTTATACTATTTCTAAATATTGTTTGTTTGGTGATAAAGCTGTTATTGAAAAGATGTTTACATTTTATCATAATGCTTTGTTACTTATCAAATAATATGCTTGTTTATGTATTCTCTCCTATTCTTTTTGTTACTATGTTATCATACAAGGTTAAAGGTTGTTTGTCGATATAGACAATGATTATGTATATATACATAAGTATGTATTAATCTAGTGCTTATACTAACGTCGTTAACTCTCCCCTGTGTTAAAAATGAAATGTCCTCATTTCAAAGGGCTCAGGTTTTGTACTCCTCGTAACTCGGTTAGATGAGCCAGTTCGAACTTTCTTTGGCGTCTAATGTTTAATTGCAGTTGTCGGTATATATAAAATTTTATAATTAAGTATATTATGGTTAAATATAAAGTAAATTTCCAAGGATATTCTTCAATTGGTAAAAATAATTTATACATTTCTTGTATATTAGTAAATTTATAATCTGATTCAGAGTTTAAGATTCTCAGTACATTAACCTTTTTATTCTGATGGGCATGTATTACATTTTTTATTTCTTGTTTATGATTAATATAAGTTTTTTTATCAATTAAAATTAAAATGGAATTCGATTAAAAGTGGGCCACTTACCCTAAACGCGTTCCATGTGTGTTCGTTTTTGATAAGAATATTGCCCTTATCCAATATTTGTAAGGGAAAGTTATTTGCTTGGATAATATTACAATGGGCCTTTTGTTTTAATAGTACAATTATCATTTGGTGCTTTTTTACAAATATGTGTTCCTACATAGTTTTTGCATTTTGATAAATTGGTGAAATTATTATTACACAAAGCAATTCTATTATAGAGTTCGTATTTTCCGTATTTAAAGGCTAGAGGGGTTAGATTGTACATTTTTCATTTATTTGGTATTATGGGATATTAATAGATTGTAATAATAGCATTATTAAAAGTACATATGTGGATATCGGAATACTCTAGTACATTTATTATTGAAATACCATATATTTCGTTTTTTATTACTTGCTGTACTTCTCTAAAATTAAGTTTGCCAGAGAAGAAATTTCATGTTTTTGCAAAGTTAATGGTATTTGTAATTGTGATTCGTTATATATTTCTGTAAGTACTGACTGATCAAAAATTGATTCTGGATTTAATGTTGCTAAAAAAATTTCAAACCGGGAATTTATTTTCCTTTGCTGATATTATTTTCAATAATCTGGTTCAGTCCTGTTTTAATTTCAACAAGATCATCGTGATCTGGTACTCCTGTTACAAATTTTAACGCGGAACCTAAAAAATTGAGGACACGTTTGGCACGATACTCGGATGGTATTAATTGTGACTTCAGAGTTCTTATTTCATAAATTATTATATTTTTCTTTCGGCTTGAGTTGTTTCATACTTAGTTCGCACAATTCTTTCATATTGTTCTAATATTTTAGATAAGTTCGATACATGGTAAAGAAAGGATGAACTCTCATAGGTATACACAGTATCTACTTCAGTAAGTACATAATTTTTACCAGTGAAATCTGTTATTTTATCGCAAAATCCGTAAGTAACTATCACTAAAATTAGGAACCCGATTCGTTGCATGGTGTGCTATTTTTTCTAATGCTGTCTTTATGTATAATTTTCCCCCTCACTGTTAGGATTGTGTCCCCACGATCTTCTTTTACCTTATGTTTATTGTATTTGGTTGCGAGCTTATTACGCCGATCCGTTCGGCTATAAATTATGTCACCTGGTGTTTATGTGATGGCTTTTCTTCCTTTATTGTGGTACTGGAGAAATTTTTCTTGTTTATCCTCCAGTATGTCCTTAATATCAGGATATTTTTCGCGATTGTAAAATACGACCTCGGGCTTATGCCCTGTTGAAGAATGGATTGTCCTATTGTACTGGCGAACTGCGTTAAATAATTCGTCGCCGGTAGCTGTTTTATTTTCTGCAGCTAAACTTTGGTAGAGCTCAATTAGAGTACTGTGTATCCGTTCAACTTGGGCGTTTGGTGTCGAATGATGTACAGGCGTAACGGAGTGCGATATTTGTACCCGGCTGTACAAGAATTTTGCTATGTTTCCGATAAATATACTTCCATTATCAGTCATAAGTTTGGCATTTGGGTAAACTTGTGTAAGTACTTCTTGAATGTATTCGTGACAGTTTATCTTTGTGTCTAGTTTTCGTAAGAAGCAATATTTGGGATATCGGTCTGTGGAGCTAAGGTACTGTTTGTTATTAATATGGAAAACATCCATATGTATGTATTCTCCTACTTGTGTTGGTGTTGGATGTTGTTTATTTGGTTGTCTTTCGTATTTGTGCTGTAGACAAATTTCACAACCTACGGCTTCTTGGCTGCACATCTTTTTAATGTTGGACCAGTAATGGGTCAATAATATTTCTTGCGTGTTATTTCTGTAGTTCCTATGTGCACGTTTATGTGTTTGTGTGACGATTTCTCTTTGTTCGTTTAAAGAAGTTACGTCGTTTAACTTATTTCGGGCTAGCACCAGGTTATGATTTGGGAAGGCGGAGATAATTTCTTGTTTTAGGTGAAATAGTATTTCCTCATCTACCTATATCGCATTAGTAACTTTTGGATTAACTACATCTTTAAGTTTAGATAGTAAATCCGGGGTATCTCTATAAAATATTGTGTGTCTAAATTGACCGGGAAATATTGTTTGATTGAGGACTTCATTCCTTTCATTATCTTGTAAAATAATTATTTGATTTCTGAAAGAGTTAAGTGGTTGTTTAACTTTTTTCATAGTTTCGATAGGAGAACTTTGTTGTGATTGATCGGAACAATTTGTTGTATTATTGATTTGCTGACGCGAAAGCCCATCTGCAACGACATTCCAGGTGACCCGGTTTATAAAGAAGTTTGGCACCGTATTCTTCAATTAGATTTTTCCAACGTTTTAATTTCCCATTCGGGTTTTTTCCGGAAATCGAAAATATTAGGGATTGGTGGTCCGTGTAAATTGTCAAGTTTGCTACACCACACAAATAATTTCTAAGCGTTTGTAATGACCAAACGATTGCTAGTAGTTCTTTCTAGTACTACAGTTTTGTTCTATTTCATTTAGTGTGCGTGAAATGAATGCGATCGGGTGCTGATTTTGTGACAAAACTGCCCCGATAGCGAAATTGCTAGCATCGTTTGTTAAACGGAATGGTTTGGAGAAATCGGGTTGGAAAAGTTCAACTTGCTCTTGTAAAGATTTTTTTATTTTTTCCAAGGCTTCTTCTGCTGCTACGTCTAATTGTATCGGTACTTTAGCACTTTGATTTTTTGATACCATTCCTAATTCTCTTCTCAAATTAATCGTTAAAGTTTTTTTTGATAATGCCAAAAGCTTTTATAAACTTTATGTAGTAACTAGCAAGTCCTAATAGGTAAATTATATGCCATTTAAAAGTTTCTCAATTTCTTTCTTGACAAAGTCGTGATCGGACATGGGATATGGATATTGTTTTGTCCTCCCATTCAGTCTTGATAGTTGCTTGTATTGTGATCGTAAAGGCCAATTTCCCATTAGTATTATTATTTCTATTCATTAGCTTTCCACCTGATCTTTGAATTTTTCATTATTT
Organism: Neoceratitis asiatica; assembly: GCA_030068015.2. NCBI lineage: Eukaryota > Metazoa > Arthropoda > Insecta > Diptera > Tephritidae > Neoceratitis > Neoceratitis asiatica. The sequence goes on along the minus strand of CM061530.1, from coordinate 13,562,466 downwards.
ATTGTATAATTAATCTTGGGTTCTACTTCAAAAACTTCTTTTTTTGATACTCCAAACTATAGTCAAATAAACTAATTTCTGCCTTTATTTGGCGTAATCCCTGTTTTCCGAGTATCATGTCAAAGTCGTTTAATTCCATAATTTCATGGAATGTTAAATGATGCCCGTACATCGTTATTATTTTTTTAGAATCTATATTCTGTAAGCAAGGCAACCCGTTTACTCGCCTAAAAAAGTACTGCCTGTTTCATATTGTTCTTCGTAATTTGATACATCTACTGACTCTAGATCTTCTCTATTTAATTGATTTATTCTTTGGAGCCTCCTATCTTGCAGAGAAGTCGCATTATTGTAGTTAGATGCTCTATCGCTCTTATATGCATTGTTTAGTTTAAAAGGATTTCGACTTACGGCATTATGGTACCTGGTTGTCTGCATACACTGCCTGGAGTAAAATACGTCCATTGGAATAGGTGTGGGTTGTTGCTGTTGTTATTGTGGTGGTGGTTGTTGTTGTTGCTGGTAAAATTTTCTTGGATGATAGTTGTTCCTCTGCATCCTTACGTTCGGCTTGTACTCCCTCTCTTCTTTATGTGGGTGTGAGTAGATATGTTGATTCTGGTTCGAATAATGTTGACGTTGATTTAGAGGCCTGAACTGCGTCTCAGACTCCTTGCTCACGTTGTCGTGGGAAATGGTATAGGCTGTTGCATATGCCGATTCCAAATTCCCTGCGTTATGGCTGTACAATGTACCGCTGGTACATTTGGAGTTTGACCCAAGAATAATTGTTCTTACTGCCTCCTGATTAGCGTATGCTTTCATTCCTTCGCTATTGTCATCACTGGATATCTCAATTTTTGTTAAGGCTAAATTAAGGGCCTTAGAAAACTCACTGTGAAATTCTGCAAGAGTTTTTCTACCTTGTGTGACTGTCTTCATTTCATCAAGAAGCACATATAGTGGGCGTTGGTCCGCAATATTAATGATTGAATAAAAATTAAATTTGGTATTGTGGTTCGTAAGGATATTTGCAGCTGGTCCTGTGATTTTTGTTCGCATTATTCCCAGGGCGCTATAATATTTTGGATGATTCTGGAAGATCTTTATGGCTTCCATGAAGGTCCAGACTTGTGATCTCCATGATCGGCATTGTTCCTTATCCCCGTAAAATTTTGGTAGGGATTTGAATAGCTCAAGGTCGATATCCTTGGGGTCAGTAATGTTTAGTTTTACTTCATCATATAAAACTAATTCTTGCGGAGCGTTTTGTTGCTCTAGCATAGCTATTCTCTCCGTGAAGTTTGTTGTTTGTTGCTGCATCTGGTCCCTCAGCATGGTAATTTGGGCCTTTAGTTGGGCCAGTTGTTGCTCCATTGTAAATTTACTCAGTTTTCTGAGAGCGTAGTGAGTTTTATGTTTGTTTGCTAACCGGAGCTTCCGTAAGGTATCAGTTTCTTGTAACTTCACTTTGCTCTAAATTTTTTAAAGAGTTTTTGCTTATTGATTATTTAAACACTTTTTTCAAATATATAGTGTTGGACGTCTTATGTCCCGTGGAATTTATTTTTTCTATCCTTTTATATTTAGGTATAGAAATGGCTTAAAGACGGACGAGCCCTCAGTTATGAGTCCGAGTAGAAAGTTGAAACAAAATAAATATATTTATGAGCAAGAGCTCTTTTCAGACTTTGTTTATTTTCAGAACGGTCTTACCTTTTTATGCTTACATCTATTTATACTATTTCTAAATATTGTTTGTTTGGTGATAAAGTTGTAATTGAAAAGATGTTTACATGTTGAGTATAATGTTATCATAATGCTTTGTTACTTATCAAATAATATGCTTGTTTATGTATTCTCTCATATTCTCTTTGTTACTATGTTATCATACAATGTTAAAGGTTGTTTGTCGGTATAGACAATGATTATGTATATATTGTGACGGAAATCCCAAATACGAAGAACAGATTGAAATGAGTAGCAGTGTGACGAGATTTCCAAACAAAAGATAGATAGTGTAAAGGAAATTCCACGTCGTTAAGGTTAAACGGAGCAGCTGTAGCCACCGCAGGCAAACGAATAATCAGCCTATTCTTAAGCGCGTGAACAGAATGTTTGGGTCATCTACAGGTATAAAAAGAGCGGCAGCCGCTATCACAAGAAGAGACGAGTAGACAACTTAGTGGAGTTAGCATTGCTGTGAATTGTGTGTTTTAGAAACGGATAAGCTGAGTGAAGCAGATAATAATTGTGTATCATAAAGAATTGTAAAATAAGCCATTGGGTATAGTAAAGAATTGTAATTATCAAAGACTTAATAAACATTGAGTTATTTCCTGACGGTTAAGAGGTCAAACGAACAAATCGTGGGAGTTTTATTTAGCAATCCAGTGATCGTTCTCGAAGGATTTGGGAAATCATCGAGGGTAGCAACGGAAAAACGTTACGATATGTATTTATGTAGTGTTTATACTAACGTCAATAGCTACGACAAGCTGAAAAATCTAAAAATGATGTTCAGAGAAAAAATCTATTGAAAAAAGCGAAACAAAAATTCTAGTTTGCTAAGATTTGAACCCGAGCAAACAAATTCAACTTCAAAGCAGTAGAACCGCTGCGCCACAGACCACTTTTAAATTAAGTCATTTAATTAGGTAATTGGTGGTGGCTTGACGGTAGAAACATACTCTTCTTCTTTTAAACATACAGACAAAAGCACATAAGACTAAATGTGTAAGTAGCTTGTATATTTGGTTCTATATCAATTCGATGATCATGAAATACATGGCCTTACAAGTATTTGATTCGGCATACATATGGATTAATACATTTTTTTTTCTGCTGCTATATTTTCATAGAGAACACTGCCGAAGTTCTTATAAACATAATTATATAAATTAAATTTTTTTCGATAATTTTTAAAATTATGTTGTATATACATTGCATTATATTTTAAAATTTTCCGATTTTTTGTGTAATAATTTAAGTAACATTTAAAATAAAGATATATGCAAGTATATATATTTTCTGATAATTTAAATGAAACAAAAAAAAATTTGTGATTCAAATTACTTTTCAGCGCACTCGTTTTCCTTTGGTTAAAATGCCAAGGCCCAGAGAAATATCAACATAAAAAAATAATTGCATACGATTTCTTTGCTTTTAGCAGAAAATCAATTGATCATACTGCTGATAGCATTTATATTTTTCCGATGGCTGTTAAATTAGTTGTGGTGAATCTGGTTTGTTCTGAATGTCGATGAACTAGTTAGTGCAAAAATTCAAACTAGTTGGGTTCTAGTTAACGTACTAGTTGTTTCCTTGCAGGTTATATACAATATGCATATGTAAACATGTATGTCTACTACAATTCATTCATTTCCTCTGCTCGCGAAACCACGTCCTGCTGAAGTTGATTTTTCCAACGGAATAGAGATCTTCCTCTTTCTCTGCTTCCATGTACTGCATCGAAAACGTTCAAAGCTTTTATCCATTCGGTCGACATGACCTAACCAGCGTAACTGCTGTCTTTTTATTCGCTGAACTATGTCAATGTGGTAATTTAACTCGAACAGCCCAGCGTACCAAAGGTTGCGGTATTCGCCATTACCAACGCGCAAAGGGTTATGAACCTTCCGCAAAACATTTCTCTCGAAAACTCCTAGTTCCGTTTCATTGAATGTCGATATCGTCCACTCTTTTGTACCACACAAGTACACAGTACAGGATTAGTGAGCAACTTTTAGAGTTTGATTTTGATTCGTCGAGGGAGGACTTTACTTTTCATTTCCTACTCAGTCCAAATTAGCACCTGTTTGCAAAGGATTTTGCGTTGGACTTCAATGCTGACATTTTTTTGTGGGATGTATGCGATACTGAGGATGCTTATCCCACGATAATTGGCACATACTGTGGTGTCTCCCTTTTTATGCAAAATAAGTTGATGCATGTACCTCGACAATTCTTCGCCGTCCTATTTGACAGCTCTGCTGATAAGATTTTAGCTCCTGTCGCCTTGTAATTTTTTAAACGGGCAATCGCTTTCGTACTTTGTAATAGTCGATTGTTGATATGTCTATTCTATCCTCTTCAATTGGGGATTCGGGATCACCAACTCCGGGTTTCGCGCTTTCACTGCCATTCAGCAGGTTGGAGAAGTGTCCCTCCATAAACTTAGTTTGCTCTGGACGTCAGTGACGAGATTACTTTGAAACCTCCTGTAAGCCGCCCCATCTTCTCATAAAATTTGCAGGCATTACCATTGTCAGCCAGCTTCACACGCTCTGCTGCAGCGGTACGTAGGGAGCTTGAGATTCTGTTCTACAATTTTCCTATATCGAGATCTTTGCTGCACTGAGATGGGTGCGAAATAAGATGAAATCATAACAGTTTGTTATTTGTATAAAAGTTCATCCATAACGGGAATAATAATAATTTCCGCCATCACGCCATTAGTATATTGTTAAGCTCTACTGAAGTGCGTTGGTCAGTATATCATAACGATAACTGGTGGTCACGGTCCGAATCTCGAAGTAGGCAAATCCATTTTTATTTTTATTTTCAATTTAATTTTTTAAGAACTAAAAATTAAACACATACTTATATAATACAGTCCGTAGGTCACCGCCATATTAAATTGGAAAAAAATGGTCGATAACCTATTTGGTGCAAAAATGTAAACTAGGTGGATTCTAGTTAATAACTAATATTTTATCTTTCAAGGGAGCGACTCACATACATATACAAATACGTAGCTAGATAAAAAAAAAATATTTTGTATTAGAAGATGCTAAGTTAGGGCTTTTTATCATTCTTTGCAATAAAAATTGAGCAAAGTATAAAAAGCCTCTACAAAGTGTCACAGTTTCTGCTAGTTATTTTTATCTAAAATAATGTAAATAGAGAGAGGAAAATGAGTTAAGCGATAGTGAAGTTGTGAAGAAAATCGCCCTTATATATTTGTAAAATTATAAAGTACGTAAATATTGTATTCATGTGTTAATATATATATATATAAATCATATTTTGAATAAATCAAAAAATGAAAATGTAGATTAAAATATCCCTTTTATTTTAAATTAAAGCGATAAGTGAGAAATACATTGCTGGTAGTTGATTGTTAATAAAAACACTAACAAAAGGAAGAAAGAGGTGAAATATAAAGTACTGTTACAGTTTGTAAGAGTAGAAGAAATAAATTCAACGAACTCTTTTTCTTTTGTGTTAAATTTAAATCAAAAAATGAAAATGTAGATTAAAATATCCCTTTTATTTTAAATTAAAGTGATACATGAGAAATACATCGCTGGTAGTTGATTGACAATAAAAAAAACTAACAAAAGAAAGAAATAGGTAACATATAAAGTAATCTTACAGTTTGTAAGAGTACAAAAAATAAATTCAACGAACGTTTTTTCTTTTGTGTTAAATTTATGTTAATTTAAACGTTTGTGTTAGAGTTTGATACTGTTTCTATTATAGCAGGTTTCTTTACTTTTTTCATTAACTTTTTTCTTTTTTAATAACTATATGCTCCTTAATATGGGTTTTCAAATGAGTGTTTATTAATTACACGTACAAAAATATATTTGCAATTTTGTAAATATTTTGGGCACATGGCAGCTGAAATATTTTCTTCAAAAATCTATCGTAATCCTAACAATATAAAATGTACTTCATAATACCAATTTCTGGTTCATTTCTAGCCATTATTGAAGATTTCATTTGTTTTTTGAAATATGTAGAGGTCCGACAATATCTAAATTAATATGTTGGGATCTTTTTTGAGGATTTGAAATTTCACAAATCGTTGACGGTGCACTTTAGATCTTTGGCAGCTAATGCATTCATTTGATCAGATATTAATTTCTTCTTTCATATTTGGCCAGAAATTTCATAACTATTAATCGTCTCGTAGCCTTTGTCAAAGGACGTGCTATTCCATGTAATTTATTAGATACCAACTTTCGTATACTATTTGAATCGAGAGGACTGGGATTTTGTGCTGATGCTTCACATCAAATAAGAAAATTTTAAAGAGGAATTTCTATGAATAAAATTTTTAAATTCTCGTCCCAAAACAAGTTTTCCGCGCTTATCGTCCTTCTTCTGTTCATTTTGTAGAATTTTATAATTCTTTTCTAAATATTAAATTGTATCTTTTTCAAAATGCTATTGATAAAGTGTCAGTACTCCTTTTTCTTGCCCTCTTCTTTGCAACTTTCACAAATAACTTTAGTAGCTTTGATAAAATTAGTAATAACTGATTTCTCATAGAAGTATTTTGCAAATTATTCTTAACGGAAGCGAGCTCGGTTTTGTTTAATTCTTGAACTCGTTCAAATCACATTGATACATGGAGGAAATTTTCGTAAACAAAGTTTTTAAGAACATCTGAACTAAAATTAGAACCAAAGAGTAATAACATTGATCTACAAAATTCGAATTGGTTATGATCACTAATTTGAAAATCAGATAAAATTCTATCTAATTTATTAAATTTCTGTCTATTAAAATTTTCTTCAAAGCCGTTTATTTGCTACCCTCTGGTAGATTATGTAAAAAAATAATTAAATTGTTATAATTACTTCTTGTGGAAGTGCAAATATTATATATACATATTTTGTTGTTTTTTCCGTGAAATTTTTATTACTAAATTATATTTCCTCATGAATAAGCCATGTTTCTGGGCAACTTGTCCAGAATTGTGGCAAGTTTACTGAAGTAACAAAAATCCAATTATTTCGATTTGCATAAGGGTTTTCAAATTCCTCTTGCAAAGTATTACTTTGCATATCTATAAGAAAAACATTACTATTTTAGTTGAGGAAACTGTTATCTTTCACATATGTACAAATTCAATTTCCGTTCTTCTCCGTTTCACTCGTGACGACGATAAATATTGAACATTCGCTGACGCGACTGCCCCTACACAGAAATAGCTAATTTGATAAACGCATAGCGAGGTACCCGAAAAGCTGCTGGACAATGGAAGGATGTAAGTAATAAATACAAATAACACAATTTTTGCAATTCAGTAATAATTATCATTATCATCTTTTACAAACGCTAGGCCATTGGAAACATATGGTGCATTCTCGTGCTCGCCAACAGCTGCAAAATATTAAGCGAATTTGAAGATAAAGCATTAATTTATTAATCAATAACTATAACAATTCGCTTAACTAATTACAATCACTTATGATAAAACTTCACAGTAGTGCCATCTCCAACGAGTTTGCTTTACGATTGATTAGCCCAGCAGTTGTGCTTCGCCCTTATATACAAAATCTATTGTTCGCATTAGCGCCTGGAATGATCTAGATGTTCTTATTATATTAGCAAACCCGGCCACACGTTGTTGTGACTTTCTGTATTTTCTCCACTTTTTATTCTAAGTGGTATTGCAAAGTATCAATAAAGTTTTAATTAAGCATCATATAAAACAAATTTTTTTATTATATTGTAATATTGATCTGGATACATATTTGAAAGTCCGTTTCGCTTAGTTACTACTTAAATTCAATATGAATGCTTCGAAACAATATATAATAACGCAGACTTCGGCGCCAGAAAAATTAAATGAAGCAGCGAACAAAATACGCGCGGACCAATCAATCAGTCTGTCGGCGATACCTTTCCCATAAAAAATGTTTAAACAAATTGAACTTATTTCCTGGTACATGGTCCATTTACAAGAAGCAAAAGTATTCCATTTCGGCATATCATCTAAAATTTTAACCAAATCCAAGCATAAATTATTATTATTTTTTCCAGTTAAATCGGTCCAGGAAACCATCACACGTAAATCGAACTATAAATAAGATTTCAAATAGATCGGTCCATGGTCCACTTCCCGGAGAAACAAGTGGTGTTCCTACTAATCTAAGCAAAAAGTTACCTATGTAACAAATTTCAAGCAAATCGAACCATAAATACGATTTTTTCGATTAGGTCATTCCCTAGTCCCGGTATGAAAAATATATAAAAACTTATTTGCAGACCTATCAAATATATATAAAAAATTTCATTAAAATCAGTTCAGTTATTTCAGAGGAGTTCGAGGATAAATTTAAGCAAAGGTCTCTGTAATTTTTAGAAAAGTTCTATAAAAATGTTTTTGTAAAACAACTACCACCAAATTTACATATGATATGCGCATACAGATGTGCATATCGAAGGGTTCAAATTGAGAAACAAGAGTTTTGCACATTCTTCGGAAATTATAAATCTTTTGGAAAACTTCTTCCGTGTCGGTAAAAAAAAAACAATTGCTCCATTATTTCCTTTTTTTCGTTTATTAACAATACTTTTTTATGCCATTTCAGCCGTTATTTCCTCAATTATTATAATTACGTTTAAAAAATCACCACTATTGCCGCTAAGGCTTGCTCATTACGAAATCTTTGAATTTGTATTTCGAAAATTGCAAAAGAGCTAACAAAGTTTTTTGTACTTCAAAAGACTGTTGGGAGTTATAAGATGGTGCTCAGAATTTGCCTGCTAGATCACACTAATTAACGAAAATCGACTAATTTAATGTAACTGAGACCATTATTGAACGTTATGTAACAAATTTATGTTAATAAATGTAGATTATTCCATCACCACGCATCGAGAAATCACAAAGCAACGACTAATTTTTGTATCAATATTAGTTCATGTGGTTGTGCTATTCCCAGATGAAGATTTGTATTAATATACACTTCCTTCTCTATGCAAATGATGTTGGGCGCATGGCAGGATTGCCAAAAAATATTTCAGAAGAATATACATTTATTTTCGTATATTTAACAACGCAATTCAGAAAGTGAAACTTTTTTGGCAAGAACAAAATTCGATATATAAAAATTTTAATTAAAAAAATTTATATGACAAAACATTCTTATACTATATAAGATACAAAACTTCATAGTAGTAAACTTGTAAAGAAACGAGAAGTAACCTACAGATTTCACCTATCTGCGTGATATAATATCCAATGGCAGCTTTCAAGACTCTGGGCATTCAATTGAACGCTCTCACAAATAAGTTTACGTATGACATACAATTCTGCCAGCTTCTACAGTAAAGGGAGTCATAGCAATAAATATTATCGTCGGTTACAGAACTTTTTGACCCGGTAAGATGGCTATTGACATTTATGATTCAAGCAAATATTCTGCTGCAAGAACCCTGGTTTAACAGCGCTGAAATGCTGCCAGTTCATTTTGTAGCACGGATCGAACAGGCTTTCCTACCATATTGATTCCTGGCCGAATTCAAAGGCCCGCTATCACTCAGAAAGGCGTAAGGTAGAAGCACATCTTTGCCAACGGTCAAAGAAGTACACCATCGATATTTCTCAAACTCTCTATTTTCATAGCGAAGTAAAATACCAATTCACAAAAAGAGTTCCCTCCTAGTTTTGAATTCATTCTCACACAAAGATTGGTTCCTTCAAGTTAATGGTGGACTGGAATATTTCACGCTGAATTACTATTAGTCCATAAAAGTCCTATACCATTTGTGCGGAGAAGAATGTATGAATTTATTCATTGAGCCCTAGGCTCGTAAGCAAAAACGGTCCTTAACCCACTGCCATCAGAGGCATCTGACGCTGCGCAAACGACAATTGCAAAACAGTCAAGAAAACAGAATGGGAAGACACGAACAGATCAAATAATTAGATATCTGATCTGGAACATAAGGTGATGATAAATTCTATTGCCAAAATAAGTACTTTATCTGAATCACTCCACTGACCACTTTAGAACTGCATTCTTGCACATATACATGAACGTAAATACTTATATACATGCACATATGCCAGAATGCCAAAAGCTTAAATGGCAGGAAGCTATTAGGCAGTGCCTAATGTTATGCAAGGACTTACTCTCCTCGCATATGGACATTTAAGCAGACAGAAAAACGTCAAGCACAACTCAAAAAATACACCACACTGAAAATATGCTCTGGCACTTCTCAAGTAGCGAAACGTATGATAAATACAGAATAAGAGTTCTCACAGATCAAGGTTCCTATAAACCTTTTGTAACCTCTAGTATACAAAAGTGCCTTGGTCTATCTACCTCGGAAACTCATTACGAAAAATTCGGAAATGCACACTTAGAAGAAAAAATTCCAACAATACTCTCAAACCCCACTCATATCTCAGCAGGAACTCTAAATCGAAAAGCTGTGCAACTCATTCACCGTGCTGGTCTGGATAAAGAAAAATACTCACATAGAAAAAGCCGCATTTACATTAAAACTCATTAATCAAAAAGGAAATCCCAGAGACTCCAAAATAAATAGAAACAATAGGTTCACACGCTCACTCAGCTAAGACTATTCAACCACCGATTACCGAATGTCGTTCAGTAATGTCAATATTCCCAGAACGGTCTCTCAAGGCTTCCAACTTCTGGCCTAAGCCCCCTACATCAATAACTCATCTCCCGTTCAAAAGCAAAACACAGAAACTTCAAAATAGTCGACATTTCTTCATTCCAAATGAAGTGTCTAGTATACTTTCTATAATCTCGTTTCTCTCACTCTATTCTTCTGATATAATTTACACCTTATCGGAAAAAGATCACATCAGTCACTCACTCATCGAACAATTTCGATGAAAATTATCTTTACAGACGCCAAAGTTACTTACTGATCTGCTGTTCTTCCATTAAACAATTTCAGGCCATCAATTTCGTTCTTCAACAAAGTATCCGGAGGCTTTCCAAGCAGAAGAATTCTGCAGTCGTCATGGTCCGGTATGATGAAAACATAGGTTAGAGCTCCAAATAAATTAATTTTAATTTCTAATATTTTAAGAAATTCTATAAATTATATATAATTTTAAATTAAATAACATTTTGTACTTACTCATCTTCATACTCAACTCACTCTACTCCATCCCCATACTTACCTTGAAACATTTGTCTGCAACCCTATCCTCCTCTTCCTCCTTCAACTTTTCATGCCAAAATTGTAGATAGTCTTAATCAATGGAAAATAATCATTATCAAGTTCGATCGCTTTCGATTCTGCCTTATCCTCAAACCCTATTAAAACTCTACAAATTAAAATTTTTAATTTTAAAATCCAATATGGAAAAAAAAGATACTTATTCTTCATGCTACCATAAATTTTTATTTTAATATTTCTTGTTTAAATTTCCTTCATTACTAATTTTGTGCTTACGGTTAATTTCTTTATACGATTTAAGTTATGAAATACTAATTTCTAAAAATTTGTGCTATAGATTAGTGTTAGTTGTTTTTTGTCTTTAATTTGTTCTAATTCAGATTATTATATCTATTGTACGGCAAGGCTAAAGTGCATACATACGTACAAAATTCATAATGACAGCCATAGCATTAGCAAAATACATACATTCCGACAAACAATAGGGGGATTCTCAATGTGTAGGAAATGCATACTATGCAAATATTTCCTATGGAATTGTGCTAGAGATTGAGAGCACCCCCGTGGCAAAATTTTTACATATTCAAGTGAAACCATAACAATCACACGGCACAGGGTTGCTTTTTTCTTCTTGTAGTATGTGGGATATAAATATACATAAGTTTGGATATTGGATATTTTTCTTATCGTAGTATATTGCATATGTTTTGTTGTTGTGCAATTGCACGGATAGGGAAAATTTGCCACCCGTGCACCGCGGCATGCATTTCCTAGACATAGAGAATCCCCCTAATATATATTTTTAATTAAATATACATACATGCGAGTATATAATAAACATTAACATTAAGAGGACGACGACGAAGGGAGCAGCGTACCGACGCTGTTGTGCTCGGTTGACACGCTTTGTTATCTTATTCGTCGCTGTAAAATTTGTCATTCCTTTTTACATTTAGATTTACATTCTCTGAATGGTTGCTGTTAAGTTTAAAATGAATGTTAAAGAATTTATGGACTTTCATATTTAAATTTGTATATGTAAATGTAAATATATTAGATTATATATACGGTTGAATACATATGATAACGATTTATATTGAAAAATATATAAAAACTTGTATAGGGGTGGAGTGTGTCGTTTATTGCGAAAATGAAATGTAATGGAATTGCCATGAACAAAGTTTTCCCGTGTGAACGTGAAGGGCAATACCAAAAGAAAAATTGCCGATAAAAAGCGACAAAAATATTCGTGTGTAAACTCAGTCTTACACAAATAAATTAATAAATATTTATAGTTCTTGGTATTGCTTAGTACTGCATTGCACATACAGTATATATTAGGAGGACAAATGTTTGTTGTTGTAGAAGATTATCGAAAAAACTCAACTGTCGCGTTTAATTTGTTTTAACTTTCGATTTTGAGTAAATAGGTTTGCTTACATACATATGTACATTGCCTTTTTCTTTTAGGCTTTGTGTTTGCAAGCAATTAAAGTATTTGCGTATCTGAACAATCCTTTTATAATTACATTGTAAATTCATATCTGTACAAAATGCCTTAAAGATGTACATATCCCTGTGTAAGTAATGGCTTAAATATAGCTACACTTCCGTTTCATGTTTATTACAGGATGGTCATTTTATTTTACGCTGCTCAAGAAACTATATAATTTAATAGACATTGTCACGAAATAAACATTATAAACTACACTTTATCGAAGTACTTAAAAAGGTTTATATGCGGTTTGATCATTTATTGACCGACACAAGCCGTGAAAATTTCTACACCTGGAAGCGAAGTCGCAATTGGTTATCAAGAATTTTTGGAAAGTAATCGCAAATGGGATGCCGCAATCGCCAAATGGAAGGAAAAAGATTGTGACGAACCAGCATTTGCTGAAATTACGCCAATGATAGAATGTAAAAAATTCTCATATATATGATCATATGGTGTGGAAGGCAATACTCGCAACATATGTAGACAATGGTTTAACGCGAAAGGTAGAATTGCTCAAACAATTAGTTTAGTACAAGCTTTCGGATTTCGGATCGATGTAAGTGTATTTAAATTCGATGTAAGAGTATTTGAATTCAATGGCTGACGTCCATAAAAGTCTAAAACCTATGATGATTAACTTAAGCTCCGCTTCCAAACCGTTCTTTTCAAACGTTTGTGGTTTCGAAGATTTCTAGACTTAATAGGTGTTTCAGGGATCAGAAGCGTGTGCCTCCTTACCATACTTTTCAAGCAGTTTCTCGCATTGTTAACATTTGTAAATATAATATTTAAATATGCAAGCATTTACAAGCAATATGCCCACTTTACAAAATAGTACCCAAATAAATTTAGCAAAGCGGGCAATACTGTCAACAAAAACAAACACGTTTTTTGCTTCTATTCTTTCACGTGACATCCGTAACAATGATTGGCTTATTGACTCGGGTGCAACTTCGCATATGACAATGAATAATATAGTAACGAATTTTCGTAATTAAACTCGATGATTTCCCAAATCCTTCGAGTTCGATAATTGGATTGTTAAATAAAAGTCCCAGGATTTGTTTGTTCGGCTTCTTAAATACCAGAATTTACTCAACGTTTTTCACAATTCTATTCACAGTACTCAATGATTAATTTTACAATTCTTCATAATCACAAATTTTTACGTACATCTCTTAACTTCTCTATTGGGACATCTTCTTTTAATTTCCATAGGTATTTCCTTTATGCTGCTCGTTTTTTATCAGGAGCACATTCTTGATTCTTTCACCAAGGAGAAAGTCTATACCAACTATGACTTCATCTACGATGTCGGCTACTATGAACTCATGTAAAACTATTTTATTCCCGATTATGACTTACACCTGGCTTTTCCTTGAACCTTGGTGTCATCACCATTTACCGTTCTCAATTTAGCCCCATGCAATGGATTTATTTCCTTGGTGATCACGTCAGATCAAATGATGAAGTGTGACGCGCCCGTAGCACTGGCTCATATCCATCCACATACCCACCGATAGCAACGTTGCTCGCTTTATTACCGATCTGCATTCTACCAGATGTGCTTCGTATTTGGGATGTGAACATTGTACCATCATAAGAAAATACAATAGCAAAGTTGATGCTATTGTAAGAATTCACCATTGACCAGTTTTTCACATGCACCAAATTTTGGAGAAGACACGAGAGAAAATAATCCATACACACTACTGTTTCATGGATTTTAAAGCTGCCTTCGATAGCACGATAAGGAACTGCCTCTACGGTGCTATGTGTGTATTTGATATCCTTACTAAATTCATACGGCTATGCCAACTGACCTTGATTAATACCAGAAGCGTACACAGAATAGGTAAGGACTTCCCCGAGTCGTTCTATACTGAACGAGGTTTCAGACAGGGTGACTTTTTACCGCGTGATTTCTTCAACGGAGAAAATAAAATGAACAGTAGAGTTAGAAAGACCATGTGCAATCTTTCGTATGCCGCTGAAATTGATATCAATGACCATAACAATCGCACGTAAGTTCGGCTTTTTCCAGGTTAGACAAAGAAGCTAAACGATTGTCTCATGTCAATAAGCCTTGGCCCGGACCAACATAGATTATTTTATGGAGTGACAACAGGCAGACTCCCTATATGCAAAAAGCGTAACTTTAAATGTTAATAATTGGTGACTTTACACTGCCAACCTTGAGACTTTCATTAAAAAAAACTTAAAAACCACATAAAAATTTCCCCAAAATTTCGAATGAAACACAACCGTTGAGTATATTTAACGTGTTCAACTCGCAATTAGCAGCGAATATGCATATGATTACAGAAAAGCCATAAATGAAGAAGCTTGTTTTTTGGCAAACTTACCTCACGGTCAGAAATCCATAAAGTCTAAATGGCTCTTTAGGGCAAAAGATGATGAAAAAAGTCAAATGGAAGGTGTAAAATTTGGAAAAAAACATATGATTCAGAAATTAGATGCACATCTCTTCGGTTTTTGTTGGCATTATTGGCCAAAAATAATTTGTAAATGGATACTGTTAATGCATTCCTTAACGTAGAATTAAAGAATGATATATTTGTACATTAGTCAGTAAGAGGGTTTCGACGATAAATTTGGTCGTGCATGCAAGCTACAAAAATTCTTTTTGGATTGAAAATTTTAATTAATTTCTCATCATCAATGGCTTAGTTCTCACTGAGGTTGATCCGTGCGGAAATTATCTTATATCAAACAACGACATGTTATTTGTGTCTGTTTAGGTTAATTATATTTTACTATTTTAAAGAATAATAATAATAACACGATTTAAAAAGAAAGATATTGGTGATGTTTTATCAATACTTGGCATACGTGCTATCAGAAATAAAACAAGGGGAGCGATAGAAATTGAAAATATGCTAAAGCGCCTTAGCATTAAGGACTGTAACCCAATGGCGACAATGAACCCAAACCAAAATTTGAATTTGAATATGTGTCCAAGCAACGATTGGGTATTTACTATTCACAGCACAAGTTACACGCACTCTTACCAGTTTCGCCGTGAACGAAGCGAGTCGGTTTTGTACAAATCTTGGCAAAGCGTTTTGTATCGCAATCAAATGCGACATGCGTTACTTAAACGGAACGATTCATATTACTATTTTATACAGCGCGTCATAAATTTAATCTTGTAATTAAAGTATGAGGGTTATTAATAACTTAAGTTTTGTTCAGGAAGAGTTTTGAAATGAAATCTGAACAACCATTTTATAATTACTTTGTAATTGCATATCTGTACAAAATGTCTTAAATATACACTCTTAGTAAATAGTAATGGCTGAAATAGAACGAAAAAGCACGCAAAATTTTAAAAAAGTTTTTATTATTATAATAATATTTATCAACCTTGAAACGGTGGATTTTTGGTGGATTTGTTTATCGACCTAGTTAATATGAATACATTCAAAATATGAAAAAAAACCTCAATAATTACTTTATTCTCTCTGGTAAAAAGAAAGCTCTGCTCCAATACGTCTTTTCCGGTAAAAACATGTTGATGAGAGCTTCTAGGAAAATGAATAATATTTAATAGAAGGTTTGAAAAATTATTATTAAATTTTACTATATATAAAATTTGCAATAAATTAGCAAACGACGTCGAAAATCCTTCTAAAAATCTTAAAAGTTATTTTCTGTAGTGGCAAAGGCTTAGGAACATGTTATACAAAATATGTGTATTTTCAGAGCAAAATCATGAAATGTGGAGTATTTCATATCTAGTTATATTTGTTTGTAGTTCTTATCTTATTAGATATATAAATTTTCATTTTGACTTTCTGGCAACAAGGTACAGCTGATATAAACTTTCAAACTTTCGACTAAAGTTATTATTTTTATTTTCCATAAAGCTGTGTGATTACTATTGTACAGACTTACCCTGTAAAATTTTGTGGACCTTTGGAGTACCCACAAATATACTTTTCTATAGTGTACTATTGGGAAAACTCGTGTGTCTACAGAAGTTACAAGTATCTTCAAGAAGTTACAAGTGCGCAAAAAGTTTTACTCGTACAAACAGAAAATGAGTACAATGGTACATTGTACAGTCCTACAAGTAGAATAACTTTCATATGGTCAAAAACAGCTGAGATCGCCTGATCGCAACACTCCATATTGGAAAATCACCAAGCATCTAATTTACAGAAAACTTAAGGAACAAACAGAAACACAAATATTAAAATTTTACATTAATTGACTTTTATAAGGTGGTTAAGTATGGTTTCCACGCCCCCGTTGATCATAAATAAGCCCCATATCCGAATCTTCTACAGCAATATTTAAAAAAAACCATATTCTATGGCAAGTAGAATCGAAATATTCTGTGAAGTTGTTTTCGATATTTTCAACAAAGTTTATAAACCCATTTGGAGGTTTCACCATTTGACACTTTCTGTATTGTTTCCTCTTGATAAAATAAAAATAGTTTTTCTGTGATTCCCCCATCGAACGTTTGTAAGGCATTATGCAATTATAAAACTTAAAAAATGTATAGTATAAATAGCCACATAAATAGACAAATAAAAATATTAACAATACGAAAATTTAAAACTTTGCGTCTTCTTAACTGCATTAATTTTAGGTTATGTCACGCACGGTTGTAACCTTTGGTAATATTTCTTGAAAAGTAAGTATTAATTAAATGTTTTAAATTATACAAATATTGAATTTATACCACCTTTAGTAATAAAGATTATATATACTAATATTTTAAATTACTTCTGAAAAAAAAAATTAAAACTTTCACCGAAGATATATCCAAGCAAAACACCTTACGTATTCACTGACACATAAGAAAAATTACTAGCTGACAGCCAACACTAGCAGAGAATGTAGCATATAATATATATAATATAATAGTAATCATCGTCGTATATATACATATATAAGTTAACTAAACTCCTTTGGTAAAGAATTTAAAAAAACGAATTTTTATTTAATTGATCGTCTTTATTTATTGAACGTAGCAGGTAAACTGACTTTTGCATTACAATCATTTTTCCATTAAACCTATAGGTTAATATTAATATTAATAAATTTATAATTTTCAATTTTCATTTTACCCAGTCAGCACCGGACGTGTTGTTTTAACTTCAGTTAAATATTTTTTTTTAAACAATTGCAGTCTTTGCTTTAAAATTCGATTGCTCAAATTTCGCAAGAAATTTGTGTGCAGCAAGTGACATCAATTTTGTAGATAAGGTTACATCGTTTTCTTTTACGTTTGCAATTTTTCTTTTTTTATTTTGTTTCTGTTGTTAACTCTTCCCCTCTTAGATCGACTTCCACTGTGGATTTTTTTTCAAAAAAAAAAAAAAGATATGTTATTAAATCTGATAGGCAACCTTGGAGTAGGCTCCGAAAACTTTTCGTTTGGAGCAATGACCGGAGTATGTTGCTCTTTT
This sequence comes from Neoceratitis asiatica, assembly GCA_030068015.2. Lineage (NCBI taxonomy): Eukaryota > Metazoa > Arthropoda > Insecta > Diptera > Tephritidae > Neoceratitis > Neoceratitis asiatica. The sequence goes on along the minus strand of CM061530.1, from coordinate 13,544,616 downwards.
GAGTCATTTGTTATAATTGTCGTACGAATGCTTAGTTTTTTGTTACTGCATATTTTTATTGTTATTGCGACTACTGCAATAATAAATATTAGACCATAGGTCGTGGATTGGTGAACCATTGATTCAACTTCAAGGTATTTAATCATTTTAGTGTTGTTTAATTGAAGTTCGTCCATCATTTCTAATGAAAGAAGTTTTCTAAATTCTTTTTCTTTGGGCGTAGGCTGAAATACAGGAAGAAGAGCCTTGTATGAAGAGACTTCTTTTGAAACAAATGGTCTTTCGTTAAGAAAAATTGTAATGTTATGAAAAGATATTAAATAAGTTCCATTAAGAATTTGTTGTTGTGACTTTATTTCTAGGACACCGTTAAAATCGTTTAATAAAATCATTCCGTTGTCCGCTTCTTCAATTTCTGGAAGGTGCTGACTTCTCGCCATGTTACATTTTGCCTTTTTGCTTTTTAAAATGTTTGGAATACAAGTGGTATTACTTAGTTCTATTAAATTTTCTTTTTTGAAAATAAAAAGATTGTTATAATTTTTACATTCAGTTTTTACTCCAAAAATTTCATTTTTATTTTTTTAAATGTTATTAAATTGAATTTTGGTACAAAAATTATTTTTTCTTTTTATTGGTTTTACTAAACTCAAATACTATTTCATTTGTAATAGGAATATTTACAATATAAAGGATGCTTTTAGAATTTGTAATGAGCTTTACGTTAGAAAAATTAAGTGCTTCTTCAATAGTTTCAAGAGGAATATTTTCTGAGTTCGAAGTTTCATTGGCTAGTTTAACTTCTTCGTTAGATAAGATCAACGAATTGATCACACCTAGTTTAGCCCAATGAATAGCATTATTAATATGTTCTAACTCTTCTTTTATTATTTTAACTTTGTATTTTAAAGTGTTTATAATTCTATTCTGGAAGCTTTCATTTTCTTTAAGCTCTTTTTGAATAACATTGGTTATGGCTGTAATATTGTTAATTCTTTGTTGCAATAAGCTACTGATAACTACTTGGTTATTATTGTTTTCAAGTACTCCATTTATTTTGCTTTCTATTGTAACCAAATCTTCATGATCGGGATTACCTGCAAACCATTTTACAAGATTTAACAATCTTTTAACATTTTTTGGCTTAATATTTTTTACGAGGGATAGGATTTGTTGGATTTCGTGGGGTAAGTACGGGAATGAGGGACGTACTTTTAGTGAATTTAATGATGGTGTGATATCGTCCATGCCAGTCTCGAATTCAGTTATTTCGATGACGTGAATTATTTTAAAATTGCCGATTTGTATGCGCGCTAATCCTATGTGAATGGGAACAATTTGAGAATTTGTAAAGTCCAAAATTTGAATGTCGCCGAGTACGCAATGCAACGTGCATCTGTAAAGAATTTAATTCCTTATATTACTTTTTTGAACAGTTTTTCCTGATTCGGTAATAACAGTTGTATTCTTATCTTCTTGACTATTTCTTTGCAATATCTCATTGTTAACTTAGAGCCTATTCTTTTGTTATGTTTTACAAATATGGTTTCTCCGGGTTGATAGTAGTTTAAAGACTTTTTGTTTTTATTATGATATTCCATATCTCTTTTTGTCTAACTTTAAGCTTTTCAATATTTTGTAATCTTAATTTTTCAAATTATTCAGGACTCATATTTGGTATGCGTCCATGAAAAAGTTGGACTGGTTTTTTTCTGTAGTAAAATGAATTGAAAAATTGTATTCATTTACCGACCTTTCTAATAATTCTTCAAATGATCTCTCAAACCCAGCAGCTTTTAGACATCGCATTATTTCACACAAGGTTGAGTGAAAGCGTTCTATTTGCCCATTTACTTCACTTTTATATGGTTTTTTTTATATGGAGTTTTAAAAACCTTTTCTATAAAATCATCTTCTATTAATGATAAAATGGAAGCAGTGTTTAGAGCTTTTTCATTGTCAACTACAATTGTTTCGGGTGCACCAAAGAAAAATAGTAATTCTTGTAAAGGTCGTCTTATTTGTTCAACTGCTCTTGATTCTATAATCTTAACAGCTGCAAACTTCGTAAATGTGTCAACTCCTGTGAGTACTAGTTTTTTTTCTGTTGAAAATTTTCTATGTGAATAATTTGTCCGGTAAATGTCGGAATAGGCGTTTCCTGAATTCTGATATTGTTTGGATGCCGGTTATTCCCCTTGTCCCATTGTCGGTCCTCGTTTTCTATACCTTCTACGATTTTTTTTGTAAATCTAACTCTGTAATTTTGAAAGTTAAAAAATGTAAAATGTTTGAATTCTTCCCATTATTGGTTCTGAGGTGCAAAGACCGTTTACTAAATTTGGGTTGAGATAACTTTTTAGAATTTCAATCAGATTTTCATCTTGATAGTACGGTTGAGAAGTTATATGTCTTTTGAATTTTTTAAATATTAGTTTCAGCTTATAATTTTTTTGTTGACCTGTTTTAATAATAATTTGATTTTTGAAGACATTTATTGGTGACTCTATTGCTGGAATAAGATTTTCGGGTGAACTATCATCGCTATGCAGTGTTGGTGTTAAGGAATTTATTGGTTCTAATAAAGGAGGTCTAGACAAGCAATCAGCTAATACATTTTCTCTTCCTGGCTTGAATTTGAGCTCATGGTTGTATTCCTCAAGGATGGTTTTCCATCTTTTGAGTTTACTCTTGCTGTTTTTATTACTTAAAGCGTATGTGAGAGGCTGGTGGTCGGTATAAATGTTTACTTTTCTAGAACCATAGAGGAAATTTCGTAAGGACTTTAAGGCCCATATGATAGCCGGCATCTCTTTTTCATTCGTTGCGTAATGCTCTTCAGCTTTACTCAATGTTCTTGAGAGAAATATGATGGGTCTTTTATTTTGCGACAAGACAGCTCCTATGGCAACATTTGACGCGTCTGTCGTCAAGTCAAATTCTTTTTCGAAATTGGGATAATAAGATAATAGAACTTCCTTCGAAACTAGAGCTTTTTTTGGGTTGTTAAATACCGCCATTTCTTCTTGACTCAATTCAATAAGCTTATTTTGAGAGAGATTTTTTGACACTCGTCTATCATCCCCTCTTAAAAGCGCTGTTAGGAGCTTTGCTAGCAGTGCAAAATCTTTAACAAACCTTCTATAATAACCGAACATACCAAGTGCTGATCCTTGATGAAGTCCTTAAGATTTCGAGGTGGTGGAAAATCTAAAATGCACTCGACCTTTTTTGATTTGGTTTTATTCCGTCGACACTAACTATGAATCCTAGAAATTCTATTTCTTTTTTTAAAAATTCACTTTTGTCTAGTTGAACTTTTAAGTTAGCATTTTTCAGGGTTGTGAACACTTTTTCAAGGTTTTCAAAATGTTTTTCTACAGTTTCACCAAAAATCACTATATCGCCTATATGGACGTAGCACCTTATTCCTATGTGTTCCCTCAGAATATCATCAAGCGCTCTCTGAAATATTGCAGGTGAGTTTTTTAATCCGAAAGGAAGACGCACATATTTAAATTTTCCATTATTAATTGAAAAAGCAGTTTTCTCTATATCAGACTCTTTTAATGGTATCTGATGGAATCCGCTTTTCAAATCTATTATTGAAAAGAATTTGGTTTTTCCTAGGTTTGAAAGGACCTCGTCTATCTCGGGAATAGGATACTTATCGGACACTGTTACTGCATTAAGTTTTCTGTAATCTGTTACTAGCCTGAGTTTTTGTTTCCCTGATGCATCTAATTTTTTTGGGACTATCCAAGCAGGAGAGTTGTATGGAGATTTTGATGGTCTAATAATGCCATCTCGAAGTAATTCTTGAACTTGTTCTTCCACTTCCTCTTTTAGTGCCATGGGGTATGGATAGCTTTTCGAATAAATTGGGGTATCAGTTGTGGTGCGAATCTCGCCTTCTACTTTTGTTGTAAACGTTAACTTTTTATTTGGGTCTGCAAATAGGTTGTAACGAAGCTTTCCTGTCGCCCCGGTGCTTCTTTAATAATCGCTGGGCTATACTCGCCGTGTCCAAGGTTCGCTTACAATAAATTTGTAAAATCGGGACACTGCAAATCGTTTCGTATATTAAACTTTATTTAATTCTATATGATCCCATAGTCTTAATTCAATAGTACTTCACTTCAAAATTTTCTTATAGTTAACTTCCTACCACCTGGCCGTGGTGGCGTGGCTTAACGGGCCCCGTCGGCGAGCGGACATCACCTGTTTCGCGGTTGCGCGTTGCTGTGGCGTGACTTTTGCTTGTGCGGGCTCGTACGAGGTCTCAAGCGGGTCCTGGTGGTATAACCGACACGTTCACCGCTTAAAGCCCACGACTCACTCCTACGAAAGACCCTTTCTTGCCTAGAGTAAAAATCAGTTGCAATCGAGGGGCGCTTCGCTAGTAGCTCTGGTCACGACCACAGCTCCGTGCTCACTGTCCGCTGCATTGTACAGCCTCCATAGTAACCTAACTCCGTTTCCATTTTACTTCCTTCTTCAATCGGTTCCTTTTATCGGTTGTCAAACCAGGGTGCTGTGAAACAGCCAGGGTGTCGTAAATCACAGCCTGGGCTTCGTGAAGCAATGAATTCGAAGTAGGGTTGTTGTGTTGCAAGAATTTTTGTTAATAATTTAAGAACATCAGGTATGTTTACACAAATTTTGAATATTTTCTTTCAATAGATCAATAAAACTTCTTGGAAAGATTTCGCTCAAATATGTGCAATCGTTTTTTTCTATAAATTTAGTAGAATATGAAAAATAATTACAAAGTTATTTACCAAAATATTAAAACCGAATCCGATGTAGGTACAACCCTGCGCTGGTTTGTTTATGTTTATTTCTCATTCATTTTGAGTTTTTTTCAACAATTTAGAGGCGAATTTTAAATATTTTGAAGTTCATTAATAAAGTACATCATCATAAGTATTCAGCAGGTAAAGTTCTTGTTTAGGATATATACACATATTTCTAATTACTTGTGTATTTTCCTATTTTCAGCTTAAGTGAAGAATTATAAGAAAGCATGGAAAACAAAATATAAGGAATTCAAAACAGCGAGATGAACTGAATTTCACCCATTCCATTTATATTGGTATTGATTTCCATAAAGTTTTCTTTGAAAAGTGAGCATTCTTTAAAATACTTTTTTGAAATGAGGAATAAACACAAACCCAATTGAGAAGAATGTTTGTAAGCATTTATGTATGTACACTTTAGAGAATGAGATTGTCACAGAAATAATGTTAGTTGCTGAATAAAATGAGGTATACCGAAGTTTTTATTGCAGAATGTCTTTTATATGCCATTTATGTATATAGTTATTTGTCCAAAAAGAAAATTAACTAAAATATGTTACTTTAAAATTATGAGTATACATATGTATATAAGATTTGTATTGGTTTTCTTGTGAAATGAAAAATTGAAAAAGAAATAAAGTTCAAAACACAATGAACTTTGAAGTTCGAGCTTAAAAAGTGACTTTTATTTTAAGAAACTTATTAATTCAGGTTTGTGCAATTTTAGTTTATTGAGTTAACTTGGATACTATGCACTGGCAGCGCCGAAAACCAATGTTATTTTCGAGGCATGCAATGAAAAACTAAATTCAGTTCAACTGAATAATGTATACTGTACTTAACTGAGCACATACACAAATTTATATAAACCGTAGTTGTAATTAAGTACATTGTACTGTATATATATGAATGGTATATAGCATGCTAATTAAATTATTTTATTTAATAAAACTACAATATTCAATAAAATATATTTTGTTGGTTTTATTGACTTATGTATTTAACACCTTTATTAAATTATATGACAGTAATATTACAACAATAAAACAAATTTCATACAAAATTTGGTGCGTTTTTTTACTTGGGTTAGAATTCCGCACTTCAGGTACTTGTACACATACGACCTCACGAGACCCAAAATGAAGCATATTCTATACGGGAATATACATACAGCAACCTGATTTTATTAGGCGCAACTCACTGAAAACTGTATGTAGCACAAATTTTGCTTAAACATAGCCAAATTCAGATTTCAAACATGTATTTTGTAGAAGTTTCTGTGTATTTATTTTACATTTAAGTCATTAAATGTACTACCACCATTGCGGCAAACCTTTCACAAATCACAGTATCGCGTATTTCCTTCTAGTGCACACTAAATTTACATGCCTAAGCATATCACCATCCCAATATAATAAAGCGGAAAATATGTTGGGATTTACATTTCTTGTTAGGTGGCAGAATATTGTTTGTCTTGTTGCAGCGTGTGTGTCTAGGTTCAACACGAATCAATTGGCACTTGCCATCCTATCCTTGCGACTGCGCTCCATATGGTTTCGTATAGCAGCTCATGGCACCGAGGTATAAATCACATGTACCTATATGTGGTAGTACAGCAGTTCCTGTATCTATAAATCAAGAAGTTTATTAGTAAATAAGCGTTTTTAATAACGAAAACTATATTTACCTTCGTCTGCCAAACAATAAATCTGCATCTTGTTACGTATGCAAAAGGAAATACAATAACCCAATAAAAACCTTTTGTATACGTCGTAGATCAAATATGGCTAGTAGTTCACCACTTCCTTTACTTATAAAAGAAAAAGTTCATTAGTAAATAAGCGTTTTTAATAACGAAAACTATATTTACCTTCATCAACAAAACAATAAGTCTGCATATTGAAATGCGAATAAGAGGAAATACAACAAAGAAAATAATTACGCATGGTTGCATTTGTGAGGTCCCTTTAAATATTACAATTACTTATTAAATGTATAAAAAAGTTAATAAACTATTCAAATATTAATGAAAATAACTTGTAAGTAATACTTTTAACATTTCCCATGTACTTAATAATGAAATAAATTATTATTTTTTCCAATTTGAGCATCATTTTATGTCATTTAGTTATAGGTACTTTTTTTCTGCATTGTAATGCATGCCAATGCATCCCAGCGCTCGAAGTTACGAATGACAACCGAAATGAGAAACGAAAACGATCAGATGATCTCAGCTGTTCGCCGGTAGCGGAAATAGACGAGAAGTTATTTTACTATGGAGGCTGTACAAAGGTCCGCTGTGTTGCTGTGTTGCTCCTTTTATAGCTTTCGTATCTGGTGTCGCTGGCTCAGATGGTTGCGTTGCCATGGTTACTGTAGTTGATGTAAAATGTTTCTATTGATTGTGTAGGCATGTTGTGATTCATGATCGTGTTGCTTAGGCGTGTTGTGTTGCGGGATTGGTTGCGCTGTGTTTCGGCAATATGTTGTGTGTTTGTTTTTTCTTCGGTTTATCGTGTAGGTTGCGTGGGTGGGTGCGGCTTGTTGTGTTGTGTTTGTGTTTCCTCGCTCGTTGTTGTTAATCTGGTTGTGTGAGGTCGTTTTTGTGTGGGCCAAATTAATGAGGGTTTATTTGGTCCTCACACTCCCCCCCCACTTCGAAGAGTCAGCCCTCGGCACCGCGTGTTTGTTGCGTTGGCGTCCTCAGCGACTGCGCGCTAGGCGATTGCGTTGGCGTCCTCTGCGACTGCGTGCTTGTCCCTGGCGTCAGCGTCTGAGGCGCGTGCTGGTGCATTGGCGCGCGTGATGTCGGCGTACGTGGCTGCGCGTCTCTTCTTGCCGTCGGCGCCCGCAGTGCTCTCTAGCAGCACCACTCTAGGACGCTTTGCCTCCTCCTCCTCGTAGCGCTGGCGCATGCGTTTGACGCTGTTGTTCAACTTGGTGTTTTAACTGTCCGTGATTGATCGGTTGTTTTCTTGAGAAAAAAAAATTCGTAGCAAAAAATAACGATGTGTTCACCTTGATGGTTTGCGATAGAATGACCAAGTACCGGCCTGTCCTCCCATCCTTGACCTTAATTACGATTATTTTTTTATTTTATATATATATTTTTTTTTTGAATTTGTTTTTAGTCTCTTGCGACGGTTTCTGCCGCATCATAGGCTTTTATTGCTGAGATGTTTACGGGTTTCTCCTTCCCGCTGTCGTTTTTCCGTACCTTGAGTATCACTGGTGATACGTACCCTAGTATTTGGTAGGGCCCGTCATATTTTGGGGCTAGCTTTGCTGCGAAATTATCTGCGGCCTTTGATAGGTGGTGTTCCTTTACGAGGACTAATTCGCCGATTACGCGGGTCCATTTTCTCCGCCGTAAATTGTAGTACCGCGCTTGGTCTACCGCTGCTCGTTCCATGTTTTGCCTTACGATTTTGAAGGCCTCCTGCATTCTACTGTGTTTCTCCTCAGCCGTGGTGGTAGCTGTGCCTGTTCCTATGTTAACATCGTCGAACAGTGCCCCTGGCAGTCGCGGTTCCCGTCCTTGTACGAGGAACGCAGGTCTGTACCCTGTGGATGCAGTGACAGTGGTGTTCACGGCAAGCTCGATTTCCGGGAGAAGGTCGTCCCATCGATTGTGTTGCGATTTGGTGAGTTGCGCCACGATGCGCTTGACGGTCCGGTTTGCTCGTTCTGTGGGGTTTTCTTGGGGGGTGTATGGTGCAGCGAACTGTTGGCGTATCCCCATCTCCTTGAGGTAGCGTTGCCACATTGTGCTGGTGAACTGGACGCCGTTGTCCGATATCAGTATCTTGGGAGTACCAAATCTTGCGAGGATGCGTTCTCTGAATGCGCGGCGAAGCCCGTCAGCTGTAGCACGCCGCATGGGGATCAATTCCACCCCTTTGCTAAACCGGTCGAAAAATACCAATAGCATCGTGTTTCCGTGCGTTGATCGTGGTAGGGTCCCGATGAAATCGGCGCATACCGTGGCAAATGGTTCCTGCGCTACTTGTGAGAGCATTTTTCCGCTGGCTTTTGTTGAGCTTCCTTATACTTCTGGCAAGACTCGCATTGGCGTACATATCGGCTGATATCCCGGAACATGCCGGGCCAATAATACCGGTTGGCGATTCGTGCTACTGTCCGACGGATGCCCATGTGTCCAGCGCTTGGTATGCCATGGTTTTCTTTTAGGACTCGCTGTCTGAGCGGCGTGGGTACACATAACTTCCACGGGACCGCATCTTCGTCGTGTGACCGGCAGGGAATATGGCGGTACAGTTGCCCTCCTTGCATCGCATAGTCGGCGTACTTCTCCGGGTTGGTGCGTACTTCACCTACCCGCTTGTGCCACCACTTGCATTGTGGCTCTGTCGTCGTTAATCGGAGGGTTTCTAGCGGTTGTCGGGATAGTGCGTCCGCTACCATATTGAGCTTACCTTTGCGATATTCGATATCGAAGGTGTGCTGCTGCAATTCCAACGCCCATCGCGCTATGCGTCCGGAGGGCTCTCGATGGAGTTTAGCCATTTGAGTGACATGTGATCCGTGATTATTTTGAATCTGTACCCTTCCAACTACGGCCTCATTTTCCGTATTCCCCACACGATAGCCAGGCACTCCTTCTCGGTGGGCGAATAGTTGGCCTCCGCCTTGTTGAGTTTTCGGCTGGCCTACGCGATAACGCGCTCTCCACCTTCCAATTCTTGTGTTAGTACTGCTCCCAGGCCGAAATTGCTTGCGTCCGTTTGCAGGGTGAACATCTTTGTAAAGTCTGGGCATGCGAGTATATGAGCTTCGGTGAGTTTCCCCTTGATGGTCTCGAAGGCATCTTGTTGCTCTGCTCCCCATTTCCCTTTTTCAGCAGGGCAGTGAGGGGCTGGCTTATCGTCGCGAAGTCGGGCACGAAGCGGCGATACCATGATGCTATGCCTAGACATTGGCGAACTTCTTTCACGTTGGTTGGTGGCTTCAGCTCTTTGATAGCTGCTACTTTCTCGGGGTCCGTGTGTATTCCCTTGTCGCTCACTATATGGCCTAGGTACCGAAGTTCCTTCTTGAAGAATTCGCATTTCTCCGGGTTGATTTTGAGGTTGGCACGCTGCAGGCGCCGCATGACCTCCTGTAAGTTGCGTATGTGTTCCTCCAATGTGGAGCCTATGACAATTATGTCGTCGAGATACGCGAACGCATGTGGTTCCATTTCTGGCCCAATGACCTGATCGAGTGCCCTCTGGAATGTTGCCGGTGCGGAATGCAAGCCGAAAGGCATAACACGCCACTGAATTAATCCGCGCCCAGGTACTGTGAAGGCCGTGTAGGGACGACTCTGCGGTTCCAGGGGTACCTGCCAGTAGCCGTTCTTTAAGTCCAGGCTGCTGCTGTATTTCGCCCTCCGTAACTCGTCTAGTATGTGCTGTATTCTTGGAAGGGGGTATGCGTCGGGTATTGATCGGGCGTTGAGCTGCCGATAATCCACGCACAACCTCCACTTACCGTTCTTCTTCTTGGCTAGCACAATTGGTGCGCTGTGGGGGCTAGAGGATGGTTCGATGCATCTCTTGTCGAGGAGTTCGTCAATTTCCTTGTTGATGATGCTCTGCATGGCCGGATTTCGTGGGGAGTAACGTTGCTTGATGGGGCGATCGTCGGTGAGGATAATCTTGTGTTCCGCCACTGTCGTTACTCCGCTCATAGTCTCGAATTTTTGAAGTGTAGTACTGTGTGATGCGACGACTCCCCGAGGCGTACTTCCGTCCTTACGGCATCAAAAATTGTGGTGCTAACTCCGTTTGCCATGGTTATTTTGGTGGCCACTCTTACCATCTCTCCGCTCCCACAATTCACTACTCGCTCCGCTAGGTCCCTTGAGACGAAGCTTCTTGAGGCACCTGTGTCGATGACGGCCTCTGTTGATTCTCTACCGACCTGGGCTAAGGCGTAAAGGCGGCCATGTTCCTGATACATGATTACTGATGATTCACGCTGGTTTCCGTGGGCTCACCGCGCCTTGTCCTTGGTGAAGCCCTTCGTCGTTTCCCTGACGTCGACGGCAGCATTCAATCGTCCGTGTATCATTTCGCCCGCACTCCCAACAAAAATTTTCCGGGGATTTTGACATCTCCTTGCATAGTGTCCTTCTTGGCCACACTTTCTACACACGTTGTTCGGGTCAAAAGCCCGGGTTTCTGGAGGTGAGTGACGCTGTACGTTCTGTGGCGGCTGGCTAGGTGCTTGTTCCGGTCGTGGTAGTGGCTGTACCGGTTTGTCCTCTACGACGTGTCTCGCTGTTTCGCGGCGTGCCCCATCTGACGCGCGTCGATAACCCTCGTGGATTCCCTCGTATTCTTCAGCAAGGGTGATGAGCTCTGCAAGATTGCCAAAATCCTTTCGTTTGATGTAGAGTAAGTAATCCGGGTGGCTATTTCGGAAAATCCTTTCCAAACGTTGTTCGTTGCTGTATCCGGCGTGTCTCATCAAGTTCTGCATCGCTAGCACGTAGTCCTTGAATTTCTCGCGAGCGTGCTGCCTTCGTTGCCGTATTTCATCCTCGAGACGTTCGAAATACCTAGCCGGTAGGAAGAAACGCAAAAAATCTTGCCTGAATGTCGTCCAATGCGCGTTGTTGTTGCGATACCATTGAAGCGCGGTGCCCCCTAGCAGTTCGGGCATGGTTTTTGGGAGGAGATCCACGTTTAGCGCGTACACCTCGGCTAACTCCTCTAGCCGTTCGATGAACGCTAACGGGTCCCGTCCCCCGTCGTATTTTACTGACCACTTTCGTACCTGGTCGATCATGCGCTCTCCACCTTCCAATTCTTGTGTTAGTACTGCTCCCAGGCCGAAATTGCTTGCGTCCGTTTGCAGGGTGAACATCTTTGTAAAGTCTGGGCATGCGAGTATATGAGCTTCGGTGAGTTTCCCCTTGATGGTCTCGAAGGCATCTTGTTGCTCTGCTCCCCATTTCCCTTTTTCAGCAGGGCAGTGAGGGGCTGGCTTATCGTCGCGAAGTCGGGCACGAAGCGGCGATACCATGATGCTATGCCTAGACATTGGCGAACTTCTTTCACGTTGGTTGGTGGCTTCAGCTCTTTGATAGCTGCTACTTTCTCGGGGTCCGTGTGTATTCCCTTGTCGCTCACCATATGGCCTAGGTACCGAAGTTCCTTCTTGAAGAATTCGCATTTCTCCGGGTTGATGTTTTGATTATTAGGTAATAGTGGAGGATTAGGAGGATTGGGTGGTTTAGGAGGACTAGCAGGATTAGCAGGATTGTTATTACTGTTGAGAACTGGGGGCCTAATAAGATTTGCAGGATTCATTTTGTTAAATATTCTTTGTAGTAGCTCACTAAATTTATTTGCTTAATTTTAATATTTCTTAAAAATTTGTGGTTCCAATATTTTTTTCTTTTTTAGCGCGATTTATTTAATTTCAAAAATTTTCGAGTTTCAATATTTTTTTGCTTTCAAACTTTATTGTTTTGAATTTTGCTTTGAATTCTCAGTTCGTTACTTGAAGGGAACGATCCTTATAGGGGACTACGTAATCTCAAGTCAGTATTTTTTTTATAGCCGATTAACTTATTAATTAATGATAAGTTATTTTTTTTTTCAATGTCAAGAAACTACTTAATCTAGATTTCGGAATTTCTGTGCCAATCTGCTTCCAAAAATGCAATTTATTTTTAATTGAATTTCAAAAATTTAATACGTCGTCAAAAACTAAAAAAAATTTTTGGTGGAAATTTGTTTTTTTTTTCTGTTTGAAATGTAATTTTGTGAATGTTGCTCAAGAAATTTTATACGCCTTTTTTTGTGTTGAAATTGATTCAATTTCCTCGATTCTTTGTGTGGATTTTGAGTTTCCTTGACTTACGCAATAACCAAAGAAAGACCAAATTTGGGGTTCATCACGGACTAGTGTTCCAACTTCCTGGGTAGTTAGCTGCCTTGGGCTCGGCTCGTTTTTACCTACCAGCTACTTGGGGGCTGCGTACCTCTTTCAAAATTGGATAAAACCAGCGGCTCGATGTTAAAAAATCCTTATAGTTTTTGTTTAAGTCTATTTGGCCCGATATTATAACAAACGCGCACGACGTTACACGATCCGGCTGGTTGGGCGCCAGTTAACTAAACTCCTTTGGTAAAGAATTTAAAAAAACGAATTTTTATTTAATTGATCGTCTTTATTTATTGAACGTAGAGGTAAACTGACTTTTGTATTACAATCATTTTTCCATTAAACCCATAGGTTAATATTAAAATTAATAAATTTATAATTTTCAATTTTCATTTTGCTCAGTCAGCACCGGACGTGTTGTTTTAATTTCAGTTAAATATATTTTTTTTAAACAATTGTAGTCTTTGCTTTAAAATTCTATTGCTCAAATTTCGCAAGAAAATTGTCTGCAGCAAGTGACAGCGATTTTGTAGATAAGGTTACATCGTTTTCTTTTACGTTTGCAATTTTTTATTTTGTTTCTGTTGTTAACTTATAAAGCGTGTTTTTTATAGAGGTATAGAACTTTAAGTTGGCATTACTTTTCAAGATGGCGACCGATTTAATAGCTGTCAAGTGATTTATTCTCAGTTTGGTTCGGGAATTCATCATGAATAGATTCGCGCCTGCGTAGATTCGTCGAATGGGCCCAAAACGAGATTACCGTTGTTCCCGATTTTCATAAGCGAATTTTGTTTAGCGATGAAACGCACTTCTGGTTGAATGGCTACGTCAACAAACAAAACTGCCGCATTTGGATTGAAGGTAATCCTCAAGTGTATGTTGAAACACCGTTACATCCAGAAAAACTGACTGTCAATGGTGATCGGTAGAGAGCCATGATTACTAACCTTTTCATTTCTGAATTGAATAACCATGATGTCCAGGAGATGTGGTTTCAACAAGATGGCGCAACATGTCACACAGCTCGTGCCACAATAGATTTATTGAAAGACACGTTTGGTGACCGCCTAATTTCACGTTTTGGACCTGTGAATTGGCCTCCAAGATCTTGTGATTTAACACCGCTAGACTACTTTCTGTGGGGCTATGTAAAGTCATTGGTCTATGCGGATAAGCCACAAAAGCTTGACCCTTTGGAAGACAACATTCGCCGTGTTATTGTCGATATACGGCCACAAATGTTGGAAAAAGTCATCGAAAATTGGACGCCCAGATTGGAGTACATCCGCGCCAGCCGCGGCAGTCATATGCCAGAAATCATATTTAAAATGTAATGCCACAAGATTATCTTTCGGATAAACAAAATTCATGTCAATCGAATAATCCATCGCTGTTTTATTGCACCTTAAAGTTCTATACCTCTATAAAAAGCACTCTTTATTTTCAATGAAGTGATTGAATAAGTGTAACAAGGATGTCAATCACATGTACAAGGAAAAAGTGGGTAAAATATGCACTCTCTTTAATAAAATGCCTGTGCTGCTACCCAGTTTTTTATCGAGTTTTGAGCAACCGCTTGCTCAAATTATCTAGTTTTTTAACCAGTCTTGGTTGGCACGGTACATGCTGATGTATATGTACAAGTTAACACACGTAACCACTCATCCGGCCAAAGCACCGTTTCGACCCAATTTGCTGACGGCGCGTCTATAGCTTTGCGCGTAACAACAAGCAAAAGTTCAATACCGCTTTAATAACTCATCCGGCCATTCTGCCGACGAGACACTTATAGTCTTGCGCGTGGCAACAACAAAACAAATGCAAGACAATAAGCGGAACTAGCCCTGCAATTGCAAGCGCAGAAGTCACGCGGCTAATGTGCAGTAACTGAAATTAGGGAAAAAGTGTAGGTATTTAGACGCTAGCGTCGCTTTTATGTATTTAGTTATTTCAACTCATCCGCCAAGACCGGCTGCCCTTGGTAATACCAAGGGAAATAAAGAATATTAATCAAAACAAAGTTGTTAATCTTACTGTCGCCCAACGTGGGGCCAAGCGAATAAAATCCTTATAAAGGACACGCGTGTTTGGCCGTGGGTTCGGACCCACCTCCTAAAAAGAAATATGCTCACTCAGAACTACAACGATTATCAAGGATCACACAAGATATTACAACGATCAGGGAGACACTAACGATATAATAACATCCATCAATACAGTGATCAAGGATCACACAAGATATTATAACGATCAGGGAGACACTAATGATATATTAACAACCATCAATACAGCGATCAAGGACCACACAAGATATTATCTCGATCAGGGAGACACTAATGATATATTGACAACCATCAATACAGCGATCAAGGATCACACAAGATATTATAACGATCAGGGAGACAATAGTGATATATTGATAACCATCAATACAGCGATCAAGGATCACACAAGATATTATAACGATCAGGGAAAGTGATCTTCCACGAACAGTATGAGTTTCTACTCCACAAGACAAACTTTACAGAATTCGAAGCGATAGCGGAAGAGACGGACACAATATTGGAGCAATTTCCACTTTCACACGCCAGACAACTTCTTCAACACGACGCTAACGAAATATTAAAACTACTAGACGCGGTCAGAATACATCACCGGCATGCCCGAAGCATTAATATCTTCGGGACTGCATTAAAGTACATAACCGGCACCCCAGACTTTGATGACTTCCAAACAATTGAGACCAGAGCCGAAGCCCTAATAGAAGCAAATGAACAGCAGGCAACGTTTAATTCAGTTACACAGGGGAAAATTAACGAACTGACAGTGACAGTTAATAAACTTTTAGCACAGGCAAAACGGACGCAGATCGACACGGGAAATCTCTTTTCTTTAGTCAGTACTAGAAATAGAGCAGTGATAATGGAGTTAGAAACCATTATAACATCAGTAGCTCTGGGAAAAGTTAATGTTATTAACCCCATTCTGCTTAATGGCATGGAAATAAACAATATATTAGCTGCTGAGCTCTCTACAAATACCAGTATAACTGACATACTTTCTGTTTCTAAATTTAAGATATTTCAGAATACACAGTTTGTTTATTTCATTATTAAATACCCAAAAATAGCTAGAATTTGTAATAACGTAAAGTTGCTGCCCGTAATCCAGGAAGGGAAGATTATTTCCTTAGAAACGAATCTTATGGCTGAATGCAACAGAGAATACATCCCACTTTATAATTGCAAAGAAGCTATAATAGCAAACTTCTGCCAGCCCTTGAAAGAAAGTCCCTGCGTAAGACAACTACTGAACCAACACTACGCAAATTGCAAATCCAAATCCGCCGATCACGTGCCCGCCATTGAGTAGATCGATGACGGCGTAATTCTAATTAATGACCACCCCGCTAAAATACAAAACGAAAATTTGACAAGATTGGCTAGAGGAACTTTTTTGATAACATTCAAAGGCACGTTAACTTCTCCGAACATATCGAGTTGTTATCACTTCCACATCTACAAAGAATTAATATGAAAAACCTTAAGCACATAGCACACCTACGGAATCTTATTGATACTCGCACAATACAATCAGGAAGCGCCTTGCTCTTAATCCTATTAGCCATAGCTACAAGCATAACAAAATTTCTGAGGAGACGACAAAGAAATATGGTAGTACTGAAGCATATCATAAAAGAAAACGGGGACGCTTTCACTTCAAGAGGGGGAGTAGTTAACACAGGTAACTCATCCGGCCAAAACACCGTTTCGACCCAATTTGCTGACGGCGCGTCTATAGCTTTGCACGTAACAACAAGCAAAAGTTCAATACCACTTTAATAACTCATCCGGCCATTCTACCGACGAGACACTTATAGTCTTGCGCGTGGCAACAACAAAACAAGTGCAAGACAATAAGCGGAATTGGCCCGGCAATTGCAAGTGCAGAAATCACGCGGCTAATAATGTGCAGTAACTGAAATTAGGGAAAAAGTGTAGGTATTTAGACGCTAGCGTCGCTTTTATGTATTTAGTTATTTCAACTCATCCGCCAAGACCGGCTGCCCTTGGTAATACCAAGGGAAATAAAGAATATTAATCAAAACAAAGTGGTTAATCTTACTTACATATATACATATATCTTCTTGGAAACAAGCGCGTGCGCACCACCAACAAAGAATATACCGCAAGCAGCACACATCGCCACGCATGCGTCTCTTCAACAAATCCATGTACCAAAAATTGAAAGTTGAAGAATTTTGTGTCTTCACTCCACAATTGTAAAACACACTGAGTTCTTTACAATTTTTAAACGAATGTTCAGAAACAGCACTTGATTATTTTTGAATATTAATTTTTTGCTAAAATTTATGGTTAATACTTTAAGATTATCTAAGATTTACATATAAGAAACTTGAAATCAATGAGCAATTACTTATGTAAATGTAATGTAGCTAGATGTATACTGCATAGTTCAAATGTGATGTGAACATTCGTGGTATACACATTTCACTGTGCCTGAACTCCTACACCAAAATGCGAAAATAAAAATTTCTATTTGCTTCATTTCATCAGAAGATGATTGAATTTTAATAAAAGTCACAGGAATTTGAGGCAGTGCGTGTTACGAGATAGGACATGCAAATGTATGTTGTTTTTGCTTCACAATAGATAATCAATATACATAGGTATAGATATATTTATATAAAACTTCATGAAATGACGAGACAAATCGATTTGCCTCTATGTCTGTTTCTTAGTATACACGATTGAAGAATTGTGAAATGTCTCTGAAAGTACGAAATATCTAAAGTTCGGTTCACCCGAATTTAGTCTTCCCTACATTAATAAGTTTCTGACCTTCGCGAAAAAGCAAAAGTTGAGACGAATAAGCAGCTAATGACTGAGTTTACACACGAATATTTTTGTCGCTTTATATCAACAGTTTTTCTTTTGGTATTTCCTTCACGTTCACACGGGGAAACTTTGTTCATGGCAATTTTCTGCCATTTCATTTCATTTTCGCAGTTTTCTACGCACTCCACTATCATATGTATTCAACTGTATATATGAACTGATATATTTACATTTAGGTATATAAATTTAAATTTTAAATTCCATAAATTCTCTAACATTCATTTTGTACTTAACAGCAACCATTCAGAGAATGTAAATCTAAATGTAAAAAGGAATGACAAATTTTACAACGACGAATAAGATAACAAAGCGTGTCAACCGAGCACAACAGTGTCGGTACGCTGCTCCCTTCGTCGTCGTCCTCTCCCCAACAAACTAAGACTTGCCCCGACAAAAATCTTCGTGTGTAAACTTAGTCAATATGCTCGATTGTCTTTATGAATGAAAGCAGTTCGCTTTATTGTAAGCGCATGCGTTTATAAATGGAAATGCTTGCAATGTGGATGTACATATATATGTACATATGCAAATACTTGAAAATCATACATATGTACGTACATATTTGCACGGACATACTATGTATGTTTGAGTACAAATATTGGTAAGTTTCCATACATATATATTTGCATAGAAATAATACGGACGTACATAAATATGTAAATATATAAAATATCTTTTTATTTACGAAGAAAACACATTATGTAATAATATACATACATATTGTAACGAATTTGCTAAGTTCGCCTCGATGATTTTCCAAATCCTTCGAGTCCGATCACTGGATTGCTAAACAAAACTCCCAAGATTAATTCGTTCGGCTTCTTAACCGTCAGGAATTTATTTGTACAGTAATTACAATTTTCGTCTTTGCTTCTTCACGCTTAGTACACACTAGGACTGAGTCTTCAACTTCATTCTTCGCAAATAGCTGCTGCAGCTCCTTTTATACTTCAACATTCTGTTCACGCGCTTAAGGATAGGCTGATTATTCGTTTGCCTGCGGTAGCTGCAGCTACTCCGTTCATCCTTAACGACGTGGAATTTCCTTTAATCTGTCTACCCTTTTGTTTGTCCTTGGTATGGGTAATTTGCATTATACGGCCGCTTCTTTATTTTCTGTCTTTCCGGGAAATTGCATCCTTTGCTCAACAGTTTTGCGTACCTCTCTCAACTTCTTCATTAGGGCACGAGACATCTTGCCATTTCCGGACGTATTTCCCTTCTGCTGCTCGTTCTTTACCAGGGGCACATCATTACTCTTGTACGCATGATCGTGGCTAATACTTAGCGGTAACTGCATATTTCCATACTCCATCACTCTTTTCTTTAGGTCGATCTTCATTCCTTGACCAAGGAGAAAGTCCACACCAACTATGAATTCATCTAAGATTTCCGCTACTAGGAACTCATGCAACACTGTCATATTCCCAATAGTGACTTTACACGTGGCTTTTCCCAGAACTCTGGCATCCTCACCAGTTAATGTTTTCAACTTAGCTCCATGCAATGGGCTTATTTCCCTGGTGATCAAATCGGATCGAATGATGGAGTTTGACGCCCCGTGTCCACAGTTAGTTCTCGCTCATGTTCATCCACATATCCGCTTATAATAACGTGGCTCGCCTTGTTATCGATTTGTCTCATAGAACCCATATTACAATCGCGAGCTAAGTGTCCAGGCCTTCTACAGTTGTAGAAAATCCTGGTTCTCATCAGTTTGGCAGTTTTCGACGTTTCCCAGATCCCTTTCATCACATCTGGGCTTTCCAACTTCGCAGAGTTCGCTTTGTACGCTGGTCTGCACAAAAGCTCGGCCGCTTCCTTTGTCTGAGCATACGAGACAGTCTCGGCAAATGTTGGCTTTGGATTCGCATACGCCCCTCGCCTGCTATAATTGTTCCTTATTCCGCTGAAAAACCTCTGAATTTTTATCCTCTCGAGGTATTCTCCAAGACTATCGCCATAACCTAAATGAGCTAGCCTCTCAATCTCACAAGCAAATTCCTGCAGGGTCTCGTTGGACTTCTGATAGCGGTTCTCTAATTCCATCTAATAGATTTGTCTTCTATGCTCGCTACTATAGCGTCTTTCCACGCCTCGCATTAGTGCCTCATAGTCATCTCTCTCGTATGCAGGAATTATTGCAAAATTTCCGTTGCAGGTCCCTTTAATGCCATAAATAGTGCAGCTGATTTCTCCTCCATGCTCCAGTTATTTGCTCTAGCCGTCTTTTCGAACTGAAGATTAAAGATGTGGAAAGGAGTGGTGCCGTCAAAGGATGGTGCTTTTATGCTAGGGGTGCTCCTCGAAATGCTTGGACGATTCGAAAGCAACGATTGATAAGCTAGGAGCCTTTTCTTCAACTTTAGTTGCTGACTGCTCTGAATCTTTCGTAGTCTCAACAGCCTCTTCCTTCTCCATTTCTCTCTTGGATGTCTCCTCGTCCTCACGGCAGAATTCATATTCGCTCAAATCTATGCCTTCTGCTTCCATAGCTTCTCACAGCCGTGGTTGTAGCTCAGCCTTATTCCCGGTTGAAGATAATCCTCTCTTCGCCGATTCCTTTTTGAGCGGTAGTATCGTTAAATCTTGAATCTTGACCATTTTCAAATATTTTTGTTGTTTTTTTTTCGGAATTTATTTAGCAATCCCACTTCTGACACCAATTGTAACGAATTTGCTAAGTTCGCCTCGATGATTTTCCAAATCCTTCGAGTCCGATCACTGGATTGCTAAACAAAACTTCCAAGATTTATTTGTTTGGCTTCTTAACCGTCAGGAATTTATTTGTACAGTAATTACAATTTTCGTCTTTAGCCAACGGCTTATTTCACAATTCCTTATGATACACACTTATTATCTGCTTCACTCAGCTCATCCGTTTCTAAAACAGACACAGCTCACAGCAATGTTAACTCCACTAAGTTGTCTACTCGTCTCTTCTTGTGATAACGACTGCCTCTCTTTTTATACCTGTAGATGACCCAACCATTCTGTTTACGCGCTTAAGGATAGGCTGATTATTCAGTTGCCTGCGGTAGCTACAGCCACTCCGTTCATCCTTAACGACGTGGAATTTCCTTTAATCTGTCTACCCTTTTGTTTGTCCTTGGTATTGGTAATTTGCATTATACGGCCGCTTCTTTATTTTCTGTCCTTCCGGGAAATTGCATTTACATTGTCAACACTTTTGTTTGTCCTTGGTATAGGATTTTCGTCACAATATGTTTCACTCAATTCTGTTGAGTTTACAGCAATTTGGTGCGAATCATGTGAGGAGTGTGGTATGATTACGTGAAACGAATTATCGGACTTCTTGACATTTTCCACTCTGATCCGTAATTGCATCTTCTCTATATTCTACATTCTCTGACACCAGCACAATGAAATTTATATTCGTTTTGTATGTCAAAAGAAGAAAGCGGTATATCATTGTTGACATTTTTTGGAGTCAATACATCGTATGCGTTCCCACTCATGTGTAGTTTAAAAAGTTCTCATAATAGTTGGTCGACTGTCAAATCTTAACAGAAATATTCAAAGTAAATTTAAAAGAAAAGAACTGCAACAAAATTGTTCGCGATTTGTTCACTTTAATAAAAAAAAAACTCTTTCAAACGAAGAGTGGTAATACAAAGCAATATTCGACATAGCCTTTGGGAATTCACCGCAAAAACGATTATTTTGTTGGCGTGCGTCTCTGTCGTGAAATTCAAAAATGTGGTACCTGTTTCTATGTAAAGCATATCAATTTTCATACGCATGCATGTTTTAAACATTACTTTGTCTTTGCAAATCGCAATCATTCATGTTTTGGTTACTTATTCCTATAGACTGCTGCTGAGGAGAAGAAACCGAAACTGCCTCCAGCACCTATCATTGATGGACACAGTATAATTAAATCTTCCCCAGTACTATAAGAGCGGCTAACGATGTAACGATTGCGATATAGACCACATCGCAGAGCAAGAGTAACACACCGCCATCATGGTGGTGCTGCCATGCACAAACTTAGATTCAGCATATTCAAGTACAACATTAACCAAAAAACCATGTAATAAATCAGTTGCAGCAACATCATCTCATACACACCAGCAACAACAACAAATACAACAAGCTAATTCGGATACATCGCCTTCGAAATATCGTAATTTACTATATTAAACTTATTATTTATATAAGTAAAACGATCCTTTAAGTTCGTTTGAATATTTTTATTTCCCTTGTATTAGCAAGGGCAGCCGGTCTCAGCGGATGAGTTGATATAACTGAAAACACAAGAGCGACGCTAGCGTCTAAATACCTACACTGCTTGCCCTAACTTTAGTTGCTGCACGTATTAGCCGCGTGAACCCTTTCCGTTTATTGTCTTGTATTTGTTTTGTTGTTGTTACGCGCAAGAGTATAAGTGTTTGATCAGCAATATGGCCGGATGCGTTATTATTGCAGTATTCAAATTTTCTTTGTTGTTACGTGCAAAGCTGTAGACACGCCGTCAGCAGATTTCGTTGAAGCGATATTTTGGCTGGATGATTGGTTACCTGTGTTAACTACTCCCCCTCTTGAAGTGAAAGCGTCCTCGGTTTCTGTTATAACATTCTTCAGTACTACCATATTTTTTTGTCGTCTCCTCAGAAGTATTGTTATGCCCATAGCTATGGCTAATATGATTAGGAGCAAGGCGCTTCCCGATTGAATGGAGCGGGTCTCAATAAGATTCCGTAGGTGTGCTATGTGCCTGAGGTTTTTTATATTAATTCTTTGTAGGTGTGGAAGTGATAATAGCTCAATATGTTCGGTGAAGTTAACGTGCTGTGCGGGTACCGCCTCGGGATGTGAACGCATTACCTCATTCCAGTTGCTATAAACAGTGGAGTTTATCGTAATATCACCTTTGAATGTTATCAAAAAAGTTCCTCTAGCCAATCTTGTCAAATTTTCGCTTTGTATTATAGCGGGGTGGTCATTAATTAGAATTACGCCGTCATCGATCTACTCAATGGCGGTCACGTGATCGGCGGATTTGGATTTGCAATTTGCGTAGTGTTGCTTCAGTAGTTGTCTTACGCAGCGACTTTCTTTCAACAGTTGGCGGAAGTTTGCTATTATAGCTTCTTTGCAATTATAAAGTGGGATGTATTCTCTGTTTCATTCAGCCATAAGATTCGTTTCTAAGGAAATAATCTTCCTTTCCTGGATTACGGGCAGCAACTTTACGTTATTACAAATTCTAGCTATTTTTGGGTATTTAATAATGAAATAAATAAACTGTGTATTTTGAAATATCTTAAATTTAGAAACAGAAAGTATGTCAGTTATACTAGTATCTGTAGAGAGCTCAGCAGCTAATATATTACTTATTTCCATGCCATTAAGCAGAATTGGATTAATAATATTTACCTTTGCTAGAGCTACTGATGTAATGATTGTTTCTAATTGCATTATTACCGCTCTATTTCTAGTACTGACTAAAGAAAAGAGATTTCCCGTTTCGATCTGCGTCCGTTTTGCCTGAGTTAAAAGTTTATTAACTGTCAACGTTAGTTCGTTAATTTTTCTCTGGGTAGCTAGATTAATCGTTGCCTGTTGTTCATTTGCTTCTATTAGGGCTTCGGCTCTGGTGTCAATTGTCTGAAAGTCCTCAAAGTCCGGAGTGCCGGTTATGTACTTTAATGCAGTCCCTAAGATATTAATGCCTCGCGCATTTCGGTGATGTATCCTGACCGCGTCTAGTAGTTTTAATATCTCGTCAGCGTCGTTTCGGAGTAGTTGCTTGGCATGAGAAAGTGGGAATTGCTCTAATATTGTGTCCGTCTCTTCGGCTATCGCTTCGAATTCTGATAAGTTTGTCTTGTGGAGTAAAAACTCAATGGTCCATTATCAAGAGCAGAGTTACCATTAATATTTCCATGTTCATATGTTAGTGTGTTGTGTGTCTCCTTGATTGGTCTCCGAGTTGGTTTTCCCCCGTGTCTCCTTGATTGTTGTATTGATGGTTGTTAAAGTTGGTTGCCCCCGTTGGCTACGCCCTTGGCGTGCAATGGCTCAAATATTTTCCTACTGTTTTATTTATTTATTTATAATGGCAACTATATGGTGGCACTTGTGTTTCAATGTCTTGGATATTTGATAAAAAGATTTGTTTGTCGGGTATTTCACTCGAAGTAGCACTTCTATGGTGGCACTTGTGTTTTATTTAATGTCTTGAATATTTTCACTTGGACTATTGTGGCACTTCTATGGTGGCACTTGTGTTTTATTTAATGTCTTGAATATTTTCACTTGAACTTTTGTGGCACTTCTATGGTGGCACTTGTGTTTTATTCGATGTCTTATATTTTCACTCGAAGAGAAATTCTCTTAAACTTATTTGTTGTGGCACTTCTATGGTGGCACTTTTATTGAGAGTCTTCTTCTTTAGGAGGTGGGTCCGAACCCATGGCCAAACACGCGTGTCCTTTACAAGGAGTTTATTTGCTTGGCCCCACGTTGGGCGCCAGTAAAACGATCCTTTAAGTTCGTTTGAATATTTTTATTTCCCTTGTATTAACAAGGGCAGCCGGTCTCAGCGGATGAGTTGTTATAACTGAAAACACAAGAGCGACGCTAGCGTCTAAATACCTACACTGCTTGCCCTAACTTTAGTTGCTGCACGTTATTAGCCGCGTGAACCATTTCCGCTTATTGTCTTGTATTTGGTTTGTTGTTGTCACGCGCAAGACTATAAGTGTTTGATCAGCAATATGGCCGGTTGCGTTATTATTGCAGTATTCAAATTTTCTTTGTTGTTACGTGCAAAGCTGTAGACGCGCCGTCAGCAGATTTCGTTGAAGCGATATTTTGGCCGGATGATTGGTTACCTGTGTTAACTTATACTTGAGGTGCTCCACTAGCTTAGTGTTTTCGTTTAATTGACCTAGTGGTTTTCAATATTTATATTGGTGCTGCAAAAAATGATCTATGCACATGTATGCGCATATATATGTGCTTAGTCGCAATCCGAAGTGTTCACGTAAATGTCAATATGAATACCTGCGAAGTAAGTCAAGCGCTTCTTTCGGATCTATGCTTATTCCCAATAAAGTTTTAACGAAAAATAATATCTTGTATCACGCAGTTAGTCATCCCTTTCCCTAACAAAAGTATTCCATTTATGCATATTATCTAATTCGAACCTTATACATACTTATATATATACATTTTTTTCTTTCAAATAGGTCGGTTTACTTCCTAGAAAAAAAGAACTTCAAAAAAAACAAGGAACTATAAATACGACTTTTCTGAAAAGTTCAAACCGTGGTCCACTTCCAAATTTCATGTAAGTCGAACAATATATACGATTTTTTCGAATATGTCAGTCCCTGGTCCACTTCTCGAGATAAAAAATAGATAAAATCTATTCGAAGACCTAATGAATATATATACGAAATTCCATTAAAAACGGTTCAGCCCTTTGGAGGAGTTCGAGGACAAACACTGTGACAGGAGAATTTTAGACATAGAAATGCAGCTGCGATGATTTGCTTAGTTTTTGTAGCACTGCGGATGGTTTAACGTGTTATTATGGCATGTGTGCTTGCTGGGATTTAGCACGGCAACACTCTCACCTAAAAACTAGCTGCTTTGCTCAAAATTCAGGGAAACGTAGCAAAATAGCAGATAGGCAACCCACGGCCCGTGTCTGTGATTCCCCAAATTAGATTTTTCATTCCATTCTATACTTTTTCCGATTTCTGCCCTTTGCACAGCGTTCTGTTAAACATGTATGTATGTTTAAAAAGTGAGATTGCGTGTGTGAAAATTTTGAAATCTGGTACTTGTAGAACTGTATAATGGCTAGTACGCAGAAATCCGAAGTTAAAACAGCAGGTAGCTTATTGTATTCAGCTAAATTTTCATGAGTATTGAACAAAACTGCTGGTTTTTATTTAAGTGTGTTGTCGTGCTTTTTTTCGGTAAACATTTAATTGGTTTGCAAGAGTTAATTTTAAGTTTACCGATATTTTAGGAAAGGTGAATATTTAATTTTATTGATGGTAATGTAAAGTAAATAGAAACTTAATCAATAAAAACTGAAAACATGCAAGAATTAAGTATTAAATTTGTTTAAATTTTGTATAGTGACACAAACGGCAGTTTTAAATTGTTAATGCTAATTATTTTATGTCCTTCTACACTCTGAAAATTTGTCAGGGTTATTCTGACTAAAACTTACGAATATCTTTCGCAAAACCGTGCGTAAGTTCATTCAAAAGACTTTGATAATTCTGACGCAAAAAGTATTTGAATAAAAGCTCTTTTATTCATCATATGTGGTGAACAGCTTTTGTGACAGCTGATTGCAAATGACATTCAAAATTGAAATTAATTTAAAATGGGTAACAACAAAAAAGGTAACTTTTTGTAATTATATTTAAATATTACACTTTTGTAAATACTGAATTATATTAATTTACGTGTTTTTCAGCACAAAAAAGGCGGAAAGATTCACGCACGAGCAGCTGCGCGCATTTGATGAGTATTGTGAGGCCAATGCACAAATGACCACTGATCATGCACTGTCCATCAAAAACTGCAGCACAAATCATTTTAGATATACATTTACTTCATTTCAGACCCTAGGCCATTGGAAAAACATATTTGGCAAATCAGTTGTGTACGGGTTAGCAAATGTGACAGTACTTAGAGTGGTGGTAAATATGTATAAGTAGATTGTGTGTATGAATATACATATTTTCCTTTATATCTCCTTTTAATGTATAGGAAGACTCACCATCATCAAACATGGATTTTCCAGCAGTTGCCGCAACAGAAGAACTGATTCCGCAATGGCCGCTCTTGCTTCCCAGAGATGCAAACCCATCACCAAATGCAGATGAGCGAGAAAGCTGTGCTTACGAGAAATTCGAATGTGTATCCATTTTTTGTATAAACTTACATACAAATAACACAACATGTACATATGTATGTTAGGTTGCTATTACCCTGCAAATATTTATGGACCATATGGTCCATTGGAGTACCTATAAATATACTCCTCTGTGACAAATTTTGGACCAACTCATGTTTTTACACGCACTTTGTGCGTCACGACTACTCTTCGTGTTGTACCGATCGCAATCACTACACGAAGTTACAAGTGTGCAATAAGTTCTATACTCGTATACAGAAAATGTGTGGAAATGAAACTGAGTCAGTTTCGTTTCGTTGTTGAGCTCTGCTGCTACGCAAAAGGCATGCAGAATTTATTATTATTTCTATGAAAATACATAGAACAAATACGCAAACTAATAGATATTATATTTTTATTAAAATAATCTAATAATATTAATATAAATTTATATAAAAAATACTATATTTTACTAACTTTCACCATAGAAAATGCTATTCGAGACTAAAGAGTGTGTTCGAATGTAATTTTACGCATATACTCCAAAATATAATCCCCTGTAGGTACTCCATGGAGTACTCGGGTGTTATGCAGAGATGGATTATATGGTCCAGTCACAATGTTAATTGGACCATATTTTTTGTATGGATTGTGGCAGGTTTTGGATTACTCTATTGTCCGCGTGGATTAAATATTTCACGCGTGCATGTACTACTCACGTTGTTTGTGGAGGGTATCTGCAAATGCATATGCATTTGTACATATGAATATATGCGACATTACATAAGCATATCCATATGTGCATGTACATATATAAGTAACATTGTAATTATATATGTAACGTATAATATATAGTGTTAAAAAATACGTACTATAGGGGGATTCTCTATGTATAGGAAATGCATACCATGTAAAGATTTCCTATGGAATAGTGATAGATATCGAGAGCACGCCCGTTGCAAAATTGTGACATATTCAAGTGAAACAATAACAACCACACGGCACAGGGTTGTTTTTTCTTCTTGCAATATGTGGGAAATAAATATACATAGATTTGGATATAGGACATTTTTCCTATCGTAGCATTTTTTTGCACGTGTTTTGTTGTTGTGTCATTGGACGGAAAGGAATAATTTGCTATACGTGCACCGTAGTATGCATTTCCTAGATATAGAGAATCCCTCTTATGTTTTAAATACTATATACACATGCATAAACAGATAATAACAATGCTATATTTATGTACATGCAAATATGGATATACTTATGCTGATGATACCCTGCAAACATTTGTGGACCATATGGTCCATTGGAGTACATACTGTGGGAACTATTGGACCAACTCATGTTTTTATACGAGCTTAGTGCGGCACGATTCTTTGTGTTTTATTGATCGTCATCACTACGCGAATTTACAATTGCGCAATAAGTTTTATACACATATACAGAAAATATGTGGAAATGAAACTGAGTCAGTATCGTTTCGTTGGTGAGCTCTGCTGGAACACATAAGGCGTGCAGAATTTAATATTATTTCAATGCAAATACGTAGAACAAATACGCAAACTAATAGATATTATTTATTTATTAATGATAAATTATTAATTTTAATATAAATTTATATATATATTATCTTTTACTAACTTCACTAAAGCAGATGATATTCGAAACTAAAGAGTATGTTCGAATGTAATTTTTTGCATATACTCCAAAATATAATCCCCTGTTGGCTCTCCATGGAGTGCTCGGGTGTTATGCTGAGATGGATCATATAGTCCAGCCCTAGGACATCACAATACCAATTGGACCATATTTTTTGTATGGATTGTGGAAGGTCTTGGACTACTCTATTGTTATATATATTATATTTGGCGCTTTGTAACCGCTGAAGCTAGTCGTCGAGCTCCTCCTCCAATTTGAGGTTTCGTGTCTTGATGTTTTGGCAAATGCACGTTCAAAATCATTTTTGTACTAGGAGTGGAATATGGTGTTAGCAACCAAGGTTCCAGATGATAACCTTGGTCTCCTAGTAACCAATTGTTTCTTCCAGTTGTGCTCATAATTTGCCTCGCAGACGACATGGTCCAAATCCATGAATCATGCATGGCACGAACCCGGGTACTGGGCATTGACACATGTGAACACCATTCTATGATCACAAATCGGAAATAAAATTAGATTATACTGTTTAGCATAAATTAATAATAGTTTTCACGCTATATCTACAGCTTCAATATTAATACTATAAGATCTTTTGTGATTCATGTACGGATTTTGAGGATTTTCATTGTCTGTAAATGATGGCGTAATTATTGCAACAGCTTACAATCTATCGCCACGATTGTGTTCTATTTGATACTGTCTGTGAAACCTGAAATAGTATACAAATGTTGAAGACTCTTTTCCATGCATGTACATATGTAGATGCACAAAGTTTGATTACTTTGAATTAGAAGATTCGTAACTGCAGAAATGGTTCATGAAACCATTGGCTGGCTCATTGCCATGTGCGAAAAAGTACAGAGCCACTAAAACGCATTTATAAACGGAATAGTGGTTTGCTGCGTATCGAATGGCTCTAATTCTGCTATAAGTGTTTTGCACATATTTTTTGGCAACCTATAATTTGCTTGCAAAACTTCTTCCGGGTCGGCAAAAGGATCGCACTCGGAGCGCACTTGTTGCAGTAAAGGTCTTCTAAACAATGTAGGATTCGACGATTCGACGATTGTTATAATGTTGTGCAAAAACAATTGTTCCATTTATTTATTTATTGCCACTTTTTTATGATTTTTCAGAGTTATTACTTCAGTTACTATATTTCGTTTAAAAAAATGTGGCGAAAGCCACAATAAATATATAATTATTTGTAACGTGTGGTAGCACAAACAATACGGCAGCTCAAATCAATTGAGTCACCTGATGCTTACAAAGCGCTAAAACGAATATGAAGATAAAGGGAATACCGAGTACATAGGAAAATAACAGTAACTTGTTTACGCCGGCAAAATTTATAAAAGGCCGAGTTGCATTTTATTTAGTCCTCTTGATTTATTGACTGCCGACAGCCACAGGTGATATTAAAATAAAGTTGCAAAAGAGCTTTCAAGATAGTGGCCAGAATAGCTAATTGACTTATGAAAGTTTTTTGTACTTCAAAAGACTGTGGGGAGTTATAAGATAGTGCTCAGAATAGCACTGTATATCATATTGCTTTATGTTTTTCAATAAAAGTAAATTTCCTGTTACTGAAAATTTCTCAATATACCGCTGAGATCGTTCTTCGAATATAAAATTCAATTGTCTTATATACATATGTATATATGTATAATAAAGAATATAATTGTTCGAGCCACTAATTTGCCACCGAAAAGTCTGCGCACAGCATATAAAATTATTAAATATAAGCACAAGCACTTAATTAAAAATGTATGTTTTTAAATATAAATTTAGTAAATAAATTAAATGCTTAAAGCTTTTTAACACGCGTATATGTATTAGCTTCCTGTATGTACATATGTATGTGTGTATGCACGAGGGTGGTTTGATTCAGTGACTTTTTGAATAAAACAATTTTTTTCGGCAAATAAGTATTTCTTTCTCAACATAGACTCCTTTATTCTTATAGTCCAGCGACTACGATACGATCATCTACGATAACGAAAACGCGCAGAAATTGGTTTGCATTGCGGTACAACATCACTAAACACCTTTGGTTAGCCGGTTGCGTTTATGGTCATGTGTGAAAAATTTTATTCATATAAAATATGATGTACCCGCTTAGTTTAAATGTCTTTTTGGCGACGTGAACGTTCGGCGTCACTTGTATTGGTACAACTGAAACGGAACTTAGTAAGCCATGGAAATACATGGTGCAGAGTCTCTGTAGTATTTATCTTAATCTTACCTTGTTTTAAGTGATGGTTTTTTTACGCAAAAAAATATTGTTAATCAGAGGTCATCTGATTTCAATGGCTGTCAAACACAAACTAAATAGCGCAGCTCGCTCAAAAATTTACAGCAGTCTCTTAATCGATAACAGTTGACGAGAGCAATGTTGTAAAGGGTGTTTTTTTATAGAGGTATAGAACTTTAAGTTGGCATTACTTTTCAAGACGGCGACCGATTTAACAGCTGCTAAGTGATTTATTCTCAGTTTGGTTTGGCAATTAATCATGAATAGACTCACGCCTGAACAACGCTTGCCAATAGTGCAATTTTATTTCGAAAGTAATGGTTCTGTGCGGAAAACGTATCGCGCACTACGTCCAATGATACGGACCAATGATTCCACCAGCCCATAAAGCGCACCAAACAGTCAGTTTTTCTGGATGTAACGGTGTTTCAACATAAACTTGAGGATTACCTTCACTCCAAATGCGGCAGTTTTGTTTGTTGACGTAGCCATTCAACCAGCAGCGCGCTTCATCGCTAAACATCGCGTGATGCGTTTTCCGCACAGAACCATTATTTTCGAAATAAAATTGTATTATTTGCAAGCGTTGTTCAGGCGTGAGTCTATTCATGATGAATTGCCAAACCAAACTGAGAATAAATCACTTGACAGCTGTTAAATCGGTCCCCATCTTGAAAAGTAATCCCAACTTAAAGTTCTATACCTCTATATAAAACACCCTATATTTACAGTAACTACGCGGAAAATTCGACAACTCACTGACTTATCCAAAAGCCCTCTTATATAACACTTTTTGAACTTAGATTTTGTACACATATCAAGAACCGTAGACAATGCAATAATTTGATAAAAATACCTCAATATCCTTATCGGAATCACCAGGATATTTGTATGTGTGTAAACGATTTCTTTGAACTCGATTTGAAATAAAATTTTATACACAAATCCAGAACTAACTAAAGAGTAAAACAAATAAATAAAGTTCCAAAAATAAATAACAGGCTTTTAAAAAATATCGAACTAAAAAGCTAAAAATAATTTGAAAAATAGGCTTAAAACAATAATGAACGCAAAATACTCGTACTATTGGGTGCTTTGTACTATTTTAGGTTTTTAAACTTACCCTCTAGTCTTAAAATAGAAACGTTGGTTTCGAAAGTAAGCAAATAATAGAAAATCCAGACACTTTACAAGTGGGTGTAATTAGAAAATACTGCATCTAGAACAAAACATTTGTTTAAACAAATATGTAAACGGAAATTTTGATTTGTATTGATATTTACAAATTTTCACAAAATAAAGGAATTGATTACAGCGTCGGTATTGAAGAATCAATCCAGAATTGTTGGTAGAAATTATTAAAATTTCAAAATATTGGAAGTATACGAGCCGGCGCGGCAAACTCTTTGCTCAAAGTTCGTGCTCTCCATGCCTTTCAGACATTTTTAAATGTGTTAGCTGATAACATACCATCAATTGCCACATAATGATTAAGCCATCTGAAGCTAAGACACATTAAAAATTGCTGTATCCCACTTTGGAACGAATTAAATCAGATTATCGTATTATGGTGTTCGACCCGTTGTTTCATGCGCTGCCGATCGATATCCCATCAGGAACAGTGGTATATGGATATTCCAATCATCCTGATGTTTGTCCATTACCTTCTGCAAGTGCTCTTCCAGGGTCCGGTTGAATCGTTCTACCATGCCATCTGACTGAGGATGTAGAGCTGTCATTCGAATACTAAGTTCGCACATATCCTGGAACACCGCCGATTCAAAGTTTCTTCCTTGGTCTATAGGCGCACCGTATCTGGTACCCCAATTGTGAGTGAATGCATCCGCAACTGTTTTGGCTTCCTGGTTTGGAATTTGGTAGACCTCAGGCCATTTACTTAAGTACTCCATAACCACAAGAAAGTATTTGTTTAATTGATTGTTCATAGGGCCCGGCTACATCCATGGAAACCAGATCAAATGGTGTCCCTGACTTACACTGCTTCATCTGCTCATGACTTCGTGATTTTGGCCCTTTAACTGCCATGCACTCCTTAGAGTTAGATCCACTCAGTCACCGATTGACGAGAACCAACCCAACAGAACTGTTGCTTGATCTTCTCCAGAGCTTTCGTAATGCCTAGGTGCCCTACACTAGAACCATTATGTAATTCCTTAAGAACATCCGGAATTCTTAACCTCGAAAATACTATTAACCTTCAAGAGCACTGGCTATCTATGCAAACAGACAGATATCAACTCTAAACTGTTCCATTGTGCGGAGTAGCCTTCGCGATGGGACTTTCCGCTGCAATTTGCTTCTCACTGGGCCGTCTATTCATCTCCAATACCTGCATTAACAATTCACACTCACACTCTCAACACACTCTTCTGTTGGTGTAATTGTCATTAGCCGGACGTCTATTATGTCTTCCTTACCCTCGGCTTTTGAGTAGTGCTTACATTTCAAATAACATGGTCGACGAGACATAGCGTCAGCATTTATTTCCGTGCTTATTTGCCTTGGGGTGCTCGATAGTGAAGTCATAACATTACATTCTCTCAATTCACAGAGCTAGCTGCCCTTCGGGATGTTTGAACTGTAGTGACCACTTCAGCGCTGCATGATCCGTTCTAGGAAATGTTGACCAACAAATGTTGTGGAAGTGTTTGATGCAATCCACCAACGCTAGTAGTTCTCTCCGAGTTACGCAGTAGTTTCGCTCTGGTTTCCCAATAGATCGGGTATAGTAGGCAACTTTCTTTTCCTTCCCACTTGCCAAAAAAAAAAAATACATCTCTTATGCCATAGCCATTATCATTTGTATCCCGTATAAATGTTGCACCTGGAACCGGGTACGCTAGCATAGGAGCAGTGCATAGCTGTTCCTTCAAAAGTTCCATTCGAAATATCTAATTTTCTTAGTGAGCTCATGGAGACTATTAGCTACGCTGGTGAAATTCGGAGCGAATCGGCGATAGTAAGTACACAGCCCAAGAAAAGTTCTTAATTCATGCAAATTCCTTAGTCTTTTCATTCGCAGTACAAACGCTCTTCGTGGTTACTTGATGACCTAAATAATTCACCCCCTTCTTCAATAAGGAGCACTTCTTAGGACTTAGTTTAAAACCAGCGCAAGCTGTCCTCTGTCTTCTCTTTATCTTCATCACTTACTTCCCCTTGCTAATAGCCACTCCTAGGGTCGACTTTTGAGAGCCATTCTGTGGCAGTTAATGAGGCTAGAGTATTATCGATCCTGGGCAATGGATAACTGTCCTTCTTGGTCACATCATTTAATCTCCGATAGTCCACGCAGTCTTTCTTCTTCACAAGTACTACTGGCGAGCTCCAAAAACTTGCTGATTGTTCGACAACACCGCTTTCACTCATTTATTTAATTAGTTGGCCAACAGCCTCTCGTTTGGCTAGTGGAATAGTGTCAAAGCAATGTTTCACTACGTTGGTTCTGCCTGGTTTGTTGCCATCCTTGCCGAATATGTTGGAGTATTTGCGGTTAAGTTGACTGGCCTTGCGCTTATACTTGCTGCTTCGACAACCCACAATTTGTTTGTACCACAATTTTCATCAAACTTCGCCCAAACAATTGCTTCTGACTTTAGTGGAATCAGCTAACTGCCTTCTAGGACCACTTGCTTGCTGCTGTATGTGGAATTATAACCAATGCTTAGTGGTACTTCCATGTTCTTTTACTCCATAATTTGGTTATTCAAGTCGATCTTGATACCTTGATCCATCAAGAAGTCCACTCCTATGATTACCTCATCTATAATCTGCGCGACAATAAAGCTGTGTAACACCGTCACATTCCCTATTACGACCACACATGTTACTTCTCCCACCACTTGGGTGTCCACACCCGTCGCCGTTTTCAATCTTGCTCCAGGTAATGGTCTCACTTCTTTAGCGGTCAGGTCAGTTCGAATGATGGAGTGTGATGCGCCCATATCCAAATATTCACCAATAGTAATGTTGCTCGCTTTTCTACCAAATTGCGAGACGAAGATTGTGTTGCATTCAATTGCAGGAGCCAACATACGAAACTTTAGGCTGGCTCGTTTTAGTTTAGCAATTGAGAAGTTGATGGTTCATCTTCCTCAGCCTTCCGTTTTCGCTGTCCTTCCTGTCTGTTGTAACCCGTCTTGCAGTTGCGTACGAAGTGACCTGGTTTTGTACATTTAAAACATTTGCCAGCTTAATTCTTTATGCTGACACCAGAGTGATCTTTCCTTCGATCGAGTTCAGAGTTTTCAATATTTCGGTGTCTTTACCTCGGCTTTATTGACTTTGTATGCTAGTCTGAGCATGCGCAACCGTTTCAGCGAATGATAACTTTGGATTCGCTCTCGCTTGGTGTAAATATCTTTTATTCCGCTAATAAATCTTTGTATTTTTACCCTTTCAAGATGCTCACTCGATGCGTCCCCAATGGCTAAATAAGCCAATCTCTCAATTTCCAATGCATATTCCTGCAGAGATTCTTTGGGTCTTTGGTCGCGGTCGCGCTTTTCTAACTCCATAAATTATAATTTTGTCTCCTGTGTTCGCTACCATAGCGTCTTTTTACGGCTTGCATAAATGCGTCGTAATCATCTCTCTCATATTCAGGACTAGCATGCGAAACCTCCGCAGCAGGTCCTTACAACACCACCAATAGTGCAGCGCATTTTTCCTCTATGCTCCAGTTATTTGCTGTAGCCGTCCTTTTAAACTGGAGCTTAAAGACTTGTAAAGGAATTTTGCCGTCAAAGGATGGCGTTTTTACCCTGGGAGCGTTTACTGAAGTGGTTGGACGATTTAACTGCAAGTTCCGGACACAACCTTCCAATCCATTGACTTTGGTTTCAATTAGCTCTTCTATTTTTTCTTGTTGACCTTTCAATTTATTGACTTTGGTCTCAACTAGCTGCTCTATGTTGTCTTGCCGTTCCTCATGTATTTCTTAAGTTCTGCATTATTTCTCACCAGATTTTGCTGTATTTGTGCGATTGTATCTTATATTAATGATATCTGCTCTCTTTGTTCAACCCTTTGTGAATCAAACTTTTGTGTAATGCTGACATTCTGTTCATCCATCTTTTGTGACATCTTGGCATTTTGTGCATCCATCCTTTTGTGTTATGTTGGCATTGATTTGTGAAATTGCTGTCAGAAGTGGGATTGTTAAATAAATCCCAAAGGATAATAATTGAAAAATGGTTAAGATTCATGATTTGACGATACCTCCTCTCAAGAGGGAGTTGGCAAACGTGGATTATCTACAACAGGAAATAAGTCAGAGCTGCAACCGCGACTGCGAGAAGCAATGGAAGTCGAAGGTATCGACTTGAACCAATACGAATGCCGTCGCGAGGATGAAGATGTATCCTTGAAGGACACTGACAAGGAAGAGGCTATTGATTCTGGGAATGGGATGGAGCAGCCCTTAAGTAAGATTCAATCGCGCAAATACAGAAAAATCTGGTGAGAGACAATGGAGAATTTAAGGAAAGACAGGATCTAATTGAAAGCAAAGTCAACGACTTGCAAGGTCGGCAAGAAAAAATAGAGGATCTAATTAAGAACAAAATCAATGATCTCGATCGTCGTGTCCGAGATTTGCAGTTGCATCCTCCAACCAGATCGATGAATGACCCCTGGATAGAAGCACCATCCTTTGACGGCACAACTCCTTTCCAGATCTTCAGGCTCCAGTTCGAGAAGACGGCTGAGTTAAATAATTGGACCATCGACGAAAAATCTGCTGCGCTATTTGTTAAGTTGAAGGGACTTGCAGCGGAAATTTTGCTGGCATCCTGGAAAAACGATATGGTAGCGAGCACAGAAGGCAAATTTACCAAATGGAGCTAGAACAGCGTGACTAAAAACACAATGAATCCCTGCAAGAATATGCTTTCGAAATCGAGAGATTGGCTCATTTAGCCATTGGGAACACATCGCGTGAGCATCTTGAAAGAGTAAAAATCCAGAGGTTCATCAGCGGAATTAAAAACATTTACACCAAGCGAGAGACTTATGCGAATCCAAAGTCAACCTTCGCGGAAACTGTCGCGTATGCCCAGACACGTGAAACAGCGGCACTGCTATGTAAGCCAGCCTACAAAGTGAAGCGTTTGGAGGTGGAAACATCAGATGTGAGGACTGAAATATTGAAAACTCTGAAGTCGATAGAAGGAATGAATCGTTCCGGTGTCAAGAATCAAGCTGGAAAGTGTTTCGTTGTGGAAAAGCAGGTCACTTCGCACGCGAATGCAAGTCAGGATAGAAGAAATGAATCGTTCCGGTGTCAACAATCAAGTTGGAAAGTGTTTAGTTGTGGAAAAGCAGGTCACTTCGCACGCGCATGCAAGTCAGGCTCCAACAGCCAGGAAAGACGACGGAAACGATGCTCAAAAGCTGAGGGCATAATAGACGTCCGGCGAATGACATTTACAAGAGCAGAAAAGTGGGAGGCAAGCCACTTAAGCAAATGTCAGCAAGAAGACCCAGACTTAGAACTGATAATGCACGGATTAAAGGTGAACAGACGGCCAAGGTAACAACAAATGGCAGTGGAAAGTCCTATCGCGAAGGCATACTGGGCACAATGGAGCAGTTTAGAGTTAATATTTGGCTGTTTGCATAGAGTATGGGAAAGTGAAGATGGCCAGTGCTCACGGAAGCTAATAGTAGTTCCGAGGATAAGAATTCCGGATGTTCTTAAGGAATTCGATAATGGTCCTAGTGGAGGGAACCTAGACATTACAAAAACGCTGGAGAAGATCAAGTAGCGGTTCTATTGGGTTGGCTGTCGTCAATCGGTCGCTGAGTGGATTGCTAATTGCACGGAGTGCATAGGAGCTAAAGGCCCAAAGTCAAGAAATCATGGGCAGATGAAGCAGGGTGCACCATTTGAGCGGGTTGCCATGGATGTAGCCGGTCCATTCCCTATGAGCAGGATAGGAAACAAATACGTTATGGACTACTTTAGTAAATGGCCTGAGGTCTACGCAATTATAAACCAGGAAGCGAAAACAGTTGCGGATGCATTCACTCACAATTGGGTTACCGATACGGTGCGCCTATAGACCAAGGAAGAAACTTTGAATCAGCGGTGTTCCAGGAGATGTGCCAGATACTTGGTATTCGAAAAACCCGAACGACAGGTATGGTAGAGCGATTCAACCGGACCCTGGAAGAGCACTTGCGGAAAATAGTGGACAAGCATCAGGATGATTGGGATGTGCATATACCGCTTTTCCTGATGGGATATCGGTCCGCAGTGCATGAAACAACAGGCCAAACACTGCGAGGATCTGTTTGGCAGTGAACTTCGGTTGCCCAGCGGTTTAAATTTTGGAATAACTGGAGATGCGAGAAGAATTGGGAAGGTAGCGTCTACCGATCTCTATGGAAGATTTAAGAGAGATACATGCTCTTGTGAGACAGCGAACTCAAATTATTAGTGACAAAATGAAGGCCAGGTATGACATGAGGAGATGAACTCCGAAGGTTTCCAAAATGGAGATTTGGTGTTGCTGTACAATCCACAACGGAACGAGGTTTGTCCCCAAAACTTCAATGCAATTGGGAAGGTCCATACATGATAATCAAACGACTAAACGACGTAGTGTATCGAATCCAAATCGATGGGAGGCCAAGAAACAAGATGAAAGTTGTCCACCTAGAGAGGCTTGCCGCGTTTGGAACAGCGAATGTGTCTGATCGGGACGATCAGACTTAGGTGGAGGGCAGTGTGGCGAAAATGCGAAGCGAATGCCAGATAAAAGAGAGAAGCCGATAACTGGTATGTTCTGGAGCGTGAAACGCGAACATTCGTTATCGAGAACGACTCGATTATTCCAGGCTTTCGTTTTCAAGCAGCAGACAAGTATATAAGGGCGACACACGACTGCAAAAGTCAATCAGTCGTAAAGTAAACGCGTTGGTGATTACATTACAGTAATGTAATAAGAAAGAATATATTGTGAAAGTTGTAATTCAAGTAATTGTAAATAGTGAAGTGAATTGTAATTGAATTGTGAATTACTGAATAATAGAAGGACATTTAATAAATTCTTTATAAATAAGGAAACTGCAAATAAAGTTGGTGACTTTTATTTAACAATCCAGAGATCGTATCCGAAGAATTTGGGAAATCATCGAGGTTGATTCAGCGAATTCGTAACAATAGTAAATTTAGTGTTATTTTTATTTTTTGAATTGTGTGTATTATTTACGTAAATTATTTTCTTTGGTATGTTAGATTAAATTAAGATTATATAATGAACATATAATTTTCAAATAATGTATATTTTTATTGTTTTCCTTCAAGATTTTTATCTATTTTGTTGTGATTTTTCAGCTGATTCAGATAAAATAGCTTAAAGAAATAGAAGGCAACTGGTTTGTCAGTAATTGAGAACGAATTACACACTGTTGACAAGCTGCTGAGAAAAATATTAGAAAAGTTTCAAAATCTGAAGAAAAGCACGACGTCGAATTCTTCTAAAAGGAATTCACGCTAAAAGGCAAATAAGAACTTATAAAATTGTCCGACCGCTCAAAGAATCGGAACTTAGCACCGTTCTGAAGAAAAAGAAAGAGACCTAATGTTTTTCAAATCACCTTAGCGAAGCAATGAATAATTTCTCGGTTACATTCATTTCCTACTATACCTTGAAGACTACTCCCGAAGAGAATACAACCTCATATGAGTGGGTTATAACAATAACGTTGAATATAAAAAATTCACATTCCTCAAGTTAGCGTTTTGGGATTAACACTGTATGTCGTACTTACTGCCACATTCCAAAAAATGCAAAAGTACTTACCTCAAAATTCGAAGACGATACTAATTTCTTATGTAAGAGCGAGCGCCCAACCAAAGCTTGAAATACACCAGAAAATCATTAGAAATTGAACAAAAATGAAAGAACGTCGCATCTAACTTAAAGACAGAGACATGTCCAACACTGAAACTAAACATACTGTTCTGCCAACCAATTGAAGTTA
Organism: Neoceratitis asiatica; assembly: GCA_030068015.2. Lineage (NCBI taxonomy): Eukaryota > Metazoa > Arthropoda > Insecta > Diptera > Tephritidae > Neoceratitis > Neoceratitis asiatica. Next base: position 13,505,178 of record CM061530.1, on the reverse strand, counting down.
AACGCCTTGGTATATTTCTGTAAAATGCAGCACTTAAACCTAAAACCGCCAACCTAAATAGGTTATTGCGTAAAAATTCAGCTCTATGCTTGGAGAAAAAAATTAATCATGGAGCTCTGCTCTCGAAATAGTTTCTAAAAAGCTATGCAGACATTTTTTGTAGGGCGTGTAATTTTTACAAAAATATGTAATGTTTTTAATGGTATCTGTACTTATTTCCGATAAAAAAATGTGTATAGAGAAAAAAATCTTTTGGGCTGAAATATAAAAATAAACAGACAAATTTATCTTACTTTTCTTTAAATGAATTTATTTTTTAATAAATTTTGCAGTTCTACACCTATTGTTTTCGTCTCTATTGTGATTTAAAATAAGGATTCAAATACTAGTGGAAATTAAAAACTATTGTGTCTGCTTTCAGATGTCAGAATCCCATTCCATTATACGATTGACGTATCACGTAATTTTCTTTCGTACGCTTGCCGATACTTTACGGATGTGGCGATACATGCCCAGAACATTTCATATTATATTGCTTCGTTTTGGCGCCATGTTATCGAAACGAAATGAAACTGTTAATGTGAAATCGTTGACCTTAATTTCAAAGCTTATTTTTTTTGGAAGACTCAACGTTGGGATGGAAGCTTGATATAAATGACATGGTTTTGCCACATTAAAGATTAACGGTTTGAACACTTACTCCACAACACGACATTAGCAAAGACAGTTTCTTGTTCGAAATAATCGACCGGCAGCTACATTTTGAGAGCGGCGACATAGCATAACAATATATTTTTAATATAATAATAAATTAAATTAAATTAATTGTTTTATTGCTGATTAGACGAAAACTAATGAAATTAGTTTTTGGCTTGCGGCTGCGATTACCATTGAATTAGGGAAAATAAAACGAAAAATTACCGTGATCACAGCAATCCACAAAGTCTCCCAACTTCAGTGAGAGTTTAGTCAATGAAAACTTCATAAATACGTATAATTCATTTTAATCCCTATTTAAACTTTTTGCAGATTACCACGTAAAAGATGATGCTGTTGAATTTTTTTATTAATGTGAAATTTAACGTTACGTTTAAAACAATATAATAATTACATCAGCTACTTCGTCGATAAATCGAAATTCAGAATATCAAATTCGCTGAATACTTGAACTCGAACATAGATCACGATGAATTTAACAAACAGAACAGAATTCTACAATTCCGGTTGAGACTCTGACAAAGATTGGATTACAAGCACCCCTGTAGGTCTTCTAACCAGCGTCGCATCGACGTAGCCAAGTGTTCAATGGAAATAGGTAAAACTAGGACGGTTATGTATTAAAGAGTAAAAAGTAAGCCCATTACATAATTATACGAGTATAATTGGAAACGCAAGAGTTCTGACTACGCTATTTCTTTCATACATAAAAATTATGGAGCGTTGTTAAGTTTCTCTTAAACAACGCCATTTCAAGAAAATGAAGTTTTCCCATTGTATTATATATATTATATACATATATTTTTCATATTTGTTCAAGTAATTAATCAAACAAAATACCTGCTGCTTTTGTCTTCATTGTTTCGATATTTTTGCGAACTAGTCTCGGCTCATTTCCTGTGTGACTTTCCAAAGAGTTGACCACTGGCTACTTCACGGCTCCACCTTTTCATTGGTAAATTTGGGTTAACTGTTCATATTACACTCGCATATACCTGTATACGAAATTGCATACAGATTGGAACGATTTCGATCTAAATAATATTTGTATGTATTTGTATGTCAGAATACTCAAAGCTCGAGGAAATGTTACAAAATTGAAGTCTCTTCGTTCAACACAAATAAATTCGCTGGCTGTATAATAAAACTATCATGTATAATAAAAATATCATAAATCATTGGTGGCTTTCATATTGTGCATATGCACATTCACACATTCGTATTGATTTGAAGAACAATGCCTACATTGTTATGAAATTCTTTTACTTTAAATGTTTGATTTTTCTATTTGATTATCTGGATATTATAGTTAAGAAATATGTGTATATATTTGTGTATGTGTAGATACATACGATAACACTATCTCTTCTAAATATATTCTGTTGGTATTGTATTGCAACCTTTTCCTAGTAGGAATTAGTGTACTTTGCTGTTACTGCTGTTGCTCTTTGCGTATGATCTATAGGCTTCGATCTTGGTAATTTCATCTATAGTGGCATCCTCAACTTTATCGCTTATGGATAGTGGTTCTCACGCATTATCCTTATGATCTGTGGTAGGATTTTGTTGCAGTTTTTGCTGCTGGTGTTGGTGTTGTAATGCTGAATGGTGTTCTGCTGACGTCGTCGCCGTTGTGCTGGCGGTGACGTGCTGGGAAACCGACAGAAAGTTGAGTGTTCGCGCATCATTGTGCAGTCGCAGCGCTTGCTCCAGCCGATGCTCTTGTAGACGTATCGCTTCGCTAAGGTCCGAAGTCAATTGTGATTTCTGTGAGGTAGCGGCTGGCGACTGTTGCTGGCTCTGCTGGTGCAGACTTGGGCAGACACTCAGCTTTTGTGTTTGCTGTGACGTTGAATGCTGGAGGTTTTGTTGCTGCTGATGATTTAGCGGTTGTGACTGTTGTAGGGTAGCATCACTGCTGGTGAGCTGCTGCGGTGTTTGATGCACCTCCGCTTTAACTTGAATTACGTTGTCGTGAAGGCCAGTGCCGATGTTATCTGCGCTGTTATTATTGGCGGTAGAAATTACAGCGCGTGTTATTGTGCCACTGTCGCTGTCACCACTTCCTATAACTCCGTTAGATGCCGTTACTGATGCAGCTATGCGAAATGCAGCCTCAGTGTGAGAGCGCAGTATGGCTTCTGCATGCTGTTGCATACGTTTGGATGTTTCCGGTGAGTGCGGCTGTTGCATTTGGTTCAGGTGATGATGGTGATGGTGTGTGTTGGGGGTTTGCAATGCCGCTGCCACTTGGTATTGTGCTTGATGACTGCTGCTGACGCTTGGCACCACATGCGTACTGTAATTTGTGTGCGTCGCTTGTTGTGCGTTGCTTGCCGTGTGGTTTGGCAACTGTGCATTATGTGAGTGCTGATCAAGCTGCTGATGTATACCACTCAAGGGATCTATGACACCTACGCTGGTGCGCATAATAGTGTCGCGCATTGCGGTTATGGTCACCACAGTATTTACAGCGGATACGTCTTGTGGAAGACTCGACATGACAGCACCTGGCGAGGTGACGTTCATTTGTATGCCACTAGCTGTTAATGCCGTGGAGATCGAGGCCTGATTAATTTCATCGTTGGATCCCTGGTGATGTTGTTGACGCTGCTGTTGTTGTTGTTGGTGTTGTGTGTGCATTTGCTGCTGTTGGATGGATAAATTGCTAGTCATATTGCTAACATTAGCTGCACCACTGTTGTTGGCCCCGCCAACGCTGAAGCTCACGTTTGAAACACCACCATCACTTTTTTGTTGTTGGCTGACTTGGTTTATGCGCATCGCTGTCGCCAAATTTACAACGGCCGCCTGTACACTGGATCTGGTGGAGTCAACGCAACCAATTGGTGAAGTCATGTCCACGTCGGACACACTACCAGTATTAACAGCGCCACTACCCACGCTTACTCCATTAGCTGATGCGGCAACAGCTGCTGCTGCTGCTGATGCAGCAGCCATGAAAGACATGTGGTTCGCCACGTGTATATCGGTATCTACACCAACCCCGTATTGGCTGGGTATATGAGTATTGCTGCCTGTCCGGCTGAACAATTCATTCAGTTTATTGTTGCTACAATTGTTGTTGCTATTATTGTTGTTGCTAATATTGTTGTTATTGAGTAAATGAATGCTGCTACCCTGGTCGGATGCGGCTGATGATGAAAGACGTCCTATTGAGGAGCATTCCGAGTTGGCTGATGGTGAAGGACATAGCGAACTGGAACCACCGCCTTCCTCAAGTAATGGTAACAGTCCACTGCCGTTATTGCCGCTAATATCACTTCGACCACCACCAGTTGACGCGGACAATGTGGCGACCAGTAAAGCGTCGCGCTCCCGTCTCTCCGCAGCGGCCCTTGACAAAACATACTGAGCGGCAAATTGATGCTTTGGATCCATACGCATGTGTTCCATATGTGTAAGAAGACCTGAAGGTTTTTTGATGAAAAATAAAATAAAAATGGAAAGTAGACTCAGACAGAATAATTCGCTTTACGCTTCAACCCTTTTTTGTTTATATAAGAGTGTTAGTAGACTGCAACTATCTTTCAGCTACATTGGTGCTTACCGTTTTCGTGTGTGAATACCGCTTGGCATACTGAACATGGCCACATACGCAAACTATTGGTCAGCTGTGTCATCTCCGGATGGCAGGCAAGGTGTTTCCGCAGAGAGCCCTCGTTCACATAATGCTTACCGCAAACCGGACACGGATGGTTGCCAGTGCGGCGTTTGGACAAATATGGGTCTGACAATTGTATGCTGCCAGAAACAGTGTTATCCATAAAGGGGTCTGTTGTGAAAGTGGGCAATGTAATTGGTTAACTTCTATGAATATTTCAGGGAAAGGGGAAAATATTTTCAACTAATTGCATATATGTTACTATATGAAGCAAAATAAATGAAATGTCTTTTTCTTTTAAAATGAAATTTTTCTTTACAAACATACATATCGCTCAATAAACCCAAAACATTTACAAGGCAAAGTTTTCAAAATCTTTTTTTTTTTTATAAAAAAGTTCACAGTTAACATATCTAATGATTGCAAAAAATTCTTTCCTTAAGTGGAAAAATATCGTAATGCCGATTTTACTGAACATTTGAAATTTTTTAAGTTGTGATATTTTTTTATTTAGTGGGTGGTATGTATAGGATTATTTATTTAGTGGTTTCGAAAGTGTAGGGTTGTACTTTGACATCTGTGAAACTTAACTGTCAAATTAAACATTTTTTTTTCAATTGAAAATAAGGTATTTATGGAAAACAACCACACAACGCGTTAAAATTTTTAAAACCTACTACAAAAAAGGTGATTCAAAGGTTTTCACGTTTCATGCTTTTAGAGAAGTTTATGGCGCACATAATTGTCTAACTATTTGCAGAAACTAGCTCGGTTTGCTCGTTCCACTTCAAATATCGCTACTGTAAGTGAAAATGTAGCCGAAGACCCGAGGATGTATATTCCTCGGCGGTCTCAAAAGCTAGGACCTTCTCAAGGCACTTGGATTTACACCATCCATATAAAGTCCATAAAGGTGGGTCAGCGGACATATAAAGGAACGCAAAATCCTGGAATTCACCCCGGTGGCTGAACGTCTAGCCACAATTCGTATCAAGAGAAGTTTTTCAACATATCGCTGATTTGCGCCCACGTTCCAACAGAAAAGAAGGATGATGTAGCCAAAGATGCTTTCGTTGAGAGCTCACTTGTGAGCACTACGCTTATGCTAGGCAATTTCAACTTAAGGGCGGGCAAAGAGGTATTTTCGGCGCAACAATCAGAAAATTCAGCCTTCACAACTGAAAATCCCCAAACGGGCTGAGGTTGATTGACTTCACCTGGGCCTCAAATAAGGTCGTCTGTAGTACAAGATTCTAGCACAAGAAAATTCATAAAGTTACATGGTTGTCTCCGGATCGAAAAACGGGCAACCAAATTGATTATGACGTATCCAGTGTTCTAGACGAGCGTACGTTCCGAGGGCAAAATATCGACTCGGATCACTATCTTGTAGCAGCAAAGATACACAATCGCCTCTGTACAGCAAAGGATGCCCGTCAACAAACGCAAGGAAGAATCGACGTCGAGAAACTGCAATCAAAGCAAACACGCCGGTGGAGAAGAAGCAGGCAGGCAGCAAGTTTTCTACTCGGCTTGCACACCTGCTTTCTGAGATCACTCATCAGCAACTCGATATAAGGGAGCTGTAGAACGAAATAGCAAACTCCCAACTGATAGCAGTGTCATAAAAAAAGCTGATACGATGAGGAATATCGAACTTCAGTGAAGAGAGACCAGACTGCCTACCTGGCAACTTTACCGAGAGCTGAAGAGGGAAGCGAGACGCATTTGCAGACAAAAAAATAAATAGGCCGAAATGTGTGAGTTTAATGAGCTTGAGAAGCTGGCCGAAAACTGTAATACTGGAAAATTCTATGAGAAGATGCGGCGACTTACAAAATGTTTCAAAACCAGAGCAAGGTCATGTACGGATGGCGAGCCCGAAGCCCTAATCGATGGTATGTCCGACTATGGTAAAGCCCGCTTAAAAAATAATAAAGCGGCGGGAGCCGATGGCAAAAACGGCGGCGAAGAACTGACATGGTGCATGCATCAGCTTCTTTGCAGAATATGGTCGGGCGAAAGCTTGCCCGACGAATGGAACCTGAGTGTGCCTCAATATCGCATATAATGACCTATCTAGCGTGTTGTGTGAAAGATTAATGGCCATCGTCAACAAACTGATTCGACCTTATCAGCGTGGCTTTAGACTGGGAAATCCACCACTGACCATATATTCATCACGCGACAAATCTTGAAGAAGGCCCGCGAGAAAAGAAAAAGAGCTGCCTCTACGCCGCTATGTCCCTAGATAATATTAGAGGTGCAGCCAGAATTAGGAAGGACCTCTCCGAGGCGTTCGATACCGAACCAGGTTTCAGAAAGGTTGACTCTTTGTCGTGTGTTTTGTTGAATTTAATGCAAGAGAAAATAATACGAGCTGCAGAGCTAAATAGACCAGGTACAATCTTCTACAAGAGTATACAATTGTCAATTAGCTATAACATCCGCACCTTAAGTTTTGTTTTCTGCAGGTAAGACAGAATCGAAGCGAATGGGTCTAGTTGTGTATGAGGGCAATACGAAATATCAGCTGTCATGAAATGAACAGTCATCGCATTCACGACTTGGTTCCCATGTCACTATTGACAGTCATAATATCGACGTCGTAGATAATTTTGTCTACCTAGGAACTGATGGTGGTTCACCAACAATTTAAGCCTTAAAATCCAACGCAGAAATATTCTTGCCAACAGGTGCTACTTTGGACTGAGTAGGCAATTGAAAAGTAAAGACCTTTTTCGACGAACCGAAACCAAACTCTACAAGTCACTCATTATTCTCGTCTGACATATGGTGCAGAAGCCTGGACGGAGGATTTATCGTCATTTTTGCGTTCGCAACGTCGAATACGATGAGTTGTATGAGCTAAACGAGTTGTACAAGCTAGGTCATGTCGTCCGAATGGATGAAAGCGCTCCAACTTTGAAAGTATTCGATGAAGTACCCGCTGTTGGAGGCAGAAGAAGAGAAAGACCTACACTCAATAGGAAGAATCAGGTAGAGAGCGACTTGGTTTCACTTGGTATTTCTAACTGCCTCCAAACAGCGAAGAGAGGGAACGAGTGGCGCGCTATTGTTGATGTGATCATAATCGTGTAAGCGGTGATTATACATGCCACACAACACGTGCGCATATGGCTTTATTGCGAGAGAAATTTCTTCGCCATGGAATCTCTCGCTGAATTTTTTTATGAGGCTACGCAAACGACCTTATTTATCCGGATCAACCCTTAACTCTTGGGCACTTGAAAACGAACATTCGTCAAGTTATGGCTGAGATATCGCCCAATATTTGCCAAAAAGTGGTCGAAAATTACCACAAGCGGATCGAAGATTGCAAAAATGTCATTTGAATGGGGTAATGTTTCACATATAATGTCACGGTTCAGACTTTATAAAAAAGGGAATTTCATGAAAAAAAATTATATTAAATGCATTTTGTTTACTTTTATTTTGGAACCCAAAAGCTTGAAAAAATAAAGTATGTAGAAAATTTTATACTCTAAGTTATACTTACTTTCAACGCTGAGGTCGGACTTCTCTTTATGTGCATGCTTCATATGCTCAATTAAAGCATCAGCTCCCAAGAATAGCTTATGGCATACGTGGCAGGAAGTAGCGTTGGGACCGCCAATCAATGCCGCATGCTGCTGCAAGACACCAAGATGCAGCTGTAGCTCCTGTTTTGATTTCATTTATTATTTTGCAATGTTTCGGTGAATTGTTTTGTGGGAGAGTCCGATTTTTTTTGTCATTATTATTTATATATATTAGAGGGTGGGGAAGGTTGCGGGTGTGAGTCGGTGTAAATTGTGATGAATATGTCAAACAGTATCGACGCAATGAAATTGAATAAAACAAAAAATTCTGAATGCAGTGTGTATTAACCTTTTTTTTCAAAACATGCTGCACTTCATGTCTTCTCATAAATATATGTATAAAGGTATGTATGCATGCAAGCTTTCCGAAAATAAATTTCGTAGCATACACATTTATATTTATATATATATATATAGTTTCAAAGAAAGCTGCATTCTACATTTAATCAATTCTTTATAAACAATTTCATGCATTTCGTTTTTGGATTGCATACATATCTTTACACATTTGTACGAGTGAGTTAATAATGCGTTAATAAAGATTCTACTTCTTTTCGGAAGATGGAAAGTTTAGGAAATAAATTAAAAAACATACTGAAAATTTACTGGATTTGTTGATGCTTTAAGTAAAAGGAATGCTAAGGTTATATTATGGTATTGGATTGGTACCCTAAGAGTAATATTACAAATGATATAATCAGGTAAGTATTCCCGTACATCATTACAGTAGGGAACCTGTGTACATATAGTACATACATATATACACTATAGTCAATAAAAAATGCACATCATTACAGACCTTTGATGTGTGCGTGCGTAGACTGGACTCGGTGGCGAAGCCTTTGCCGCAAATATTGCAATGAAAGGGACGATTTTTGGCTCTCTCCACTTGGGCGTCATGATTTCTTAAATGTTGTTGTAGATTCGATAATTGAATGAAGGCTCGTCCGCAGTTCGGCAAGTGACATTTATATGGACGTTCACCTTTAACGAGTGTCGAAAAAAAACAAGCAAGTTGTTTTATATATTTTTTCATATTTATCTGTACACTAACTTCACACATAAGTAATGTTAATTTTGGACGAAATAAAAAGTAATAATACTAGATGCCCTTTTTGCTGTTAAAACCAGACTGGGATTTAAATGTAAAAAGTTTAAAAAATAGTTTAATTCTTTTAATAGGTAAACTCTGCTTATTTAAGATATATTATTTAAGATATACAGTTTATAAAAGTCGAGTTGTTGGCTGATGTTGTTATAATGACTTGATTTCTTTCTTTTTTCAAGCTTTTATGTCTCGATTTATTTACTACCACGTATGCGGAAGCGAAGCTCTAATAATCGTACACGCAAATCAACCTTATTAAAGAATTTAAAAAAATATATTTTACCGCCTTCAGCGAAATAAAAAAAATTGCTATTTCAAGCAAAACCGTAATAGTATAATTACAATAGGTTACTTCAAAACTAGTGCTTTTGCTACCCATCATATGTTTATCATATAGCATTATGCTTTAATTGAATACTAATTTAAACAATAATAAGCATTCAATTAAAGATCGGGAAATTAATATTAAATTTCAAATATTGTAAAATATGAATTATGCTTACTACTCAAAATGCAAAATTAATTAGAAGTGAGTTTGCTTGAGTGGACAAATGTGCTATCTGATTTTTAATAATATTGTTTACAATTTCTGTTGGTTATTTATAGCAATACCATTGCATTTTATATTGTAAAAGCATTTTACGAGTGCTCTAAAAGATATCTCGTGTTTATAGCATCTGTTATGGGAGATTGAAGTTATTCAACTTCAACGAAATTTTTCATTTTGCCGTTCTTATAGCTGTCGCTGTAAGGCACAAAGCTTATTGTTTACATTAACAGGAGATTCAAGTGTGGGTTGTATAGCTGCTGCTATAAATCTTAAAATAGATACTTTTTATTCTGGAATAAACGCAACTTTGCGTTATATACTTTTGTATATAATTTATATTAACATTATGTGGTGATCGGGTGCTTTAACTTGCATAGCAAACATTGAATTTAATGAGGATAGTTTTATTTGAAAATGAGTAAAGTTTCATAAGAAATGCGTGATGTTATGAATTTTTACTATAAATATTTGACCATACGACCCGGATACCTATTCTGACTGCTTTTTGTTTCAGTCTCAGTAAAACTCTTTTGATAGTAAAAAATTGGCCCACCGAAGAGCCATTGGCCAAGTTTTTCGCTGACGAACCATATAGCCATATACCTACAGTGATGGTACTATGAAGCTTACCTAAAAAAGGCAAAAGGGGAATAATGGGCAATGTGTACTTGATTAAAATTAAAACAAAATAAAATACAACACAGAGACTTTTTAATTTCACAGTATTGTTATACTACTTCTATTTGTATGTACGTATATAATTTTTAACATTTTAACTTTGGTCGAGTTATGTAAGTACTAGAAGACGAAGAGATGTACTCCCATACCGATTATATCAGAAGGACAAGCTGAGTTGATAAAGCTATGTCACCTGTCCGACTGTCCATCCGTATGTTTGAACGCAAACTAGTCCCTCAGGTTTTGGGATATTTCAACCAAACTTGGTATGCAGATACTCTTATACATTCAAACGATCACCGCCCAGATAGGACCATTATAGCATATATATGCCCCATTTTTAAGAATTGAAACTGTGGGTCACAAATCCGTAAAAAAAGGTTCTAAGACCCACGCATGCATAATAAATTACACATTGGTTCTGAAAATCAGCGAAATCGGGCGACTATAACATATAACTCTCATACATCGATTTACCCAGTTGTGAGGCATTGGTCAAAACTAAGCCAAACCAAGAAAAGAGGACTGTCTTCCGCCATGCCGAAGTCTTTATACCTTTCATGAACATATAAAATTTATTACAAATTGCAAAATTCGATTTCGATGATTTTCAGTTTTAATATAAAGTGAATTTTGACTCGAATCCTCATATCTGATCAAATCGGTTGTATGGGGCTTTATGATATAGTATTCCGATTTCAATTATTTTCACTAAAAATATGCAGCTCATAGTATGTGTGCAAATTACCAAATTTCGCACTCAAAGGTTTTTTTGGCAATTCCGAATATGTGTTTTTAATATAAAATTTCACGCTCCTAGATGCTTTTCGGCGGATTTTTGACCCAAAGCCTCAATCTGAACAAATCGGTTGTATGGGGGCTACATCATATAGTATTCCAATTTTGATGATTTTCAGTATAGTGCAGTATATCAAATTTCACGTTCTCAGACATTTTTTGACAATTTTATGACAAATCTGAAAAATCGGTCGTATATATGCTATAGTAGTCTGATCTGAAATATCTCAAAAACTGAGGACTACTTTGCGTTCATACAGACAGACGAACAGACTGACATGGCTAAATCAACTCATCTCGGCATTCTGATACGACCGGTATAAATTTCAGATATGAGGTTTTGCACCTACAATCTCTCAAAGAAGCATCTAAGAGCGAGAAATTTGGTATGCTACGGGTAATAAGAATTGATAAGTTATGAAAAATAGAAAGACTTTGGCATGGCAAGACATGGAAGACTTCTTTCCTTTTGTATTTGCTCTTATCTGAGAGACTCTAATGTTTTTGTTGTTTTCATTAATATAAAAAAACTTCTTCAAACTTTCTAGAATAGTAACTTATTTTTATGCAAAACAAACTTTTACATGAAATATTAACATAAAATGCAAATACATATTTATTATTTTCGTGAAATTATTTAAAGTTTATTCGATAATCATTGTCATAACTATGTCATGACTTTTTTGGAATTCATTATCATGTTCAGTGCAGTTTTGGCAATGTTAACAAAATCTTAGCATGAATACAAGCTGAAGTCCCTTAATAAAATTCAAGCAGCTTTCCTGAAATTTCGAGCCAGATCAATGTTTAAAAAAAGTTCAAACTATCTGAAAACAGCGATTTTTAAAAATTCGTTGATGGCTATATATATGCCCATAGGGAATGAACCGACTACATCCATCGCCATCGCAATATACCTTTAGCAGTTAGCAATCCATTCCCCGGCAGATTGAGGTTTTCGTAATTACCGGATGCCCATGAACCATTGTGGAATTCCTTGAGAATGTCTGAAATTCTTAACTGTGGAACTATTTGAGTTCGTGAGCACTGGTCATCTTCACTTTTCCACGCACCAGGTGCCCTTCATTGGGACCATTGTGGAATTCTTTGCGAAAGTCTGGAATTCTTAACTTCGGACTACTATTTGAGGTCGTGAGCCCTGGTCATATTCACTTTTCCACGCGATAGGACTTTTCTCTGCCATTTGTTCCTTACTGGGTGTTCTGATCATCTCCAATTTGTGTATTAATAGTTCCAAGTCTGGATATTCTTGCTGATATTTCCTCTAGTGGCTTGCATCCCATTTTTCTGCTGCTGTATTTGTCATTAGCAGGACGTCAATTATGTCTTCTCTACTCTCAGCTTTCGTGCAGTGTTTACATTCCAAGTTACATGGTCGACAGGACAAAGCGTCCGCATTCCCGTGCGTATTTCCTTTGTGGTACTCAATGGTACTCTTTCTCTACTTCCTTCATGAATGTCTTTTCATCCTCGCGACAGAGTTTGTATTGGGTCAAGTCGGTGCATTCAAATGCTTCCCGCAGCCGTGCTTGCAGCTCCACCTTATTTCCAGTTGTTGATACTCCCCGCTTTGCCAAATCCCTTTTGAGGAGAGGTATTATCAAATTCTGAATCTTATCCTTTGGGATTCATTTAACAATTTTACTACGATTGTGCTAAATCAACTTCGATGATTTCTCGAATCTTCCGAGTCCGATCGCTATATTGTTAAATAAAAGTTGCCTACTATGCTTGCAGTTTTTTGACTTAATCAATAAATAACAATTCGCTTCACTACACTTACAATCACTTATTTTACAACTCTCACAGCTTATGATATTCACTTTACAGTAGTGTTATCGAAAACGACTTTTCTCCTTATATTTTACACAGATTGCTCGTGCTTACGTCTGGAAAGATCGAGATATTCTCGCTAAAAAACACACTCGTAACAATAATTTTCGATTCTTGCTCTCAAGAACTTGCCAGTTATCAGCCTATCTCTTTCATCTTACTTTTTTTTGTATTTTGTATTTAAGAACAACACAATGAGAAAGCTTTATTCTAATCTCAAAATTATCAAATTTCATTTATTTGATTAAAGTTCATTTCAATCCATTTATTGCGTATTAAATCACAAATCCAAAATCGATATCAAATCAGAATTGATAGTACCTCCATTATACTTCCAGACCAAATAGCGTACCAGACAGTATGTTTTTTTGTGTCATAGCCTCTCTTCAGTTATTTGAGGATTCTCGGGGCTCCAAATGCGATAATTTTGCTTAGTCCACAGCTTGTTATTCAAGCACCCAATTGACGTAACTACGGCGCTGTGTATGATTAAATGATTTCAGTTGTGGTATGAACTGGACTTTATATAGATGTAGGTGTAAGTCGAAGAGAAAAATATGCCATAATGTTCCGTAAAAAAGTAACAGCTCTTGAGAACGTCGAGAAATAGACACATTCGGGTCTTCGGCTACACTTTCACTTCTAGCAGCGATATTTTAGGGAGAGCGAGCCAAACGGCGATGTACAGGCCTTACAATATCTGTAACCGATCAGTCTCTTCAAATTTCTTAAAAATTTTACCAATTGCTTTAGTAGTTGTGCGATTATGTGCACCATAATCTCCTCTAAAACACGAAACGTGGCCACGTTGAATCACCATTTAGGTAGTAGGTTTCAATAATTTTAACACGTTGGGCGGTTATTAAGCGATCCATTTTCGCACAAACATATATGGTTTGATAGATAGGTTTGACAAATGTCAAAATACAGCCCCACACTTTCGAAACCACTAAATGGATATCCCTTTATAATAATTACATGCTTTTTGTCGGAATTACAATACGATATTGATTCCTTTTGGTGTTATTAAACCGTAATAGTTTTCATCTTTTCGAATGTAAAGTAACATGTTTGCCATATTTGCGTGTATACTGGCAGTTTTAATACATATACATCAGAGCACTGCAACGAGTATATCATATTTGCTCACACCCGAATCACCACTCGGATTTTGTTGCTTTGATTTGTACGAGTGCGAGTGATAATCGTTATAAAAGGCTATAAAAATTTTAATAGAAATATTTATTTTTCAGTGCATTTAATATTCATTCGCTTTTTAAACAAAATATTTAACATTTAAACCTTTAACCAAGAAGTCCAAAAAGGTATGCTTGACTGGGATATTAAACAGAGGTTCGTTTAATAGATTCACCACTGCATTAACATATTTCACTTATTCCTTTAGTTATATAAATGTGAAAACTTATTTAAAATAAAGTGAAATGAAATAAAAGAAATTAATTAAAAAGATGTGTTCAGTAAATCACAGCGTACGTTTGAGTGTACGTGTGAGCCACTGAATCAAAAACATATTTAAGATAAAGAAAAAATTAGCAAAATATTTTTATTTGGAAATTTGTACTGGGCTCAAAAAAATTTTTCGTCGAAAAAACGATTCATTAGCAATCCGAGTAGCAATAAGTATATCTAGACTTTTACGCGTATACTTATAAAGGGTTTTCTAATAGGGATGATATGATTTGTAAGTGTCGTTTTGGCCATTTTTAATATGTCATGATCTGTAATTTTTGTTTTCATTTTATTCAGTAATGTTTACAATTTCATCATGACAAGATATACGCAAGAACAGTGTTTACAAATTATTCAATATTATTATCAAAATAATCGTTCTGCACTGTAGATTTTTTGTAGAAAATCATCTTCTCCGATGAGGCTCACTTTCATCTGAGTGGTGCTGTAAATAAAAAAACTGTCGATTCTGGTGCGAAGAAAATCCACAAGTTATTCATGAACAACCATTACATTCACCTAAATTGACATTTTGTTGTGGTTTTTGGTCTGGTGGAATCATGGGTCCGTACTTCTTTCGAAATGAAGCTGGTAGCACTGTTACTGTCAATAGAAAGCGGCATAGATCGATGATAATCAACTTTTTATGACCACAATTGGAAGAAGTTGTTCTTAACAACATCTGGTTCTAGCGAGACGGGGCTATGTGTCACACAGCACGCACAACAACCGAATTATTGCCAGAAAGGTTTGGAGATTCGATTATTTCAAGAAATTGTGACATTGATTGGATTCCAAGAATCTTGTGGGGTATTTTGAAGTCATTGGTCTTTAGTAATAAACCAGACTCTTTTCAAGCTTTAAAAGTCAATATTTAACGAGCTATTCATGACATACGACTTGATTTAATGGAAAAAGTGCTAAAAAATTGGGTTCATCGAATTCTTTACGCAAAAGAAGTCGTGGAGGCCGTTTGAATGATGTTATATTCAGAACTTAATTGTATCGATTGTACTTCACATTAAATAAAAAAAACATTGGATTTCCTTAACAATTAGTGTGTTTTTTTTAAAGAAATCAAATCACTCTTATTGGAAAACCCTATACTTATGTACACTAGCGTGTAAAGATACTGATGTATGTTCTCGTACTTTTATTGTTTTCGTGAAATGGAATAAGAAGGAATATGTATTGTTGAGGTTTTTTCCTGTCTAAAATGTAAACGTTTCAATTTTTATTAACAAAGAGCTTTTATTTTAAAAAATAATTTGTTTATATTTCTTATCGTTGTTATTTATTAAAATTGTTAACTAAAATATATTTGTTGTTCCTAAAATGAAAATAATTTAGTTTCATTACTTAATTATTTTCCTAATGTTCAGAAATTTACTTGTTTTTATAAAAATTGTCATTATTGTTACGGTTTTGCTAAGTTAGCTCGTCGATTTCCCAAATTCTTCGAGTCTGATTACTGTCCCCAACTATGTTTACAAAGAATTGATTCATGGTTCTTTTATTACTCAGTAACTAAATATTCACTTCACAATGTATTCTTTTTATTTCACAGTAGTGTAATCTCCAACGCGTTCACTTTACGCCTGATTAGCTTTGCAGTTGTGTTCCGCCCTTATATACTCAATTGATTGTTCGTAACCGCCGCCTGGAATGATCGAATTGTTCTCGATTACGAATGTTCTTGATTTAAACTGTACAACATGCCAGTTATCGGCTTCTCTGCACCTAAATTTGATCGTTCCTAGGTGGACCACTTCCATCTTGTTTCTTGGTTTCCCAACAGTCTGGATTCGATAAATTATGTCGCTTAGACATTTGATTATCTTATATGGGCCTTCCCAATAGTATTGAAGTTTTGAGGACAAACCTTTCTTCCGTTGTGGGTTGTATAACAACACTAGATCTCCATTTTTCTCATACCTGGCCCTCATTTTGTCACTCATAACTTGAGTTCGCTGTTGCACAAGAGCTTTCATCTCCCTCACCTCTTCCTCGAGAACGGTAGACGCTTCCTTCCCAATTATTCCCGCATTACCATTTATTCTAAATTTTAAATCGCTGGGCAACTGAAGTTCACTACCAAAGAGTATCCTCGCAGGTGTTCGACCCGTGGTTTCATGCGCTGCCGATCGATATCTCATCAGAAACAACGGTATGGGGATATCCCAATCATCCTGATGTTTGTCCACTATCTCATGCAAGTGCTTGCAGGGCCCGGTTAAATCGTTCTACCATGCCATCTGACTGAGGATATAGAGCTGTCATTAGAATATTAAGTTCGCATATCTCCTGGAACACCGCCGATTCAAAGTTTCTTCCTTGGTCTGAGTGCAATTCTGTAGGCGCGCCGTATCTGGCAGCCCAATTGTGAGTGAATGCATCTGCAACTGTTTTGGCTTCCTGGTTTGGAATTGGGTAGACCTCAGGCCATTTACTTAAGTAGTCCATAAAAACAAGAACGTATTTGTTTAATTGTTTGCTCATGGGCCCGGCTACATCCATGAAAACCAGTTCAAATGGTGCTCCTGAGTTACTGCTTCATCTGCCCATGACTTCGTGATTTTGGCCCTTTAACTGCAATGCACTCCTTAGAGTTAGCAATCCACTCAGTGACCGATTGACGAGAACCAACCCAATAGAACTGCGGCTTGATCTTCTCCAGAGCTTTCGTAATGCCTAGGTGCCCTCTACTAGAACCATTATGTAATTCCGGAATTTTTAATCTCGGAACTACTATTAACCTTCAAAAGCACTGGCCAGATATCAACTCTAAACTGTTCCATTGTGCCCAGTATGTCTTCGCGATGGCACTTTCCGCTGCCTTTTGTTTCTTACTTGGCCGTCTATTCATCTCCAATCCCTGCACTAACAATTCCAAGTCCGGATCTTTCTGCTGACATTTCCTTAAGTGGCTTGCCTCACACTCTTCTGCTGGTGTAATTGTTATTAGTCGGACGTCTATTATGTCTTCCTTACCCTTGGCTTTTGAGCAGTGTAAGTACACAGCCCAAGAAAACTTCTTAATTCAAGCAAATTTCTGTGTATTGGCCAATCCTTCACTGCTACTATTTTTTTCCTTCGTAGTACAAACGAAATTCGTGGTTACTTGATGACCTAAATAATTCACCTCCTTCTTGAATAAAGAGCACTTCTTAGAACTTATTTTAAAGCCAGCGCCAACTGTCCTCAGGAAAACTTTTTTCAAATTATTCATTGTTCCCCACAGCTTTTCCCAATAACATGATGCATAATCCAAATGGCATTACCGTGAATTGCCAAACACCGTTGTCAACACTAAAGGATGACTTCTCTTTATCTTCTTCACGTACTTTCTTGTTACAATTTTGCCAAGTTAGCTCGATGATTTCCCAAATTCCTCGAATCCGATCACTGGATTGTTAAATAAATGTCACCAACTATGTTTTAAAAAGAATTGCTTCAATGTTATTTTATTACTAAGTAACTAACAATTCACTTCTATATATGTACTAGCGAACGCCGGCGTGCTTTGCTACAACTGTAAAAAATCAAGAAAACTTAAAAGAAACTTTGAATTTTCGTTTTTTTTTTTGGAAAAGGAAACGGAAAAAATATATTTCAAATTCTTTTCTAACAATTTTTTATGAACTTTTGTTAATTTTTTTTAAATTTTACTTTAATTTTAATTTTTTTTTCACTCTTTCTCACTCTCTCTTTCAACACCACATACAACGTACTGTACGTGTGGTTTGGAATTTTACATGTAAAGCGTGTTTTTTATAGAGGTATAGAACTTTAAGTTGGTATTACTTTTAAAGATGGCGACCGATTTAACAGCTGTCAAGTGATTTATTCTCAGTTTGTTTTAGCAATTCATCATGAATAGACTCACGCCTGAACAACGCTTGCAAATAGTGCAATTTTATTTCGAAAATAATGGTTTTGTGCGGAAAACGTATCGCGCACTACGTCCATTTTATCGTCGACAAAATCGTCCATCAGAGCAGTTAATTCGATTAACCATGGAACGTTTTCGCACCACGTTTACTCTTATTGATAACTCGCATCCCCAGAGACGCCGTACGGTGCGTACAGAAGAAGCTATTGCTGCTGTAGAGCGTAGCATTGAGGAAGACCCGAATGAGTCCATCCGCCATCGAGCACAGGAATTGGATCTGTGCCCATCCCATTTATGGAAGATTTTGCGGAAGGATCTTGGTTTGCGTGCTTACAAAATCCAACTCGTGCAATAATTGAAGCCAAACGATCATCAAGTAAGGCGTAAATTCGTCGAATGGGCCCAAAACGAGATTACCGTTGCTTAGCGATGAAGCGCACTTCTGGTTGAATGGCTACGTCAACAAACAGAACTGCCGCATTTGGAGTGAAGGTAATCCTCAAATGTATGTTGAAACACCGTTACATCCAGAAAAACTGACTGTTTGGTGCTCTTTATGGGCTGGTGGAATCATTGGTCCGTACTTTTTCAAAAACGATGGTGCCCAGAACGTTAGAGTCAATGGTGATCGGTATAGAGCCATGATTACTAACTTTTTCATTCCTGAATTGAACAACCATGATGTCCAGGAGATGTGGTTTCAAAAAGACGGTGCAACATGTCACACAGCTCGTACCACAATAGATTTATCGAAAGACACGTTTGGTGACCGCCTAATTACACGTATTGGACCTGTGAATTGGCCTCCAAGATCTTGTGATTTAACACCGCTAGACTACTTTCTGTGGGGCTATGTAAAATCATTGGTCTATGCGGATAAGCCACAAACGCTTGACCATTTGGAAGACAACATTCGCCGTGTTATTGCCGATATACGGCCACAAATGTTGGAAAAAGTCATCGAAAATTGGACGTCCAGATCGGTCTACATCCGCGCCGGCCGTGGCGGTCATATGCCAGAAATCCTCTTTAAAATATAATGCCATAAGATTATCTTTCGGATAAATAAAATTCATGTCAATCGAATAATCCATCGTTGTTTTATTGCAACTTAAAGTTCTATACCTCTGTAAAAAACACCCTTTACTAAAATATACATATTGCAACGTTTTTTGTAGCTGCCCTCGATGATTTTTTAAATATTTCGAGGCCGAACACTGACTTGCTAAATAAAGCTCCCAAGATTTGTTCGTTTGACCTCTTCATCGTCGGGAATTTACTCAACATTTTTAGTCCTCAATAATTACAATTCTTCACTATACAATGGCTTATTTTACAATTCTTTATAACACACAATTATTTTATGCTTCAAACAGTTTATCCGTTTCTAAAACACACAGCTTACTGTGATAGCTGCTGCTGCTCTTTTTATACTTGAGGATGACCCAAACATTCTGTTTACGCGCTCAAAGATAAGCTGATTATTCGTTTGCCTGCGATATCTGCTGCAGTTCCGTTTATGCCTAACGATGGTCGAAACATTCCGTTCATGCGAGTTAATATCGTGAAAAAAATATATTTATCGCTACGCCGAAGTGCGTGCTCTTTACTGATATTCTTAAGACTAACTTGTTACATAAATCTTAGTTATATTTATACTACTGAGATGCGTCGGTTGTTATCGTAGTGGATTATCCCGTTGTTAATTGTTTACTGTTTACGAGATAGCTATTTGGGTTTGTTATTGTTTTTTGTATCGATAGTGCGTTTCTATTGTTCTGATGTTTGTCGATTATGGTTCGCGATAATGCATGTCAAAACAAGTTCATTGTTTTGATGTTGTTTACATGAAAACGCTTATCTGTTGACCATGAGCTGGAGTGATTAGAAAAGTAGAAAGTGAGGCCATGTTGTTAAGTCCTCTCCTTCTTGAAACGGATCGTCCCTGCTACGAGTTGCTGTTGAAGGCGGTTCATTTCGATTTCGTATAATTCGTCAATTTGTGTTTATCTGTGAAGCATTCTTCTATTTTCGTAGTATCGGCAGAGATTTACGATACCATAAGTGATAACTACTAAAGTAAGGAAACCAAATATGATAAATAACGTAAAATGTGCTGGGGTTTGTTCTATAGGTATCAAAAATGCTCAGAGTTTTTGGATATTGCTGAATTTGTAGATTGAGTTTGAGGAAAGAATGCGGAGTACTTCAAGTTGTTCGCTATGTTGATTATGTATGATTTCTCTGAGTTGTCTTTGATGATTGCAATATGTGATATTATCGATGGTTGTAGATTCATTAAAGTGTATTTAGGGCCTGATATATGCATGTTGTTCCAAGTGTGCTGATAATCTGAAAAATGTATCCAGTTTCTAGAATGCGGAGTGGAGCATTATTTTCATGGATTGTTTCGCATTGGGCTGATTTGTCTTCTAATATTTTCATAGTACATACATTCTGCGATCTTAGGGTCTAAATTAATTTTACCATTTACTATGCTTGTGTGCTAAAGGATATACATTAAATAGGCTACATTTAGTTTTGAGGATAGGGTATTTGTATATTGTTATAATTGCTTCTTGTAAGTAGCAGATATGAATGGCGGCATTTTCTAATATATTAATTATTGGAAGATCTGGTTTTTCGTGACTTATTAAATCGTACACATCTTTCAAATTTAATGTGTCAGAATAAAAATTATTAGTTTTCGAAAAATTTATAGTGTTTTTTTATTGATTGGAGTTCATTATAAACTTCTGATACAACAATATTTGCGGTTATTGTTTTGGGATCAAGAGTTTCGAGTATTCTTTCGAGCTGTGAGTTAATTGTTCTTTGCTTGTTATTATTTTCTATTAGCTTATTAAATGAAGTTCTGATTTCTACAAGGTTATCATGGTCTGGTGTGCCAGTGATAAACTTTAACACGGAGCCAAGAAAGTTTAGTGATCTTTTGGGCCTATAAATATTTGGAATTAATTGATTTTTCAGAGTTTCGATTTTATTCACTAAAATTTGAGTTTAGGTTGGTTTTCTAGATTGTATGATGATTTCATTATACTTTCGTATGGCGCTAGTATTTTTGAAAGGTTAAATATGTGATACAAGAAAGCTGTATCTTGATAAATGTAAACAGGGTCGGTTTCCACTAGAACATATTTCCTATTAGTTAAATCTATTATATTGTCGCAAAGTGCGATAGAGAAAAGTAAGGTAAACACTATTCCTTACATGCCTTTACTCTAATATTGTCCTTATGGATAATGACTCTTTTATTTGTCGTTACTGTTTCGCCGTTGTCTTTTTTGACTATATGTCTCGCGTATTTTTTTACGTTTTTGTTCCGTCTATGCGTCTTTGAATATATTACCTCTCTTTTATTCTTTGTGGTTCAGTTGTTTGCGATTGCGGTTGTGGTATCGCAAAATTCTTTCATGGTTTTGTTGAAGAAGCTCTTTGATGTCCCCCTTTGATTGAAAAACACGTCCATAGGTTTCTCGTTTGATAGCGAATTTATAGTTTTGTTGTACTGTCGGACTGCGTCAAATATCTGTTCATTAGGTGCCGAACTGTGTTGGAGTGCCAAAACTTTTGCGGGTTCAATTATGGTGCTATGCGTCCGTTCAACTTGACCGTTTGTTGTTGAATGATAGGCTGGAGTTTTGGTATGCGTTATTTGTAGTCGCTTGTATATTTGTTGTGCACATATGCCAGTAAATGTTGACTCGTTAGCAGTCATTACAAACTTTCCTTTAGGGTATATTTGTGATAGTATCTCGTCGATGTATTTGTATGTGTCCTGCTTTGATGGTATTTGTCTCAAATAGCAGAATTTTGAGTATTTGTCGGTTGAACTAATGTACATATTGTCTTTTCGTGGCTACTCTCGATGATTTCCCAAATCCTTCGAGTCCGATCCGATCACTAGATTGCTAAATAATGCTCCCAAAATTTGTTCGTTTGACCTCTTAATCGCAAGGAATTAATTCAACGTTTATTTAGTTATACCGTAATTACAATTTTCTTCCCTATTTCTTTCGTTTACTTTACAAATCTTTATAATCTTTCATTATTCGCTTTAGTTTGCGCCAGTACTGAGTCTTCAACTTCGTTGTCCGCAAATAGCTGCTGCCACTCCCTTTATACCTAGCGACGGTCCAAACATTCTGTTCACGCGATCAAGGATAGGCAGATTATTCGTTTGCCTGCGAAAGATGCAGCTGCTCCGTTTATCCTTAACGACGTGGAATTTCCTTTACGTCTACCCTTTTGTTTGTCCTTGGTACGGGTAATTTGCATCATACGGCCGCTTCTTTATTTTCTGTCCTTTTCGGGGAATTGCCTTTACGTTGTCAATCCTTTTGTTTGCCCTTGGTACGGGTAATTTGCATCATACGGCCGCTTCTTTTGTCTGTTTTTTTTTTTTTGGAAATCTCGTCACACTGCTACTCACTTCAATCTGTTCTTTGTATTTGGGATTTCCGTCATAATATTATTGCTCATAAAAAATAAGTCCAAGTGTATGTATTCGCCTACCTTGTTCGCTACTGGTGCTGAACCTATTGGTTGTTTACTTGGTCGGCGTTCATATATTTTTGTGAGGCAAATTTCGCTGTCCTGTACTTCCTTTTTACAAGCGTCACTTATGTTCGGCCATTAATATTTGAGCGAAATTTCCTGTGCGTTATTTTTGTAGTTTCTGTGAGCACGTCTGTGTGTGTCTTGTATGATTTGTTCTTGTTGTTCGGTTTCGGTGATGTCGTCAACCAATTTTTGCGCTAGTAAAATCGATACGATTGGAAATCTGTCGATAATGCCATTTTCGGCGTAAAATAATATTTCCTCGTCTATTTGCAGGGCATTTGTTACCTTTGGTCTAATTATATTTTTTAGTCTGTCTACCAATTCAGTTTTGGTGTTAAAAAAATCGTATGTCGGCTGTTAGAAAATATGTTTTGTGAGGATATTTCGATGGGATTCTGATCAGACTGCCTTACAATAATTTGATTTCTAAACGCGTTTAGTGGTTGCAGTGTTGTTTATTTGCTGGCGAGAAAGTGCGTCAGCGACAACGTTCTGCTGTCCGGGTTTGTAAACGAGTTTTGCGCCGTATTCTTCGCTGAAATTTTTCCATCTTTTAAATTTGGTTTTGGGTTTTTTTTTCTGATATAGAGAAGATTAAAGATTGATGGTCAGTGTTAATTGTTAAATCTGCTATACCATACAAGTAATTACGTAGTTTCTGTAGTGGCCATACAATTGCAAGTAACTCTTTCTCATTCGTGGAGTAATTCTGTTTCGCTGAGCGTTCGTGAAATAAATAATATAGGTTTTTGGTTTTGAGATAGTACGGCTCCTATAGCGTAATTACTAGCATCTGTTTTTAATTCGAAAGGTTTGTTAAAATTTGGTTGGAAGAGTTCAACTTGGGCTTGCAGTTCCTCTTTTATTCAGTGCTTCTAGTGCAAGTTCGTCTAAGGCGATTTTTATTTTTGCGCTTTGATTCTTTGATATGCCACCATTCTCTCCTCTGAGGAACGTAGTGAGTGGTTTAACGATGGCTGCATAATTCTGTATAAATTTTCTATAATAACTAGCGAGACCTAGGAAGACCTTCAGCGTTGTGGGAAAAGGAAAATCTTTAATAGTTTGTATTTTTATAGCGTCAATTCTGATCATGTTGTATTTAATTCTATGCCCTTAGTATTCCACAGAATCTTGGAAAAAGTGAGATTTCTCGTTGGAAATCTTCATGTTCGCTTGGTGAAGCGCATTTATTATTATGCAGATATGTTCGATTTGTTCTTCGGGAGAGGAAGAATAAATGAGAACATCCATCGTCTATATAAACGTACGCGAACTTCCCGATATATGGTCTAAGGATATCATCCACGCATCTTTGAAAAAGGATGGAGCATTTTTCACGCCGAACGGCATACGAAGGAATTCGTACTTAGCTTCATTTACACTAAAGGCCGTTTTTTCCCTGTCAGATTCATTAATAAGGATCTGATGGAAGCCAGACTCTAAATCTAAAGTAGTAAATACAATTTGCATTACCTAAATTCTGTATGGTCATAGCCACATCAGGTATGGGGTATCTATCTGTGATAGTTTGAGCGCTTAGCTTCTGAAAGTCTACGACCATTCTGCGCTTAGGTCTCCCTTGTTCATCGGTACCTTTTTTAGCGACTATCCAAATGGGAGAGTTGTACGGACTTTTGCTAGGTTGAATTATTTAATTTTTTAAACGTTTGCTAATTTCTGTGTTAATGAAGTCGTTATCTGACATAAAGTATGGATATTGCTTGGTTGGCAAATCGATCATAAGTTTAAAAAAACTGCCTGTTTCATATTCGTCATTTTCCGGTGCAAGTGTTATATTTCTTCATCTCATGTTTGATTGACTCGTTGTACCTTCTGTTGTACGTTAAAATTACGAGATGAAGGATTTCGTTCTCTTTTTTTGAGGCTCTCCGCGAAATGGATATTAGGAGGTAGTCCTTGCCTCTGGCGCTCATAGCTGTTTTGTGGTGCGGAATGGTTCCTATTGTAATTTGTGGATGTCGTGTATTTTTGTGACGAATCTATTTCCATTGGTTGGTGCTCTTGCCTGGGTGCAGTTTGGTTGTATTGGACCTGCACGTTAGTTCTGTACCTTTGTGGTTCCTAGTATCTTCTGCTTGACGAGGCATTGTAATGCCTGTGCTTGTATTGCGGAAAATCGAACTGCAAGTTCACGTTGTCGTGATATATAGTGCGTGCGATAGCGTAAGCGGTTTCTAAGTCATTTGGACTGTGGCTATAGAGCGTACCGCTGGTGTATTTGCTGTCAGACCGAAAATGAATGTCCTTACAGCCTCCTGGTTTGCGTACTCTTTCATGGCTGAGGGATTCGCTGAGCTATCCATCTCAACTTTAGTGAGTGCAAGGTTAAGCGATTTACTAACTTCGCTATGGAACTCCGCTAACGTCCTTTTTCTCTGTTTTATTCTCTTCATTGCTCCGAGCAACACATACAGGGGTCATTGGTCCGCATAGATATAATCGAGACGGTTAATTATGAAGTAAAAATTAAACTTTGTGTCGTGGTTAATCAGAATATCGGCCGCCTCTCCTTGAATTTTGGAATAAACGATCGAGAGCGCCGTATAATACGTGCGTGTAGTAGCGTAACTCTTGATGTTTTCCATGTGTGTCCAGGCACGTTTTACCCACGATCTATAATGGTTCGTGTCGCCTGTGAATATTGGTAGCATTTTAAAACCTTCCAGGTTAATTTGCGACACATCAGTAATGTTGGGTGCAGTCTTGGTATTTATCTGTGACTGTGACTGTGACTGTTGCGTTGGTTGGTTTCCTCTCTTGGGTTTCAGTCAGGGTTGTGGTCAAGACAGCTATTTGTGCCCTCAGGTTTGCTATCTCCTGTGCGCTCATTTCGGAGTCGATGCTCAGCCATGTACGTGATGGGTCGAAAAACTTTTGCCGTTTTCTTCGCAACTCCAGTCTGGTGTCCGTTGGTTTCGGGATTCACTTTTTGTCTCACTTATAGCGCTGCTTGGATGGATTATCTATGTTTCAAGACTTATCCGTATTATCCCAATTTTAAAGTAATCTAATTTTTTCCTTCTTTTTATTTTTGTCCTGTAATGCAGGATATGGCTTGTTCAAGAAAGAACGGCCGAGCCTCCAGTTAATATCGTTTACACGACATGAGTGAAAAAAATATATTTATCGCTATGCCGAAGTGCGTGCTCCTTATTGGTATTCTTAAGACTAACTTGTTACATAAATCTTAGTTATATTTATACAACTGAGATGCGTCGGTTGTTATCGCAGTGGATTATCACGTTGTTAATTGTTCACTGTTTACGAGTGTAGATAGCTATTTGGGTTTGTTATTGTTTGTTGTATCGATAGTGCGTTTATATTGTTGTGATGTTTGTCGGTTATGGTTCGCGATAATGCATGTCAAAACAAGTTCCTTGTTTTGATGTTGTTTACATCAAAACGCTTATCTGTTGACCATGAGCTGGAGTGATTAGAAAAGTAGAAAGTGAGGTCATGTCGTTAACTTGCGCTAACTCGTCTTCCTGAAGTAGCTGCTGCCGTCTGTTTTTGGTACTGGGAATTTCCATTACACTGGTACTCTTTTGTACTGGGATTTTCCATCACACCATCATTCCTTTTGTCTGTCCTTAGTACGGGGAATTTCGCATAGTACTGCCACTTCCTTTGTATATGAGATTTTCGTCACAATATGAATGTACTATAAACATATTTCGTTTGCAAGTTTTAAAAAGAAGCAAATTAATGTCAAAGAGGCAAAGTATTTGTGTTTTTACGTTTAAGCTATAAATATTGTATATTAATTATAAAATTGTTTAATTACAAGGAGGAATAAGAGTTTTTAATTTACGGTTACTTAAGTAAAGGAAATTATCTGTTGAGTTAACCGCCTAACCTTTCCCATAATATCCATTGCTAGTGCAATCAATTGCATTGTCATACTGCGCGGTACGTTGCAATCACATCAATTTGTTGGGAAAACTAATTAGTGTGCGTGGCTACTGCTCCGCATATATATGTATATATGTTAATAACAATTACTATGGTTTATTACTGCAGCTATACCTTCAACTCCCTCAAATCCTTGAAACACTCCTCAACCACCTGAGTCAAGCTGCCATGAAGTCTCTTGAATGCAATCACCCCGCGTTCAAATAAATGATGCGGGAAAACTCAAAGCAAATTGTCGATCAGTTGTAAAACGTGCGTGATTTTGGTCGCTGGATGCAAAGACATTCTATGTTGCAGCTGTTGGTAAGGAGGAGTCCGACATTCACAGCCCTCAGTACGATATCAAATCCTCGGATGTTTGTACCTCGACTGTCTTGTCGAAATAGCTTCGGGGAAGTGTCAGAAATTTTGTAGGTTTCATTAAACACACTAAGTGGGTTGAAAAATTAAGTGAATTTGGTCACAGAGTTGCAGTTTAGTATCCATAACAACAGTAAAGAAGAGTCACTTCAAAAACTTTCTCTTTGTGTACTCTTCTTAAAAAGTGGAACAAGAAAAATAAAAAATAAAACTCAATAGCAATTTTCAAAGTAATTGGTTGTTTGAGCAGCTAATTTACGCTGCCAATGTTGTTGATGGTTACATACGAAAAAAGTCAACGGTATTAACCATAAGATAAGATATAAGAAAAAATTTTGAAAAATAAAACAACCAAAAAAAGATATGTTGGACATATTTATAATTTCACAGTCGCGTAATCACAACGGTATAAAAAAAAAAAAAAAAAAAAAAACAATAGCAAAAATAGCGATATCATCGTTAATATACTTATATAAAACAGACTGCAATTTAAAGCTTTGAAGATTCATATACGGTAATGATAGTGGTGTTATCATTAAAAGTTGCTGTTAGAACGTCATTTGACGTTGACAGGTAAAATAAGGTAATAATTGGACCTAACATGTTGGTTTGTGGGACCCCAGCTTCAATGCTTCTAAGCAGGGATATTACAATGTCATATGTAACAAAGAGCAGAAGTTGGCTCAGATATCATTTTATTAGTAAATATATATTCAGAGGTAGATCCATTTTAGTTTAAAATAAATAACTTTTGTGCCATACTCTGCCAAAGACTTGAGATATGCTAAAAAATCTGGTGGGTAGAATTAGTTTGCTCAAACGTAGAGAGCACTGTTTTGAGCGCGATTGAATTCATCTTTCTGTTTTGATGGAAAGGATACTAATAAGACGCGATATTAATTGTTTTTATTACCATTCTACAGAGATTAGTTGGAATCTTTGAATAAATCGGTACATTTCTAAGTTATTTTGTCTCAGACGAATAGTTTTTAGCTCTTAGTGTAAGTCAGTTGTATGTACTTTTATCTTCATATGACTTAGTTCGGTGTCAGATTCTTCTCGCCTGACGTTTTTCATTTACTTCTGTATAAGTATATAAGAAATTATTGTGATGAGCGTGCCCTAGGTTTATTCTTTTCTTAACTGAATTGGATTCCCACGCGGCTTCAGTATTGAATGACCTCTATAACATATTTTTTCGGTTTTATGCAAAGAGTCAAAATCATAATGGTTAGGATATTGATCTTACTTGTTCAAATAAATAAAGCCACTAATGAACGGCAATTCTCTAATGCACTGGCCCGTTGCCGAACATACCAAACGCGACGACCTGTAGCCAGCAGATAAGGTGATCTCTAAGAACACTTTGGCTCTCTTATCTTTATTAACCTTAGTTGGTATTAAAGTGTGCCATTTTCGGGTACTTGTGATCAGAATTAAAAGCTTTGTAGAGATTTAGGTTATCTAGGTCATTCAGGAATCCGAAAACATGATATCATAAAGGATACGTAAGAAATTTGAGCACTAAAATCTTAAAATTTTAGATAACAATAATTTTTTTGGCCTTCAGTATCCAATAAAAGCCATTTATTTGGATACCTTAACAAAACAAGTCTTGTTTATAAAAAGCAATCAGTCGCGGAATTTGAAAATAACATTATAACAAATAAAAATGGTAAATCTGGAAACACTATCACTTTAGTTTAAACGTTTCTTTTAGCGACAACCTTTAGATAGCAATTTTATCGCAACACGTCCGTTATTCTTATATTGTGTGGCGTTAGCAATGTCATTTTGTTTTTGTATAATTCACGCCTTTCGCATTTCTCACTCAGCACCTATCTTGTCGTTCAGTTAACGATAGTTAAGTCACGCAAGTGGCAGTGCTAACGACATGTCAAAGAATTCTGGGCAAACGGACATGAGACGATACGCGGATTAGATTTTTACATTGAACCCACTTCACAAGAGTAAATGGTTAGTAAGAGAATTTATGTGAGGATTAGGGTTTAAGCGAGGGCATCATCGCTTACAACTCAAAGAGCTTTGAGGTGGCTACTTACGAAGGAAAGCTGTAAAAGACAATAACTACCTAGCAAAGACACGTGGACGCATTAATCGTTGCAACGATTGCTTGCTTGCATTGCTGCGTTTTTAAGACAGAAAAAATTACAAAGTGGATTTGTGGTATTAACTTTTATATTGAATTATAAAAACGAAAGGAAATATACTTATACATATCAAAAATGCACAGTTTTTACCTTTGTTACACACATAAATGACATCATCCATAACAAAAGGAATATGCACTCAAACATGCTGTACTTTCTTGCAAATTACAAGTTTTAAAGCTTTAAGAAGCAATTAGTCTCTGGGCGTAATTCTAGTCAAGAGACTGAAACATAAAAGCACATAAAACATAAAACTTATAAACATACAGACATATAGTCAATACATATCAAAAGAACCCCATTGCCCTATATACAAAGTAATACAGATAAGAATAGAAACTTAACTTCTAAAACTATCACTTGATTTTCTACAAATATAAGTGGTAAGAGCCATCCTCTTCTGTGTAATGATTGTAAATGTGTGTCGCCCACGTAAAATAAATAAATTAAAAAAATCAGCGCTGATCAGCATAAATGGTGAAATCAAGACCACACCAAACGATGCATCAAATCCAATCCTCAACATCTTTCAATTAGACATTCATATTAGTGGGTTATCAACCCTCTCCACTGGCTACTCTTCGCCTAAAGTAGTTCAATTAGTGGAGTAATCGATGATTTGGATAGCCAAATATTTTCGAGAAGGGGCATATCAACTTGCCTGATAAGGCACATCCAAACTACAAATTGCTACTGAAAGAACTTTTTTAAGAACATGATGGATGGAATCACACTGCGTTAGCTGTAAATCTTGGCACACATGACCAAAATTTAATCGAAAGAAGTCATATGAAATGTTCTCTCTCGCTTACGCGATTATAGCCGAAACAACAACACCGCGCCATTCCATTCTCGGTGCTAATTGGAAATACCATGTGAAACTAGTAGGGTAGTTCTGTAAATTTTATTGATACGATTTGTCGAATTGTTATCAAACTTTTGTGGCTTGCACTAACGATTGTGATATTATGTAACTCATTTATAACGATGATTATTAGCTGAAATTTCCTTTTTATTGAAATGCAGAAAAGGTGGCACCACAGCTAAGAAAACATCAGTACATGCGAAAAGCACAAAGAGGAACCACAAAAACAAATAAATTCGTGATAGAACTTATTTAATAAACGAGTTGCAATGGATTACAAAGTTTAAAAAATATATGGTTTCCACTTTCCAAACTATGCTGCATGACTCTTCCGCCAAAATCTTGAGATTAGGATCATATATCTGTGCGAAAAATACATATATTGAACTGTGTTATTCAACAATTAAAAAATAAATTCTCTTACCATTTGTACACTGATTGAATGGTATCCACGGTGGTTGACATAGGCTTCTTCATGATTTCTGAGGCTCATTATTGGCACATGAGGGTAATCGATAGTAATAATACTCCCTCCAACAAATAGTGATTTTTAGGGAGCGAAAATTTCCTTTGTAGATTGCCGTTCTATTTGAGTCATAGGAAATCAAACCTTTGCGAACACCATCGAACGGTTGATTGTATATGTTACTATATGTATACAGCGGCTTACGGACGACTGACTAATGGCTATTCCTCGCTGCTCTCCAACAGGATGTTGATAGCAACTAACTGCGAAAAAACGTAAGGCGGTTAGAACCTTTAAGCAATTTAATAAAGTTAAAAATAGAAAAATACTTGAAAGTTGCATTATTTACTTGTTTATCTGTAGATATCGCCATTATTCTTCTGCCATTTAGTTAGATATGAAGCTGAGAAATGATTTATAAAACTAAATCTGGGGTTAATCGATACAACATTCGAAATCCTGTTGCACCTAAGTTGAAAGGATCTTGCACTTCTCGCAACAAACTTCTATCCACTGGCGAAGAGTATGTTGTTTATTTTCTTTAGCTTTTTTTGTTGGTATTTTATCTTTTATACTATCTATTTTAACCTAAATAGAATATGAAATCATTTGTCGATGGCGCTAACAACTCGAAAATTTTAAATCTCGAATCGTTAAAATTGTCGCTAAGTATTTATAACGATCTGCAAATTGTTAAAGTAGCATACTGAATTCCACCACAAGTTGCTCTCCACCTGATCGGAGTGGCGGTATCCTTCTTCTGTTTCCAGCGGGTATTGCATCGGTATTCGCCACTGCCAAAATTCTAACTATCATAAATCTTCCACAAATTGAGTTTGGTTTCATTTGTCAAGAAAGGATTTTCTTTCTCATAAGCCTACTCTGTCCAAGGTTGTTCAGTTGTTAGCAAGGGTGATTTTGGGGTGGACTCCTAGCCGCATCATCGATGCTGGTCCCTTGAACGACGAAATGATCTACAAATTCAAAGTTATGACCGTCAGAAGTGATACGAGAGCCTAAACGTGAGTGACCTGACTATTTGTTTGATAACAGAAGATATTTCGTCCTCCCTTAATTGACTACCCGCCCCATTAGCTTAGTTTATTTGTCTAAACTGGAGAAATCAGAACTAACGTGGTAGTTGTAAAGATCAATGATGTCAATATAATTTTGGGTATGCTTTCGTGTGACGATATTCTGCAAAGACGATATTCGGAAAGCTCTTGGTTGCT
The DNA here is from genome assembly GCA_030068015.2 of Neoceratitis asiatica. NCBI lineage: Eukaryota > Metazoa > Arthropoda > Insecta > Diptera > Tephritidae > Neoceratitis > Neoceratitis asiatica. The sequence continues at coordinate 13,473,270 of CM061530.1, read as the reverse complement.
AAGCCCCGGTTACCGCCGCCTTGTTATTATTAATGAGAACGATCGTTATTCGTTATTCGCCATAGATGGAACTGGAATGTCTTTTCCATCATTATCAATTGGTGATTCCGGTACGCCATATCCAGATGTTGCCATTTCGCTGCCATTCAGCAGTCTGAAGAAGTGCTCCATCTAAGAGTTCAGTATGATCTGGACATCGATCACCAGATTACTTCAATGATTCCAGCATCAGTATGCTCCGGTCTTGAATTCTTCTGTAAGACGCCGCATCTTTTCATATAATTTTCGAGTCGGCGCGATTCTCAGGCTTAAGGAATATGTTCAAGGGAATATCTTTTACATCACCATCTCCTGGTATTAAGTTTTTACTACCGTTCAGCAGGTTGGAGAAGTGTTGCCTTCATAAATTCAGTATACCTTAAGTAGCAGTCGCTAGATCATCTTTTTTGTTACTACAAGACTATGATCTCATCTTGAAACATTTTGTAAGTCGACACATCTTTTCGTAGAATTTTGGAGCAATATCCCTGTCGCCTGGCTTCTTAAGCTCTTCATACTCAAGCATCTCGACATTTTTTTCAGTATCCATCCCACCCTGCTATTTCGGCCGACTGCAATGTGGTAGACAGTCCATATTTGGCGTTTGGAACATACGCACATCTATAACACTAGAGGCATATCTGTCGTCTATCACAACATGGTCGATTTGATTGTGTCATTCTCGATCTGGTGACAATCATGTAGGTTGACGAGTTTTTATCTGGAATCTGGTACTTAAAACAACCATATTTCGCGTCTTGGTAAAATCGATCGGCCTCAGCCCATGTAGGAATGTTTCCTCATGGAGGCTGAATCTTCCAATTGAAGTGTCGAAGGTACCTTCTTTATCCACAGTGACGTTAAAGTCGTTAATCCCGATTTTTAAAGCATCTTTGGTCATATCGTGGTTATCTTTTGTCGGAGTGATATTCTGAAGAACTTCACTTTGACGTCCATCCACCAAAAATTCAACAACAAATTTGCGCTACTTTACATGGTCACTGTGGTAGATTTCACAAGGACTCACCTTCCTCCATCCACTGCTCTTATTTGATGGCGGTGATACTAGCCTTTAATCTTACGAAGGCCCTCAAAACGTTATTCTTAAAATGTTTCTATTTTGGAAAGGTTTGTTATATGATGACTTTAGCTCGCCTTCAAATGGATGTGTGTTGGCTACCAAGAGGGTCTAAGATCGGAGTTGCTTGAACTTTTCCTCACATGCCTGAACTTCTACATCACCTTATCAAATTTCAGTTCTTAAAAAAAAATTTGAAATAATAACATTAGTATGAAGCATTCAGAAAGAATTAATTATTTCTATACTAGGTGACCCGGCCTCCCATTGTTGTGACTTTCTATATTTGCTGCAATTTTTATTCTAATTGGTGTTGCGAAGGGTCATTAAATTTCTAATATTGATCTAGCTACGTATTTGTAAGTGCGTTTCGCTAATTCACTACTTAAAGTCTTTCAAGAAATTTCAATATGGAAGTTTGAAAGCAACCTTCGGTCACAGAAAAATTACATAACGCAGCGAAAAAAATACGCATGGACCCATGCTTATATCCAAATTATCCTAATTTTTGTCTGTGTGCCGGTGATCCCTTTCCCGTAAAGAAATATTTTGGGCTTTTTTCCTGATCCATGGTCCATTTAGACATATCATCTAAAATTTTAACCAAATCGAAGCATACATCAATTTTTTACTCAATTTAATCGGCCCACAGCCTAGAAATAATCATCCAGGTAAATCGAACCATAAAAAAGATTTCGAATAGGTTGGTCCATGGTCCACTTTTCGGAGAGAAAAGTGGTGTTCCTAGTAATCTAAGCAAAAAGCTACCTATGTACCAAATTTCAAGCAAATCGAACCCTAATACGGTTTTTCGAATAGGTCAGTCCGTGGTTCACTTCCCGGTATAAAAAATGGATTAAAAAAAAACGAAATTTCATTAAAATGGGTTCAGTCGTTTTGGAGGAGTTCGAGAAAGAAAAGTAGTGTTCCTGCTAATTTAAGCAAAAAGCTACCTATGTACCAACTTTCAAGCAAATAAATACATAAATACGATTTTTTCGGATAGGTCAGCTGATGTGGATTATATATCATGCTAAAATTTCATCTCAGTCGGTACAGAACTGTTTCAGTTTTTGAAGCGTACATAAGCCAACATAACATTTATAAAGGATAATCCAAGTAGAGGTACTTTTTTCTATAGCCTTTTGTAGACAGATCATGCGTGACTCGTTTCAAGCTGTCATGCTATTTTTGATCAGTATTGTTTGGAATTTCATCACGGAAAGACCTACGACTGAAAATTTACGTTCTGCGAAGAATGTGTTTCGTGCGCTTCGCTCAACTTATGGTCAACATAAGCGGCCTACTGAGCGTACTATTCGCAACACAATCACCCATCTTGAGACCCAGCATTCATTATTGGATAATATTCGACCGAATAGACCATGTCCAGCACGCAGTGAATAAAATATTGCGGCCGTAGTTGAGAATGTACACGAAGATCGTGGAGAGTTGATTCGGCGCCGTTCGCAGCAACTCGGACTGACATTTGGAACGACTTGGCGCATTCTACGACGAGATCTTTAGTGAAAGCGTACAAAATACAGCTTGTGCAAGAATTGAAGCCGCTCTACCTTCCCAAGCGACATCGCTTCGCTCTATGGGGTCTTGAAAAGTTCCAAAAGATCCGACGTTTTCGACCAAAATTTTGTTCAGCGGTGAGGCCCATTTCTGGCTCAATGGGTATGTAAACATGCAAGATTGAGAATAGAGATTCAAGAGCTGCCATTTCATCCAGAAAAACAACGGTTTGGTGTGGTTTGTGGGCCGGTGGAATCATCGGTCCATATTTCTTCAAAAATGGTGCCGGTGAGAACGTAACAGTCAAAAGCGACCGTTATCGCGCCATGATAACCGACTATTTGATGCCTGAAATTGAAGCACGTGATTTCCGCGACATTTGGTTTCAACAAGAGGGTGCCACTTCCTACACATCGCATCAATCAATGGATTTATTGAGAGGCCACTTCGGTGAGCAGATAATTTGGGCCGGTCGATTGGCCACCAAGATCATGTGATATCACACCGTTCGACTTTTTCCTGTGATGATATGTAAAGTCTAAAGTCTATGAGGACAATCCCGCTTCGATTCAGGCCTTGGAGCAGAACAACAATGGATGGATCATCTGAGACCTAGTCGCGGCCAAAATTTGAAAGAGATAATCTTCAAAAAATAAATGCCAAATAATGTTTTTTCCAATGATAATAAACATTCCTTATTAAATTTGAAATTCCTGTTTTTTTCTTTAAAAAAGTAGGGAACCTCGAAATGAATCACCCGTTTTATATAGGGATTTGTCAGGACTTAAACTTCAACTAGTTAAACATGACAAGAGCAACAAGTTATTCTCTTTTGATCTTTGGCTCCGAAAATACTGAAACGTTTAGAAGGAGCTACACTTAAAAAGCGGAAGTTGTGACGTCGCTGCCTGACTTAAATATTTAACATAATTGACTTTATTTTAACAGGATTACAATTTTAAGTTCATTTTAATACCTCCCAATTAACACCAGTCACGGTGACGCGTTGCGCTGCAGACGAGGGCCATCTTAATGCTTTTAATTATTGCAACTAGCAGTTCAAGTTAAAAACTTAACTTGTAAGAAATCGATAGCTTATAGGAGTTTTTTTTAAGTTAGACTTCTTCACTGTGAAACTCCTTTACATTTGATTTATTAATAGCACCATTATATTGATTGCAAGTCTAAAAATTGGTTCGGGTGTTTTTAAATAAATACTGCACCTGGAGCAAAATGATAGTAAAGAGGAAATCAAAATTACAAAAACCAAACAAAAATTTAAAAATTTTCAACTTGTTTTGCTTGCCCATAATTGCTCCACCTACTGATATTGCCACTCACCCAGGTTCATTAAGCCATTAAGAAAATAACCGCAAAATAATGTCCTATTTGCCTTCGATACGCCGGTGACGCTGCAGGCGAATCGTCTCGCTGCCCTCCTTTCGTATTTCCCCCCTCATTCATTCAAATAATCCCTTGAAGTTGCGAGGTCAAATTAGAAATTTGGTAGTGAATAGGTTGGGGTTGGACTGTTGCATCACGGATAGACAGTCGAGTGAAAGGGATTTGCTTTAAACGCATTTTTGCATTAGGGCACGAGAAAAATTGAGTACATAGACAGATGATTAGTGCGAAAAAATAGAGATAAAACTAAAACAGTAATATAGTATTGCCATTTTTTTTGAAATTCATTGTAAAACAATTACAGTTTACTTTAAAAAAAAAAAAAGAAACACACGAGCTGAAGCAATCCAGAAACTACGATTCAGGCATTTGACTTATAATCATTTGGATTTGTGGTAGGAAGGGAATTAAAACTGAAAGTCCCCTTTTTATTCGAGTTCGGAGCAATCGAAAATCGATTCAATCGATTCAGGTTATATATATACATACACGTGGACCGTATGTATATATATATATATTGAGCTGTTCAGTCGTCAACTAAGGAAATTGAATTGGTCAATCGGAAATTCGTGATGTTCCATCATGATAATAACGATAACTCCAGATTCAATACAACAAATTTCGTGTCAGTAGGTCAAGTAGCGGCTCATAGTCAATTAGAAAAAAATCACACTAAATATGAATTAAATTTCAGAGTACAAGTAAAAAAACGAAGAAAAAAGTACAAAAAGTACACACTCAGTTCATATTTATTATTATTTTTTACTAAATATTTACCAAAATTTTTTTTCGAAATAACTCATTTTGTTTTGCTCTTCACTTAAATATTTCACAAACTATATTTTTTCAACTATTTTTCTACACAGAATAATAGACAATGGCCTATTGACAGACAGGGAAGCATTAAAAAAATTATAAAGCCATCACTCAAATAATATTTGGTAAGCTTTCGTTTCATTTTAGCCTTTAACTCGATTTAGAGTTTTCAATCTGCCGCTGCATTTTCTTGTATATATATATTTTTTATATGTGTGTATGTACGTATGTATATATCGTAGTATAATTACCCGCTTTTGCATCATTTAAAATTTTTGCTTATAATAACTTCTCAGCTAACAACAGAAAAATGAAAAATTGATGATTCACTTCAAAATTTTCAGTGACGGCTGAGGTGTCTCTGTAGTCGAAACGCCGGTTAACAGTCAATGGTTGAGATAGGTCCTACCTAAAGCGGTCTGCAGACAGGTAAGAAATTTACACAATCTGCTTAAATTTAAACAGATTGCTGTGTCTGTAAACTGGCAATCGGTTTATGTTTGTGTAGTATACTGCTGAAGTATTTGAAAACTTCGAAAAAGTTTATATGGCTGTGAGCTTTTAAAACTTTTACTCCTCCCAAATAATTCCTAATTTTAGTTTCCAATTAAATAAAAAAATAATCCGACTACTTATTTATTTCAAAATTAAAAAAGTTAAAAATATACAATTTCAACTTTATATAAATATTCTTTCGAAAAAATTCGATTCATAGCGCAACTATATTATACGTGCCTTCGTTTCGTTGCAATCACCTCAGAGCGTCAGCTATTTTTATGGGAACGGAAGATAAGAAATCAAAAGTGAAGTGACACCAGTTTTTAGCAGTTAGATAAAGGTGAGCGGACGTTAACATTTTTTAGCATTAACTGTCCCCTCCTTAAAAACAATTGTCCTAAATTTTGTAGAAAAAGGGCATGTTGTACAATCTTGGTAATGGCGCTTTTGGCTCTACAGTTTCTGAAAGTTTACTTTCAATTATTGGAGTCTGGGGTTTCCAAACTATTATCTTTCCTTTAGTTTTGGGGAAAAGTTTTAGGAATGCAATTAGAAGAATAATCAGGCATAAAATTCCAAATTCTTCCGATTTTCAAACGTCTCTGCATAGTCGTATTGATTTTTGGTTGTTTGTCTGTAGCTCGTTAGGAATAGAGCCTCTAAATTAGGTATAGAGCTTCTAAATTATAGAAAGTCTATCGTGAACCTGGAGACTACTAATATGGAATTTTATTAGAACTGTTCCTGATATGGCTCGTTCCGCTTCGTCCATTAATATTGTGCCGTGGTAATTGTTAAGAAAAAACTACACCAGTCTCGATTTCGTCTATGGCAGGGATGTGATTACTGTTGCTAATTACACAATAAGAATTTTTATTTTTTTATTAGGTTAGGAATACAATTAGATAAGGATATATTTATTATTTCGTTTTCGTTACATATTGACACATTGTTATATCATGTACATTCTTTTTTTATGACAAAATTTTTTTTTCATCTTTAAGGATATCCTGTAACGACAGCCTTTGTTGAAAGACCCCAGAGCAAATTATTGGACTGGACAAGATAAAAGCGAAATTTCCGTCATTTGCAGCATTTGGGTTAGGTCGTACAGATCTCGAAGAGCACGTGATCGAGGTGACAGACGAAAACACACCTTTCAAGCAAAGGCATTACCCGATCTCACCTGCGATACAGATGTTAGTCTTCGCGGAATTGGATAGGATGATAGATATGGTGGTGATCGAGGAGAGAGCAGCTGGAGCTCACCTGTCTCCCTCGTTGTTAAATGCACCAAGAATAGGTTATGCTTGGATGCCAGGAAGGTGAACGAGAGAACCATAAAGGATGTCGGCTACAAAATACTCACTACATATCCGCCATAGATTTAAAGGATGCTTTCTGGCAAATACCTCTGGAGGCAAAGTCACGAGAGAAGACTGCGTTCACCGTTCCCGGCAGGCCACTATATCAGTTCACAGTGATGTCTTTTGGTCTTTGTAACGCTGCTCAACGTATGTGTCGTCTCATGGACAAGGTCATTCCTGCTGCTTTACGTGAATCTGCTTTTGTGTATCTTGATGATTTGTTAGTTTGTTCGGTAGATTTTGAGTCACACTTGTTATGATTGGAAAAGATCACTAGGTGTTTGCGTGAAGCAAAACTTACAATAAATGTGGAAAAAACAATTTTTGCTTTAGGGAAGTGAGATATTTGGGTTATGTGGTTGGCGATGGCTGCATAAAGACTGACGCCAACAAAATAGCAGCAGTGCAAGACTTTCCACAACCGAAAAGCCCTAAGCAACTCCGACGCTTCTTAGGAGTGTCAGGGTGGTACCGGCGACCATAGCAGCCCCGCTATATGACTGTTTGACCAAGGACAGAATCAAAAAATTCGAGATGACGAACGAAGCCAGGATTGCGTTTGAGCAACTCAAGCAGAGTCTTATCTCCGCACCTGTACTAATACACCCAGACTTCAATAGACAATTCTACATACAGTGCGCCGCATAAACAGATGGGGTGGGTGGAGTTTTATTTCAATTAGATGATGACGAAAACGAACGACTGATAGCGTATATGTCAGCCAAACTAAATAAGGCGCAACGAAATTATAGCGTGACGGAGTTCGAGTGCTATGCAGCAGTTTTAAGCGTAAAAGGGTTTCGACCAGATGTAGAGGGCCTACCCTTTACAATAACCACGGATCACGCTGGCTTGAAATGGCTGATGGGACAGAAGGACCTTAGCGGACGACTGGCTAGGTGGAGTTTAAAGTTGCAAGCCTTCAACTTCGACATTCAACATCGGAAAGGAGTACAAAATGTTTTGCTGATACACTGTCAAGAATGGACATGGAGGAGGTGGTAACAACAGACAGAGTACTAGACATTGACCTGAACTCACCTTACTTCCAGACAGACGAATACAACCGCTTAAAAGACACGATTACATCAGACATCGGACTTATGCACTTCGGACGGATACGTCTATAAGCGGACACGATTCAACGTGGGTGACAAACTGTTGGACGATAATGCTTGGAAGCTGTGGGTTCCCCTCGGACTACGTCAAAGCTTGATGGAAGCAGCACATTATTCTCCATCAGCAGGTCACGGAGGACTGCATAAGACACTCGCACGACTAAGGGAAAAATATTTTTGGCCAGGACACTATACTTGTACAGCATACAAAAATTGACTAAGAATTGCCATGTATGCAAAGCAACCAAGACCCAAAATAACTTCCACAGACCACCAATGGGGAAACAACAAATTACAGAGCGGCCTTTTCAACGTCTTTATGTTGATTTTATGGGACCATATCCTTGTACAAAGGATGGAAATGTTTTTGTGTTTGTATGCCTTGATCACTTTAGTAAATTTATGTTTCTTAAACCTATGTCACGAGCAACAACTGCTAACGTACTCAAATACTTAGAGAGGGATATCTTTCACGTATTCGGAGTACCAGAGTTCGTGCATTCAGACAATGGCAAGCAGTTTGTGTTAGGGATGTTCACCACCTTTTTGGAAAGATATGGCACTAAACATGTTAGAACAGCATTCTATTCACCACAAGCGAATGCTGCTGAACGAGTGAATAGGTCTGTATTACAGATGATACGTGCTTATATCGGCGAAAATCAGAGAGGTTGGGATCAACATATAAGTGATGCAGACTTTGCATTAAGAAGTGTGGTGCATATATCGATAAAAAAAACGCCGTATAGAGCTGTATTTGAATTACCATTACCATTACATGAATTACCAATTGATACAGCATGCCGCGTCGTATGAGGTACTACGTAAGCTAGGCATGCTCAAGGACACTGACTGTAGGATAGATTTAGCTATAGACAGACAACAAGCCCTTATAGATAAATTATTTGACGAACTTAAAAAAGCACATGACATAGGACAGAAAGTATATAACACCAGGACAAGAGACGTTAAGTTTAAACTAGGGAAAGTGGTATATCGCCGAAATTTCCGACAGAGTTCGAAACTTGGGAATTATAATGCAAAGCTTGCACCGAAAGAAGTCCAATGTGTCGTGATACGCATAATAGGTAATTCAGTGTACGAACAGAGTGACATGACGGGGAAAAATAGCGGTATACCACGCAAAAGACATTTTTGTTTCCTAAGTACTTGATCATAGATAAATGTTAATGAATGTGTTGTGTTTTTGTTTACTACTTGACCAAGTGATCCCGCGTGAAATCAGCTGGTATATGTAATTCTTTGGTGAGCGAGTAAAGAAGGGTGGAAGGTCACGAAATTAGAGTATTCATAGTAAGACAATGCCCGACTGCTTCATGGGTCAAAGCCACACGTTGGACGTGAAATATGCAAAAACTCGGCTGCGTTTTAAATTTTTTCCGCACACGCTCCATATCGCAGGCGTCATCGGCGGATGCGAGCCTGTAACGACAGCCTTTGTTGAAGGAAGTGTGAATCTGTGTGTGTCTATACGCAAATCTGTGTGTGCCCGTATTTGTATGTATGTAAAGAATTAATATAATGATATGTTGAGGAAAGTAAAACTTCCAACACATTGTTTGAATGTTGTCCGATTTTTTGTTGGGTTATCTCCAAAATTACCCATTGTATATGCGCATGAACAAACATGCTCATACATGATTTGAGTGAAGAGCAGCAATCGAAACGATCGATTTCCTATGTTTTTACGAAGGTATTTTCGCTAAGCAAAAGGGTTTAGAGTTCTAATTAGGATAGAAAAAGATAGAAAGTTGATTTATAATGGAACCATTTTCCGTCATTCCTTGTCAATTTTGGTTTTGCGACAAACCGGTTTCGGCGTCCCGTGATTTTCAATGCCTAGTTTCGTTCTAAACAACAAAAGGAATCAAAATAGAAAGTATTTGGGTGTTAAAGGATCCACAAGTGCGTGTTAAACAATTGTAGTTAGCAGTCTAGTTTCTAAGACCGCGAAATACAGTGGGCCAATGAAGAATTTAATTAACAATATATAGTGAGAAGTGAAAGTTGCCTGCGTGGCTAAATTGTTAAATCGCTAAAGTGCTTTTGACAGTAAAGACGGAAAAGCATTAGTACAACTTGTAACGTGTGGCCGAACTACGTATGTACATCCGTGCCATTTGCCACTTCTTACCGGCAACGACAGTGAATACCGGCAATAGCAGCAACAGCGGCTACCCACACACACATATGCACCGACATCCATACGTCCGACTTCTGAACGTCGCTAGCGGCCCTTAAGAGCAAAAGCCGTTACTGAATACTATCAGCTATAGCGATAGCCCCACTAGCAAATATTTGGCATAAACTCGATTAGTGATGAGATATAATAACCGCATTTCTATACCTTTGTAAAGGTATCTAGTAACACCAACAGCTTCAATACTCTACAACAAAAAGAGGCCTAACAGCTGTTCGCGCTAAAACAGCAGCTGCGTGTCAGTGACCCCTAGAGCTTGGTCATAAAATCGTTGAACTATTGAGAAAAGGAGGAAAGAGAAATCTGAGGAGATTCGGAGTCTACGGAGTAGAGGAGAAGAAGAGAAGAGAATTACAACACAGCATATTTGAGAGAGCGAAACAGATCACCGCCCCGTCGGAAGCGTTAGGGGAAAAGTTGTTCAGCGCTCGCAAATATTCTTCTTTTGTTTAGTTTTGCGCTCTTGCTCACTAATTAAAATTTTTTTCTTTCATTTCCATTCGGTCAATTTCGTTTTCGCGAATATTTTTCATATAGTAGTTTTTTTTTTGTTTTTTAATTTATTTTAGTTTTCAAATGAATTTTCTTTTGTTAGTGAATTATAACTTTATTTCCACATTTATTTTTATTTATTTCGTATATATATAAATATGTGATCTTTTTTATTAGTTTAAACGATTGTAGGCTGGCAAAAACTTAAGTTTTTCTTTGCTTTGCGGAGTTTAGTTTTTTTTACATTTGTCCCCTTCCGTTTCCCTCGAATTAATAAACATTACTGACCCGCATGAACGAGTGATCATCAAAAATCGACACTAAATAATGCTAGCGAATGTAAACGTATTTCGCGTATTTTTTTTATTATTTTATCTCCTTTCTTTTTTAGCTTTAGTGGCTGGCGCCACAATCGGTTGAGAAAAAGAGGTGAGTGATGCTATTTATATTCTAATTACCTCGTATACTTAAAAATAATACGCATGAAATTTTTTTTTCGCACGAAGTTTTACACCGAATCAAAGCAAAGAAAAGAGTGCATTATTATTTAATTTATTTTATTATTATTAACAAAATTTTTATATTTATTTAACGCCATTGGCGATATTATTATCGTTATTATTTTATTACTTCTAAGTAATAAATAAACGAAGTGTAGTTATAGTTTTTGTTAATAAAACTGTTAAATGAATATAAACAAATTATATTACATTTTTATTATATAAATAATGAAAACACCCAATTGTAATAATGGTTGGCTAAATTTATATAGGTGGTGGGGGGAGGTGTTATTCCCCTGGAAGATGGCGTGAGAAGCCAGCGATGACCTCTTGGACTGACTGACGGACATGACTTGAACGTCCGACTTACGAACTCATGTCAGCATAGGGAGTGCTACTGAATGTATTGGAGTCAAGTAGCATTCAAGGTCACTCGCGCTATGCGAATGAATGGGGTGGGCCGGCTCCAACTGACTAGGACTGTTCCTGTTCCTTTCCCACAATTCTTTTGTCATTTTTTGGCATGAAACTTAAATATTTTTGTTATGTAGCTGTGAGTGTGAGGCAGTTACATAACAATCCTTAAATTTTAAATTTATAACTACATCGTTCCGTTTTACTGGTCTAATAGTAAAATTTTTATAAGTTTCCTTTTTTGTCATATGAATTTTTATCATGTAAACAATTTGTTTCTGTTCATTATACAATACAGATATCTTTGAATATGAAAGCGCCTCTTCTGGGCTAGAAAATGGAATGTTTTCTTTCGTAATTTTTTTCAATTGCTAATTTTATTTCCTTTTTATTTCATATTAGTGAATTGAAAATGCCAATATTTGTTTATTCTAACCATTTAGAATACTTAAAATTTCTTCTTTCATTATTCTTATTCTATTTATTAAAATTTAATATTCTAAATAAACATCCTTTTTTTATATTAAATATGATTCTCTGACGATCATGTCTGTTTTTTTATTCTACTTCTGAATGCTTCATTTATAAAAACTTGTTTATTATTGTTATCATTCAAATTTTTAAGATTGTTAGAAATAATTTCAATATCGTCGTGATCAGGATTTCCTGCTATGTACTTCCAAGCAGTACCTATTGCATTTATAGCTCTTTTCTTACGGTTATTAATTGTAGGCATTATATTTTCTAGAATATTAGACGATTGGGATACTTCCTGGTTGAGGAGAGAGCCTGCATGCTGGTTGTTGGGAATGTTAACTTTTTGTATTATTTTAGTTAACTACTCTGCCTGACATGGTTATTTAAAAAAAAAAAATTATTTTAAAAGAGGCGGCTATACAGCTTCGCCCTAGGATGTCTCCATTTTTTCGGGAACCACGGCCGGACACGCAGCGCCAGTAGTTTTTTATTTTAATAAGTTGTTGAACGGTTTCTGCTTGTAAATAGCAATAGCTACAGAGGTACGTAGGATTTTTTCAATACATGAATTTTTGACAACATGGCTCTAAAGGAAAAAATAACAATTTGGCCTATCCAATTTGGTAGTATTCTGACATTCCAAAGAAACTCCATTTTAAAATTTTTCAAAGTCTGCGGTCGTGGTATATCATATATTGCTTGTGTTTTTTCCGCTGGATCTAACTCCTTCATCTTCTGCTATGAAACCAAAAAATTCTATTTCCTTCTTTAGCTGCTCACACTTATTTGCTGATTCTAGACTTTTAAAGACTTTACGTAGGTTTTCAAGAAGCTCCTCCTCATTTTTTCTGAATACCACTATATCGTCTATATAAACGTAGCGGATTTTTTCTACATGCTCTCCTAAGACGTCATCTAGTGTACGTTGAAAAATGAACGGTCGCTGTTTTTGCTGAACCAGGTAAAACTTTTCGTTGATTTGAATTCAAATTTTCTTGATCATCTTCTTTCTCTTCCTTCACTGGCAGGGTCGGATTTATTATTTTCGTCCTGAGGATCCTTGTCTGCACCTATTGTAGAGGTCGCTGTTCCTACTTAGCCAGCTAAAAGTTTTTTGGGACAGGCTTTGCCAATATTCGTTGACTGATGATTTAAATAAAAGTTTCTTTTTTTTTCAATTTTTCGCTGATAGTATTTAGTTTTTTTCCTTTGGCTAGAATGTCCGTCGATAATTCGAAGTAAAATATTTCTCAGCTTTCCGTCGCTATATTTTTATTTAGAATATTGGTTGATGATTTTAGGTAAAAGTTTACATAGTTTTTCGTAAATTTCTTTTAAGTTTTCATGATATTTTTTATTTTACATAAACCGTTGATTTAATTTTAATGACGTTATTTAAAAAAAGAAATATTTTTAAAGAAATTTTTAGGACATTATTTTTCACAACAATTTTATTCGCGAATAACTGCACCCTGCACATAACACAAACGTGTTGTTCATTGAATTCTCACTTACGAACTAACTTCACACAAATAACTGGCTTAACTCTAAACCTTACTTATATTTTGCTTAGTTCTTCATTTAGTTCGGCGCTTCGATCATCACATGTAATGTAACGTGCCTTCGTTTCTTTGTCATCACCATAGTCAGTTATTTTTATGGGACCAGAAGTTAAGAAATCAGAAGTGAAGTAACGCCAGTTTATTAGCCTCTAGTGAATGGGCGTTAACTTTTTTTTTAGCGTTAACCTTATATTTGTGGATTTGCTCAACTCGACAACAAATTTACCCACAGCAGTTGCGACAACAATTTAAAAAAACATTATTTTTTACTGATATTTATTTTTAGGACACTTTTGTTTGACTAGCGTGGGATTGAATGCAGAGTGGAATGGTCGTACTTAAGGTCAACGTCTGGCACTGGTAACACTGTGCAAAGTAAGTACACGTACATATAATCAAAAATCACAAACAACCCTCCAAACTTTTGTGAACCAAATGAAGTACTTACGGATTATTTCATAAAACGATGACAGATACGACTTTTGCGCTACGTTGCGTGACAGATTGACCTTGGCGTCTAAGATGAATACATGCAACTATACGAAATTACCCTCATAAGTAAAGCTGGCGGCAGCACAATGCCAAAATATGGCAATTTCTGATCTTTTTGCGCACCTGACATTAATTTAAATTTATTTGCTTAATTTTAATGCGATTTCCAAGAATTAAGAAGGATAACTCCAAAACAAGTTCAATAACTATTTCATTTAAAAATTTTTAGCTTTTCGATGGAAAATATTTGAAAATAAAGATGTTCATTTCAATTTGCAGGCAAATTTGGAAATGTCACGCAACGCTTTACGTCTTAGGTTTCGCATTTGGCTTGTGGTAAGCCGATCATGGCTCCTGTTTTAACGTTCGCAATCACTACGCGAAGTTGCAAATGCACAATAAGTGTTCTACTTGAATACAGTAAAAGTATGAAACTGAAATAAAGCCAGTTGTGTCTCGCTGGTGTGCTCTGATGGTACACAGAAGACGTTCAGAAGTTTGAGATAATATAACTATTGCAATGCAAATCAAATAAATGCGCAGGTTGAAATATTTTATATATTTATTACTATAAATATAAATTTAATGATAAATATCAATAATTAGTTTTTCGAGCTGTATCAGACCATATTTCGTTTTTAGGAAAACTTACAAAATTACAACACGGAAAAAAGGCGTGGTGTGCGAATATTTGTTAGCAGATTTTCACAAAAACAGCTACCTTACGACAGGTTTAAAATTAAAGAAATTCTGAACACTTGATTGTGAATATGTAGAAAAACGGAAAACTGAAAAATGACAATGAGTTAACCTGGCACACAGACAGCATAATGGGTTAAGCTTTGGTTCGTGCTGTGGACATCTCAAGATCGGATCCAATTCGATCCACTCAGACTGTTGTTGTAATTTTTTCACTTTTCCCAAAAACAAAATATGGTCTGAGGCAGCTTGAAAAACCAATTAATGTTATTGAATAGTGACCTGAAAAAGCATCGACAAATACAATGTTTTATGTTTTTTTCACGATAGTCCCCTACAGGTACTCTATGGAAATATGGTACGTAATGGAGTACTCGGATGTTATTCAGAGGTGGAGTCCAGCCCTAGAACATCGCAATGTTAATTAAACCACATATTTTTTATGGATTGAGGTTAGTTTAAGATTACTCTCTTGTAGGCGTGGATTATATTTTTCACGCGTGCATTGTGTAGTCGAACTTTTCGCATTGAAAAACACACTCATACACATTGATTGACATTTATCAACGAAATAACTAAGAAACGAGCAATAAGAAGTTGTAACTGAATAAATTTTAAGTGCTATTTGTTCGGCAATATGTACTTCCCACTCGTTCTTCCTTTGTCTTACAGTATTTTCAGAAAAATCGCTTAGTCCAAATATACCTACTACAAGCGCAAGGAACTAACCAGAAATAAAGGAAAAAATACATAAATGAAATATTTTAATAAGGAACCGGAATTTTTACAGCTGCTTTTTAGATAAAAACAACTCCAAAGGTAGCTGCTATTTTTCAGCATCATTAGCTACAGTGAAAATTATTATGTTGCAAAAACGGGGTAAGTATAAAAATTGCAACAACAGCAGGATCTTTGGAAACCAGATTTGTGTGCACATATTCACAAAAAGAATGAGAAAAAAAAAAACATAACAACCGAAAACAACCGAAATTTACTTGTGAGTGAATGAAATTCTAGACGCGTGCAGCTGAAAAATTGTTATTTTCCTTTGGAGGATATGGGAGAGAATATGGCTATTAAAGAATTTATACGTACACACCTATATGAAATTGCGTAAAATACTATAGTTGTTTAAGCTTTACGCACTTTAACACAATGACAAGTAAAATTTCTAAACAATTATCGTTAACTTCTGACTGACATTTAAGGTATTATATTCACATGATAATATAAGACTGAAACCTCCGGTATAAAGACAAAAGATCACTGAAAAGTGAACTAGTGCGGAACTTTGCTTAAGAAAGTTGCTAGCGGCAAGGCTTTATCTTTGGGTTTAATTTGTAACTCAAGCAACGACAAAAAAACCAGTGGAACTTGGAATTTATTGAAAATAGACAAGAATTACTTTCTGTTTGCTTTCGTACAGGGATTCGCGCCGTTATACTCTTTTTTTCAGATAATCCAGTAACAACGTATATATGAGTTTTTAGTTGGTTAGTGCAAGTGCAAGTACACACATCTACACATAAGCTGCTGATAAATCAATGAAACGAGCTCTAGCATGAACTGATTAGCAGAAGCTTAAAGACATTTAGGAAAATCTTCATCAGATATCCAGGAATAATTTTTTATGTTCCAATGTGCATTCGACCCAAACAAATAATTTCGTTTTTGGCAGCTTTAGATGCGTATTTGCAGTGCCTCAAACTAGTCGCAAATTAAATTTTTATAAATGAAATATAATATAAATTTTTTTTAAATATGTGGCAAGAATAATCAAAATATGCTACACTCGGAAACTTCATGAGTCATCTGCAGTAAGTTTTTAACAGACTTTTTCAAAAACTTTTCGGAATCTCACTATTTTAATACTCGTAGAGATAGTAATGTATATACCATACAATGTATTTTATCAATTATTTTATATTAAATTTTTTAAACCTCTTCTCTTTAACCTCTTCAGATCGCTATAATATTTCTTTTATTTTATTATCGGGTGTTCAAACTAATTCGATCCATTTGTTGTGTTCAAAAAATTGTTTTTTATAAAGTATTATCTGACGGAAGCAATTACGTCTTCCTATCTCTCTGGTAATTTTCGAATATCATCTCTAATCATTGAGCCATTCTTCGATTTCTTCAAAAGAACCGAACCGGTGACCCCCAAATCGTTTTGCATCCGTCGGAAAAGCTAGTATTCGGAAGGTGTATGGTCTGAAGAGTACGGTTGGGTACGACTTTCCATTTCAGCGCTTCCAGGTAGAATTAGCCACCTGCGACCCAACGCTTTCATGCTTCAAAATCAACGCACGGATCAAATTAATTGTAGTCGATAACGATAATTCCTCATTTACAAACTTGGGTAGGAAAAGACGCTCTTTGTCTTCGACGCTAACAACGTCACTTTTGAAGCGTCGAAAATACTCTGCATTATTTATAGGTCGAAAAATATTTACCACAAACTTCCATAAGCGTTCGATGGGCTTCAGCTGCAATTTTTCCAATTCAAATAGAAAATCAAAACTCGCCGCAAACGCCGTTTATTTAACACAAATCGGGAAATTTTCGATGAAATAACTAGTCGCTTCCAAGATCAGCCACATCTTGCACGTGGAGCCACCTTTTTAGAACGGACCGAATAAATTTGTACATACACTACTTCTTTATATATAAATTTCGGAACAAGTGGTAACTTTGCGAATAGTAAGTCAAAAGCACTCTCGAGCGCAATTGAACACAAACAAAAACAATCACTGAGTTCAATGCAGACATTCTTAAATAAGAAATTGTTAGTATATAAACAATTTCAAAGCAGATGAAAACTCTGACAAATTTTAAATTTGACTATTCCTTAGCTCTCTGGGATACACTCACAGCATTTTGTCTGCATCACAACCGAAATATCATGTATAATTCGGGTTGATTTTGGTGAAGACGTTCTGAGTTACAAGGTAACAACGAGAACTTGAACTTATTTTTGTATATAAAATTATTAATTGTTTTTTTTTGCTAACTCAGTAATATTAGTTTTTATATACTTAATAAAGCGCATATCAGATATATTGCGAATATGAGTGCTTCGAAGTAACCCGAACTTCATACTCTGATCTACGTTTTTTGCAATAATGTTAAGCATATTTATAAGAATAGCTCGTTATGAATGCAAAAGCAAACTCAAAATAATTTTTAGTCAAAAATTTACCAACGTACCAAGTTTTAAGTATTTCCACCATTTCCGGGAAATAGGCATTGCGTAAATTTATGTAAATAAAAAGATACCTTGGCAGATAAATTCAACAAAATTAACACGTATATAAATGTTTCTCAAAGACCGATATCTGTATGAATTCTTGGCGAAAACCTAATTTCGAGAAAATTTAACCATATGTTTCGAATATTTCAATACCTGAAAAAATTCTCGTTATATAAAACAAATCCCGTTTTTACTAATATATTGTTTCCTTAAGCCTAGCTTAATGTACAAAAGGAACATTATTACATCATCTCTTTAAACATTCTGATTTTCAATTTGCACTATCTTACGTACAGGCCAAGATCTTTTTGTCCAGTATTGATGCTCTGCACGACTATACCACAGAAAATGAAAACATTGGGAATTGGGATATTCGCTGTGTTACCTTAATGGGAATTTAAATCTACATAATAGCTCATCTGCAGATTCTTTAGGTAATTCAAGATCTCTTATTAAATCACGTAATTCTACTCGGCTAAAAGGGCTTCGCTCCGTAGATGCTATATCTTCTTGGGGAAAAATTAAAAAATAGAGGATAGCCACAAAACTACGCTTAAGAAAAAATGGGTACCTAATAGAAACCTATTAACTAGTGCTAGTTTGTTGGGGTGTGTAATAAAACAAAGTCCTCCTCAGCGTCTGTATGGCTGTTTGCAATAATCTCAAAAATTAGTCAACGGATTTTCATGATGTTTTTACTTTTTTAAATCTTATAACATTTTTGAAACCCGCCACAGCGGAACAGTTTTTTTGGTGTTTCTTTTCATCACGCTCTTTCTCGGCCTCTCCTTCTTTCTCCCCTCATGCGTAAAGAAAAACGCAGTATTTTTGCCTCTCTTTCTTTCTCCCCACTATATTGGTTTACATTTCTGCAAAGAGAGGGAATGTTTTTGAAGAAAAGGAAGGTTAACAATAATATCTCTGTGTGTAATAGATTTAGTTTAAAAATACTTCTCCTTCTTCTTTGCTGTAGGCACCGCTGACGCAATTATAGCCGCATCAACAATAGGGCGCCACTCATTCCTTCTCTTTGCTGTTTGGCGCCAGTTGGAAATACCAGTCAGACCAGATCGTTCTCCACCTAATCCTTACAACGGAGTGGAGGTCTTCCTCTTCCTCTGCTTCCGCCAGTGGGTACTCCATCGAATACTTTCAAATCTGTCTCTTGATTCGCTGAACTATGTCAATGTCGTCGTATAGCTCGTACAGCTTATCGCTCCATCGTTGTGGTATTCGCCGTTGCCAACGCGAAAAGGAAGAAGAAATCTTCCGCAAAACTTTTCTCTCGAAGACTCATCGGATGTTGACATCGTCCAAGCTTCTGCACCATATGTAAGGACGGGAATGACGAGCGACTTGTAGAGTTTGGTTTTGGTTCGTCGAGAGCGGACTTTACGTTTCAATTGCATACACAGTCCAAAGTAGTACCTGTTGGCAAGAGTGATTCTGACAAACACACAAATCCATTTATTTGAAGTCGTCAAATAATTGTTTTAAATAAATATTTTCATAAAGTAAAGACAATATTACATAAAAATACTAATATCAATAACACAAAGACAAAAATTTAAGTTATTAATTTAAATGATGAAAGCAAAATACATAAAGTAATCATTTCTTATGTTTACGATACACCCAGGAAGTGAACCCACTTCTTTAATTTTATCTTCTTCTTTTATGAACGCTAAATTGGTTTTTTTTTTTTTTGATTTTTTTTAGAAATGTGTTGTTTATACAAAGGGTGTCATATTACTTTGTTAAATTTTAAATTCAGCTTTAATTAATTAACCGTACTCACCGGTATGTAATCGGGTGTGCTGTTGTACGTGGGAGAGCTGCTTAAATCTACGATCACAATATGAACATTTGTACGGTTTTTCGCCGGTGTGCACGCGGATGTGCTGCACCAATTGATGATTGCTGGAGAAACTCTTCATGCATTGCTGACATTGATGTGGCTTACTTTCGGCGCTCATACTACCAGGACCACTAAGGCTGACGCGAGGTATCTGCTGTATCTGTTGCATAGCGCTTTTGTGCATAAAAAGCTGGGTGCCCGAACATGTAGACACCCCGATGCGGCAAGGTGGATGATAGACGGCAGAGTAGAAGAGGCACAGGTGCATGAAAAATATGAGAAAATACAAACAAAAAAGCAGTGACGCATCTTCAAATTAATTAATTCAATCAATTTTAAAATATAAATTTTGGGTTTATAGATTATTGTTTGAGTATTTCTAAGCTTATATTGAACATTTGGTTTTATGTTTTGTATCTGCATGCTAGTGTGTTGCAAAAATGTGCGTGGAAATTCATTAATATAATAATGGAAAAAAACTTGTAAAAATGTGCTACAATACACACATACCTACATATCAGAGATGGGAATAGGTGCAACGCAACTACTAGTATGCCGCATTTATACTGTAAAATTTTAGACCGAGAGAAGTTCTTCACCATATAACCGATTTACACACACGCCCTGTCTGAAGAGATGGACGATATCAGCAAATATGCCTTTTATGAGCCCTGGATCGTACTTATGAGCGCTGCATCCACCGCTTTTATCGCCAGGGTATACAAAGAAGGTATCTTCAGCACAATTGTCGAAATGTACGATTCATCCTGAAATTTTTGAGACTGTACTGGATTCCAGCACAAGAAAATTTATCAAGCTACTTGACAGTGTCTAGATCGAAAAACTAGCAACCAGATCGATCATGCTGTGATAGACAGACTATAGATCTCCAGTGTTCTTGACTCTCGTATGCTCCGAGAACTTAACATCAATTCATACTATATCTTGTAACAGTAAATATAAGCTTCAGCCACTGTGCAGCAAATAACGCTCGTCAACAAACATAACGAAGGTTCGAAGACGAAAAGCTACGATCACAACAGACAGCCGAACGGTTTTAAACTCGACCTGCACTTCTGCTTTCTGGGAGCACTCATCTGGACCTCGGTATAAGAGAACTGTGGGACGGCATTTAAAATTCCCCACTTACAGCTGCAACTGAAACTATTGGTTTTCGGAAAAGCCAAAAGAATAGCTTATATGATGAGGATTGCCGTGATGCAGTGTAGAGAAAGAAAATTTCCTAACTGGCTACTTTGCGATCGGAAGCGAGACGCATTTGCATACCAAAAAGAAAAAAAAACAGAAAGAGATAGGTATGAGGAGCTTGAGAAATAGGCCGTCGGCGAAGAACTGACAAGGTGCATACAAACGGGGGGTTTAACAAGCCTCCCTCTAGCATATTTAGTGAAATCCTAAAGGTCACTACCAACAAACTAATTGGACCTTATCAGTCTGGCTTTGGACCGGGAAATTTACAATTGACCAGATATTCACCATACGTCACATTTTAGAAAATACCCAAATCGTCCTATGCCAAACGACGTTCCATAAAAGATGATTTATTTTCGTGCGATTTCATTTCGTGTGATTTCTTTAACATATTGTTGGAGAAAATAATACGAGCTGAAGAGCTGAATAGAGAAGAGAAAATCTTCTATAAGAGTGTTCAGTTGCTGGCGCACGCCGATCAATGACTGTGCCGTGAGGCGCCTAGAATTCTGCTTTCTCCAGACTAGATAAGAAAATGCAACTCAACTTTCCCGTCCTGCTGTATGGTGCAATAGCACGGAAGATGACAATATCTGATCTATCTAGATAAAGGTTTTTTGTAAGATTTTTAGTCCCTTGCTAAGAAGAAGAATTACTAAGCATATTAATGCCAAAAAGAATTTTAAATAATGTTTATATTTAAAAGCAGAATAGTTTCATACATTCGGAAATAAAAATAAAATATATTCTCAGATTCAGTAATGATAAAGATTATTAATATATTTATATTTTTATTTATTTAATACTATTTAATATGCAAATTATAAAAAAATGATAATTTAACTTATATTTTTGATATCTTATTGGTATTATTTCAAACGTGAACAAGAAAGAATGGATGTCTTCTGCCATGCCGAAGTCTTTATACCTTTCATGAACGTATAAAATTTATTGCAAATTAAAAAATTCTATTTTGATAAATTTCAGTGTCAATACCAATTTGAATTAACGTTAAATTAAATTAAAATAATAACATAATTTTCCGATTTGATGATTTTCACTGCCAATATGCAACTCATAAAATGTATGGATAATACCAAACTTCAAGCTCCTAGATGCCTTTTTAGTTGATTTCTTTTAACCGAAACCTCATATCTGAACAAATCGGTTGTTTGGGGACTATATAATATAGCATTCCGATTTCAATGATTTTCACTACCAACTTGCAATTCATTATATGTGTGCTCATTATAAAAATTCACGCTTCTAAATGCCTTTTTACTCGATTTTTTACCCAAAACCTCATATCTGAACAAATTGGTTGTATGGGGCCATATTATATAATATTCCGGTTTAGATTATTTTTACCCAAATCCTCATATCGATGATTTCAGTACCAATATACAATTCATAATATTTGTGAATAATACCAAATTTCACATTCCTAAATTCTTTTTTGACTGTGTTTTGACCAGAACCTCACATTTGAAAATATCGGTGTTATGTTATATTTGTCCGATTTCGATGATTTACAGAACAAATATGCAGGTCATTATGTATGTAAAGTAAAACATTGACAATGGTTGTTTGATATAGTAATGAAATATTTTTATTAATCCTCCAAAAAGAAAAATAATTATTTTTATCACTACTCTATACGTTCGGAGCTTTTTAAATTAATATATGGAAACTCACTCTGCTAGTGTATAGTTTTACAGTTTTTCGATATAAGCCTATATTTTTATCATAAGTCTAATTTGCCCATCTCTTAACGATTTAAAGCTAAATTCTGTTTTGACAATCTCACGTGAAAGAGAGCTTATTATTTCACTTATATTGTAAACCCCAGGTATTATTAGCATCGGTAGAGTGAAATTTTATATTATCCACACATATTGTGAACTGCAAATTGGTAGTGAAAATCATCGAAATCGGAATATTATATCATACAGCCCACAATCAACTGATTTCTTCAGATATGAGGTTTTGGCTAAAAAATCGGCCACAAAAGAATCTAGGAGTGAAAAATTTGATAACAAGTACCCATATTATGAATTGCAAATTGGTAGTGAAAATCATCAAAATCGGAATACTACAAAATAATTTCAAATATGAGGATTTTGGCCAAAAGTTCTCTAAATAGCGTGTAGAAGCGTGAAATGTGGTATTCTACAGACGTAAGTTCAAATTGATATTGACACTGAAAATTATTAAAATCGAATTTTGCAATTTGCAATAAATTTGATATGTTCTTGAAAGGTATAAAGATAAATAAAACCTTTTCAAATTCCTTTGTTTTTTAGGACTCACTGAATAACAATATTATTTCCTCTTATCTGCTTTTGGAATATTTTCAGTTCAATGTGGATATTATATAATTTTTTTATTTTGAGTCCAACAGAAGTTTCGTTGTGTTTATATGTTTAATTGGTGATAAATTTTTTTCGCAAAAAAAAAACCGATATTCCTTAAAATAAGGGTTTAGAATAATCATTGTCTCTTATTTTCTATTCAGGGTTACCAAATCCTCATTTTCTGACTTTTTTACCCATACCCGGTATTGCAAACGACGATATGTAGGTGAGTTGAATGTTCAGCGTTTGCATATTACAGCAACTGATCAATTGTACCTGAGAAATTGCGCGTCAAGGATAAGTCGCTTTTTCGTTACTCAAAGTCTCCTACGAAAATGTCAATGCCTAATAATAATAATGACATTCAGCTGCTACTTTGCTTTCGGTGCACTTTCGATTCGTTTTTAATAGTGCATAGCAGGCAAACGGTTGATTTTAATATTTCGCAATTTTTAATAAAACAAAAATGTAAATGTGACGTATGCGGTGTGAAACTAAGTATAAACAAGAAAGAACGGCTATTTTCGGCCATGCTGAAGTCTTTATACCTTTGCTAATTTTCAGTGTCAATGTCAAATCGAATTTACGTCTGTAGAATACCATATCTAACGTTTCTAGACACTTTTTTTAGAGTATTTTTGACCCAAATCCTCATATCTTAAATATTATATAGCACTCCGATTTTGATGAGTTTCACTACCAATATGCAATTCATAATATGTGTGCATAATACCAAAGTCACTCTCCCAGATGCGTTTGTGGTGGATTTTTGACTAAAAACCTCATATCTGAAAAAATCGGCTTATGACTTTCACTATCAATATGCAATTCATAATATGTGTGGATAATACCAAATTTTAAGCTTTTAAATGCTTTTTAACGGATTTTTTGCTCAAAACGTCATACCTGAACAAATCGGTTGTATGGGGGCTATATGATATAGCAGTTAGATTTCGATGATTTTCAGTGCCAATATGAAGTTCACAATATGTGTGGATAATAGAAAATTTCACTCTCCTAGATGCTTTTTTAGAGGGTTTTTGGCGCAAAATCTTATATCTGAACAAATCGGTTGCTTGGGGGCTATATGATATAGTATTCTAATTTCTATGATTTTCACTACCAACATGCAATTTATAATATGTGTTGATAATACCAAATTCCATACAACTAAATACTTTTTTGACTGAGTTTTAACCAAAACTTACATTTGAAAATATCTGTGTAGGGGGGCTATATATTTTATTCGTCCTATTTCGATGATTTTCAGAACCAATTTGCGGTTTATGATGTATGTGTAGTATACCAAATTTCTTGTTCTTAGGCACATTTCAACGGATTTATGAATCAAAATTTCAAATCTGAAAAATCAATCGTATATATTCTATAGTGGTATAGTTTGATTGAAGTATCTCAAAAATTGAAGGACTAGTTTGTGTTCAAACAGACACACGGACAGACGGACAGACAGACGGGGAAACGGATACAGTTAAATCAATTCAGCTCGTGATTCTGATGCGATACATTTCGATGGGCCTATCTCTTCTTCTTCTGGTACTTACATACTTTGGGCCAAAGTTAATACAACATTTAATGAATATGAAAGGTATAAAAATCCATGGGGTAATAGTTTATTCACATTTCCGGCCGATTCAAATCTGTCGATAAGAAAAAGGATATAAATTTAAAAACTGTGTCATTTGTTTAGTTAGAACAGTATTTCGGTCAAAGAACAAAACAAGATTCTAAACGAAATGTCCGAATTATAAAAAATGTGAGAGACATTGGAAAAAAT
Source organism: Neoceratitis asiatica (assembly GCA_030068015.2). Lineage (NCBI taxonomy): Eukaryota > Metazoa > Arthropoda > Insecta > Diptera > Tephritidae > Neoceratitis > Neoceratitis asiatica. Next base: position 13,448,100 of record CM061530.1, on the reverse strand, counting down.
GGGCTATTGGCGTTTCAAAAACGTATCATTTAGGTTTCATAAAAATAAAATTTTGTTCTACAAATATATATGGTTTTTATGATTTTAGAAATTCCGGAGTAAAAAAATGCAGTAAAAATGTTGCTTACCAACCTCTAAAAACGGTACTACTTATATATTAAATACATATATTCTGGCATATTATTTATACTAGGATGTAATTGAATTTTTTTGGAGTCATAACTGAACTGCAAGAGTTAAAATGTAGGCTTAGGAGCTACATTCATGGGCAAATGGGCTGTATCCTCTGGTGGAAACACCAAATTTGATGATACTGCTGACTTAGAAGTTTATCACACAATTTTATTTTATTCTATTGTAATCATCCAGCTACTTCTCAATTCAGTAAAGAGAATGTAACCGGATATACATATATGCCATAAAGTGCGTGAGGAAATTCCCAGCACGACCACCAAAACACACGACAATTCATCTTTTCCATGGACTACTCATTTGATTGAGGGTGGATTTATCCTGTCAAGTGAAGAAATAATGCAGCAAATGACCCAAATGGAGACAATTTTTGTGTCTCCGTACACTATCTATCTTAAAAACTTAAACTAAAGAGTTTTAAAAAGAAAGTAATTGATAAAGCATAAAATTTTTTTTTAAATTTAAAAAAGGTGTGTACAAGAATAAAATAATAAAGAAATATTAGAAAACGCTCATCAACGACAACAAAAAAATATACACAAATATTAACTTGATAATGTTTAATTTTTATGTTTTTTTTAACAAAAACAAGAAAGAAGGGCTGTCCTAGGCCATGCCGAAGTCTTTAGGCCTTTTATGGACATATCAAATTCATTGCAAATTGCAAAGTTCGATTTGGATGAGTTTCAGTGTTAATATAAACTTGAATTCACGTTTGTGGAATACCAAATTTCACCATCTCATATTATTTATGGCGAGTTTTTGACGGAAAGCTCCCATTTAAAAAACGGTTGTCTGGGTCTATTTGATATAGTAGTCGGATTTCGACGATTTCATTTTAATTTTTTTTTAATATGATACTAAATTTACTGCTCCTAGATGCTTTTTTCACTGAGTATTGATCAAAGCATCACTTCTTAACAAATCAGTCTATGGGAGCTACATGCTCTAGTCGTCCGATTTTGATGATTTTCAGAACCAATTTTCAGTTCATTATTTTTTTGTAGTATACAATGTTCTTAGCTACTTATAGGTGCATCTGCCTACGAAGTCTGGTTAAAATATCTAAAAAAATTAGAGACTTGTTTGCGTTCAAACAGACAGGCGGACATGACTAAATAAACTGAGATCGTCATTCTGATATCATCGGTATAAATTTCGGTGGGTCTATCTCTTCTCCTTCTAGTACTTACATATCTGGGAGAAAAGCTAATATAACATTTCATCATGAAATATTCATGAAATATATAAAAAATACATACATTTGGTTTGAAATTTCGTCAATTGCTCCGCATGTATTTAAAATTTCTTTTAAAATATGCTGTTGCTGGACTTTCTCCAGTTATCGCCGTTTTGGATTTCCACCTTATGTGGAAGGGAATAATAAATTTTACAAAGGAACAATAAAAGGCCCCAAATTGCGAACAGCGGGCACTTCCGGCCAAAATAATTACATTTCATAGGAAAAGCGTCTAAAAGAGCAGAAGTCGGAGCTACTTCTATCCTGAAGCATCCGAGCATCAGGAGGACTGGCTGGAGCCAAACTATCACTGGAGGGCAGCAGATGGACTCAGGTGAGTGATTGTACTAATATATTTTGCAAATAACCGGGATTTATTGAAAAATTCCGGTTGCAAAATTTACGTATATATTTCTAAATGTGCTGGACGGCAGCACAAAAAAACTAACTAAAAGGCCGTACATTGCGAAAAGCGGGCATTTTCGAAAAAAATTAGTAATTTCAAGAAAAGAGCAGAAGTGAGAGCTACTTTTATCCGGAGGCATCCGAACACCAGGAGGACTGGCTGGAGCCAAACTATCACTGGTGGGCAGCAGAAGGACTAAGGTAAGTTATTCTCTTGTTATATTCTGCAATTCCCGGTTAATTATTGAGATATTCCGTCGGCAAAATATATGAACGACAGAACGCATAAAAGTGAAAAAAGGCCTTAGCCAAAAGTGAAAAAAGGTTTAAAAATTGCCATAATAGTAAAAAAAAGGCATTAAAGTTAGCAAATAGTGAAAAAAGTCTCAAAATTGGCAAAAGTGAAAAAAGGCTTAAAAATTGCGTTCATCGTAAAAAAAGGCATTAAAATTAGCAAAAAGTGAAAAAAAATTTCTTTTGGCAAAAAGTGAAAAAGGCTTAAAAATTGACATAATCGTAAAAAAGGCATTAAAATTAGCAAGTGGTGAAAGAAACCTCAAAATTGGCAAATAGTGAAAAAAGCCTCAAAATTGGCAAAAAGTGAAAAGGCTTAAAATTGCCATAATACGAAAAAAGGCATAAAAATTAGGAAAGAGTGAAAAAGGCCTTACAATTCCATAATTATGAAAAAAAGCTTCAAAATTGTCAAAAAGTGAAAAAATGCTTAAAATTGCCGCAATAGGAGAAAGGCATAAAAATTAGCAAAAAGTGAAAAAGGCCTTACAATTGCCATAAAAGTAAAACAAGCGTATATATAAGTTGCTAAAAAGGCCATAGAAGTGAACAAAGGCCTTAGTAAAATTTTTTTTGGGGAAAAGTGTAAAAACCAATTCGACGTTGCTTGCCAAAATAGAAGCTTTCCTTAACTCGCGGTCAATTAGTCCAATTTCAGATAATCCTGAATCATTCGAACCTCTAACCTCAGGAAATTTTCTAATCGGAAGTCCGCTTCTCGCGATCGCTAAACCCGAAATCGATGGCAGAAATTGGATGCGCTTTACCAAGGCTTCTGTCAGCGATGGAAGGTAGAGTACTTAAAGGAACTACACAAAAGTTGTTAAGGA